>JAVKPL010011450.1:0-496765 GCA_032173675.1 Gastrolobium villosum | reverse complement strand
GCATGGAATACTGAAGCTTCCTGGATCTTTCAACTTTGGAGGCATGTTTTTCTGTAGGATTACACTACACTCCTCTATTAATGTGACAGGTTCATCCTCTGTGAGCTTCCGCTTCTTAGATAATATCTCCTTCAGGAATTTGGCATATGAGGGCATTTTCTCTAGAGCTTCTGCAAAAGGAATATTAATCTGCAATTTTTTAAAAATTTCTAAAAATTTAGAAAACTGCCTTTTTTGCTCATCTTGCTTGGGCCTCATTGGATATGGCTCAAAACGAGAAAAATCCATTGGTTTCTTTGGATCTTCAACAAGTTCCTTTTTTGCCTTTTCTTTTTCTTGCCTTGCAGGTTCTTCTTTCTTAGTGGCAGGTATTTCCACTTCTTTCTCACATTCTGGCTTAATTAATGGTTCATCAACTTTCTTTTGCTGAACCAATTTTTGCTTGTCTTGAGGAGAAATCACAACCCCGCTTCTGGTGACTATTGAATTGCAATATTCTTTCGGATTCACTTCAGTATCACCAGAAAACTGCCCTTGAGTTCTTTCCGCTAATTGCCTGGACAACTGGCCTATCTGAGTCTCCAAATTCCGAATGGAGGCATCTTGATTCTTGTGATAGGCCCTGGTTTCCTTCATGAAAGCACTTGTACTTTCCATATGATCATTTGTAGTCTTAGAAAGCTGTAGCATAGCTTTCTCTAAATCAGATGGCTCTTTCTGTGGGAGAGGAGGAGGTTGTAGGAAGTTATTGGATTTATAATCCAAACCTCCCCCTTGATTTCTTCTTTGGAAATTGTTCCCTTGACCATTATTCTGATTCCTTTGATATCCCTGGGTGTTTTGTGGTGGCCTTGGATCATACCACACTCCATTAACTTGGAATGCATCAGCTCCCATAAGTGTGGGACACTCATTGGATTCATGCTCTTCCTTACAGTACTCACAGTTAATTGAGTTAACTTGAGTTATGGATATTCGCATCTTGTCTAGCTTGGCATTCATACTAGCTAGCTGTTGAGAAATCACTCTTTGCTCAGCTAGTAATGCATCATTGTTCCCCAATTGTAGAATGCCCCTTTTCACTTGAGTTGATTGAGTGGACTGGACTTCTATTGAAGCATTTTCATTTCGTGCCATGTGGTCAATCAACTCTAAAGTTTCTGCTGCAGTCTTTCTTCCTATGGTTCCTCCAGCTGCACCATTGACAATCATTCTTGTGTCTGGTGTCATTCCATTGTAGAAAACCCTAACCTTCTTCTCATTTGGAAAGTCATATTGAGGGCACTTTCTGATCAATTCTTGGAATCTTGTCCATGCTGCACAAAGGGTCTCTCCCGGTTGTTGAATAAAATTGGTGATTTCATTCACCAACTTGTTGTATTTTTCCCGAGAGAAATGTTCAGCAAAGAACTTGGCTGCCAACTCATCCCATGTTCTTATGCTATTAGGGGGTTGTCGGTCCAACCACCTAAGACTCTTCCCTATTAATGCAAAAGGAAACAATCGGAGTCGGATTGCATCATCAGATACCCCATTATGTTTAGTGGTGTCACAGATTCTTAAAAATCTGTCCATGAAGTCATGAGGATCTTCATAATCTTCACCACCAAAAGGAGTCTTTTCCACCAGGTTGATGAGGGAAGGGTTGATATCAAAATTGTTGGCTTGAATATGAGGCCGGACAACACTAGAATTCGGTCTTGTAAACATAGGAGCCAAAATTGATTCCATCAACTCTGGTGCAGGAGGCTGATTGTTGGGACCTCCTCCATCATTATTATGGTTTGCCATATCTTTTGTGGTTTGCTTAGGTTCACTTATCGGGTCTTCCCAAATTATCTGCTTGGCAACTTTTCGTAATTTCCTTTCTGCTCTTGTGAAATCTGGATCAAACACAAGATCTTCAGGAGCAAGTCTACCTCGCATAAACTTAAAGAAGATGATCAGTAATACCTGTACAAATGCAGGTTAAGATAGAACAAACCCTAAAATGACAATTAAATAAATAAAAACAATATTCAAGCTCAAAGATCAACGGTTATTTATAATATTGGAATATACAATCCCCGGCAACGGCGCCAAAAACTTGTTGCGAACTCGGCAAGTATACCGATCGTTCCAAGTAATAAAAGTGATAAGTAAGTATCGTCTCCACAGGGATTGTAGACCAAGTACTATAATAACCAGTCCCCTTAAGTTGAATGGATCAAACGAGGGTAGCAATAGTTGTTGGTTTAAAAACAAAAAGTAAATTAAAAAGTAAATTGCGTATTTTTAGGGTTTTCTGAAGAAAGAGATGAAGAAAGATTGAATTATAAAAGATGTAAAAAATAATTGAGAAAATATTGCAGTAAGAGGACAAACACCTTTCTGATCCCCACCTTGTAATCTGAATCAAGGTTTACATTCGATTTACCCATTGATCAAACAATTCACCATCTTTTATTTGATTGGTTAAGCCCTAATCCCTTAGTGATCTTAACCTTATTAACCCTATTAGAACCCTAATCCCTTAGTAATTCCTTTTTAGGTTAAACGTATAACTCGATGAATCTTTCACGTTTGCGGTTCATGTAGCCTATCCCTAGTGCATACATGAACAGTCACTTTCCTTCTTGTCAGGAATTAGGATCCCAATATCCCTATTGCGAACCCTAACCCTCGCAATCCCATTAGAATGATCAGATCTAAAAGAATTATAGATGAAGAGCAAAGGAAAATAAATGCAATTAGATAAATAAACATAAACCTGATCCAAATTACAAGGGGTTCACATCAAGGGTTGTGACCCTTACCACAATAAAAATAGATCTAGCCAACCATAGTCATGACTGATCTACAAAAATAAAACATAAATTGAAAAGAAAAAAAGAAGACAAACTAGAAGAACATGAAGATCATGAAGAACACGAAGAACTTCGAAGAACTCCGGATTCTCCTCTGAAGAAATCTGAATTGTGAGGAATGGAGTGTAGCCTTCTCTGAATGTGTGGAGGGGACCCCTTCAAATAGCAGCCAATTAGGGTTTCCGTGCAAATTACGAAAATATCCCTCTGATAACGTTAGAATTAAATTACACTTATTACGTAACCGAAGAATTAAATTACACTTTATTACAAAAACGTATAACGGAAATATTAAATTAAATCAGATTTGAATTCAGATTTTGAATTCAAATTCTGAATTCAATAGTGGTGCGATCCCCTGGCGCCTTGTTCGATCTCTCGCGCGGTCTTCCCTTCTTTGTTTTTCAAATTTTGGATTTCTTCACCTTTTAACCTATAAAAATATAGAAAAATCAGTGAAAGTGTGTCTGAACATGGATTGTTAATAATTCATTAAAAATAATAACCTTTATTACTGAATTACTGTCAAAACCTTATTCTTTTCACTCTGAAATATCTATATGCTGAAGGCATATCACAGTTCTTCTGAACTCATCTAGCTCATTTAGCTGCAATATTCTCTTCTTTTGGGCTCCTGATAGTTCAAAATTTAAGAACCTTGTGGCCCACAAAGCTTTGTGTTCTAACTCCACTGGTAAATGGCAAGGTTTGCCATATACCAACTGATAAGGTGACATGCCTATTGGAGTTTTGAATGCAGTCCTGTATGCCCAAAGTGCATCATCAAGCTTTTTGGCCCAATCTTTCCTAGAAATCCCTACTGTCTTTTCTAGGATTCTTTTTATCTCTCTATTAGAGACCTCCACTTGCCCACTAGTTTGAGGATGATATGGTGTGGCTATCCTGTGCCTCACTCCATATTTATCCAACAAACTCTCAAAATGTCTGTTACAAAAGTGAGTACCCCCATCACTAATGATAGCTCGAGGTACTCCAAACCTTGTAAAAATATTCTTCCTTAGAAAATTTACCACCACCTTAGCATCATTAGTGGGAAGAGCAACAGCTTCTACCCACTTAGATACATAATCCACAGCCACAAGGATATATTGGTTAGAATAAGAGGATGGAAATGGACCCATAAAATCAATGCCCCAAACATCAAATAATTCCACTTCTAAAATATTATTCAAGGGCATCTCATCCTTTCGTGAGAGATTTCCTGTCCTTTGACATTTGTCACATTTTTCTACGCAATCTCTTGCGTCCTTGAAAAGTGTTGGCCAGTAGTAACCGCTTTGCAAAACTTTTTGTGCGGTTCTATTGCCCCCAAAATGTCCTCCATAATTGGAAGAATGGCAATGCCATAAAATCTGGCCCACTTCAAACTCCGGAACACATCTGCGAAGGATCCCATCAGCACATTGGAAATATAGATGTGGATCCTCCCAGAAATAACGCCTCACCTCTCGCAGAAATTTCTTTTGTTGTTGCCTTGTAAGGTTGGGAGGCAATTCTCTTACCACTTTATAGTTGGCAAAATCTGCGAACCATGGAGGAACAAAGACTGCCATCACCTTCTCATCAGGGAAATAATCATTGATTTCTTTTTCTGAACTATCTTGTAGTTCTTTTGCCTGGATTCTAGAGAGATGATCAGCCACTTTATTTTCCACTCCAATTTTGTCCCGAATTTCCAAATCAAATTCTTGAAAAAGTAGCATCCACCTTAACAACCTTGGTTTTGCGTCCTGCTTAGTCATCAAAAACTTAATAGCAGAATGGTCAGTAAAAACAACAATTTTAGATCCTAACAAGTAAGGTCTAAATTTGTCCAATGCATAAACTACTGCTAACATTTCTTTCTCAGTTGTTGCATAATTAATCTGAGCATCATTCAAAACTTTGCTAGCATAGTAAATGACATGTAATAACTTTTCCTTACGCTGACCAAGGACTGCACCAATTGCATATGCACTGGCATCACACATGAGTTCAAATGGAAGGTTCCAATCGGGAGCTGTGAGTACTGGAGCTGTAGTAAGCTTTTCTTTTAACACATGGAAGGCCTTAAAACAAGCATCATCAAACAAAAATTCAGAATCTTTCACCAAGAGTTGGCTTAATGGTTTAGCAATCTTGGAGAAATCCTTGATGAATCGCCTGTAAAAACCTGCATGTCCTAGGAAACTCCTAACAGCATTTATATTTACAGGGATGGGAAGTTGTTCAATCAACATTAATTTTGCTTTATCCACTTCAATCCCTGCATTAGAAATTTTGTGTCCCAGCACTATACCTTCAGTTACCATAAAATGGCACTTTTCCCAATTTAAAACCAGATTTGTCTCATTACATCTTTTCAAAACTTTGGATAAATTGTTCAAACAAAAATCAAAATTAGAGCCAAAAACAGAGAAATCATCCATAAATACCTCTAGACCTTTCTCCACCATATCTGAAAAGATGGACAGCATGCACCTTTGGAATGTGGCAGGCGCATTGCAAAGGCCGAATGGCATTCTTCTGTATGCAAAGACTCCAAATGGGCAAGTAAAAGCTGTCTTTTCCTGGTCTTCAGGAGCTACAGGTATTTGGTTGTAGCCTGAATACCCATCCAAGAAGCAATAATAAGAATGGCCCGCCAATCTTTCTAGCATTTGATCAATAAAGGGTAGTGGAAAATGATCCTTCCGTGTAGCTGTGTTCAACCTCCTGTAATCAACACACATTCTCCAACCCGTGATGGTTCTGGTTGGGATCAACTCATGTTTTGCATTGGTAATTACTGTGACCCCACCTTTCTTTGGCACTGTTTGAACTGGACTTACCCATGCAGCATCAGAAATTGGGTAAATCATTCCTGCATCAAGAAGTTTTACAACTTCCTTTCTTACCACCTCTTTCATTGTTGGGTTCAATCTCCTTTGTGGTTGCCTCACAGGTTTGATATCATTTTCCAGGAGGATCTTATGTGTACAAAAGGAAGGATTTATGCCCTTTAAATCAGCAATAGACCATCCTATTGCGGTTTTATGAGCTTTTAAAACTTCCACCAGCTCTTTTTCTTGGCCTTCCGATAGAGCTTTGTTGATGATTACCGGATAAGTATTACCATCTCCCAAAAACACATATTTCAAAGTGTCTGGTAATGGCTTCAACTCAACTTTAGGGGCACCAACCTCTATGTCTTCCGCTTTCTCTTTCAGAACCTCTACAGTAAGTCCTTCTTTTTCAAAAGGTACATAATCACGAGCCTTCAACTCATAATCAAGCTCTTGAGGCCGTTCTTTCTTATGTTGAACAGATTCAATTTGGAAACAATCATTATTATCAGCTGGTCTCTTCATAGCTTCTGAAACATTGTAGATAATTTCCTCATCGTTCATTCTCAGTTTAATCATCCCTTGTTCAACATCAATTAGGGCTCGGGCTGTAGCCAAAAAGGGTCTTCCTAATAACATGGGCTTCTCACTCCCTTCTCCCATATCCAATACCACAAAATCTGCAGGGAAGATAAACTTATCAACTTTGACAAGAATATCTTCTATGATCCCATTGGGTTTCCTTACGGATCTGTCAGCCAATTGGAGTGATACCTCAGTGGGTTTCAATTCCTCAATCCCCAATGATTTGTAGACTGATAAGGGCATTAGATTAATGCTAGCCCCGAGATCACATAAAGCTTTCCCAATGCCAATATCACCAATAGCAATAGGAATATTAAAACTTCCTGGATCACTCAGTTTATCTGGAATTTTCTGCTGGATAAAAGCACTACACTCTTCAGTGAGTGTTACAGTTTGACATTCCTGCAATTTTTGTTTCCTAGATAAAAGATCCTTCATGAATTTTGCATACCCTGGCATATTGGCTAGGGCTTCTGCAAAAGGAATATTGATATGTAGTTTCTTGAAAATGTCCAAGAATCTATCATAATGTTTGTTGTAGGCTCCCTTCTTGAATCTTTCTGGATAGGGTGCCTTAGACATAACATACTCGTGGCTTAACTCATGCTTTTCTTTTGCCACCACTGGTTGTTCTGCAACCTGCTCTTTTTCTTTTTCTTTTACAATTACCTCAATCTCTGGTTCAATTGCTTCCTTTTCTTGCTCCTCTTTCTCTTTTTCCAGCTCCACAGGTGTTTTTGTTGGAACTGTTAGTATCCTACCACTTCTGGTTGTAACAGCCATACAGTCATCCTTTGGATTGTTGACTGTGTTACTTGGGAAGGTACCTGGAATTCTTTCTGAAAATTGTTTGGCCAGCTGGCCTATCTGATTCTCCAGGTTTTTAATGGAAGCATTTGTATTTTTATTGTTGGCTCTGGTTTCTTCCATGAAAGCATTGGTGTGCTGAGCCATATCATTGGAAGCCTTAGCCATTTGAGCGAAAGCTTTCTCCCACTCGGCTGGCTCTTTTTGCTGAGTCTGAGAAGATTGAGTATAATTATTGCTAGTTTTGAAATCCATACCTGATCCTTGAGTCCTCCGTTGGAAATTATTGTTACCTCCAGGGAAATTTTGATTTCGCTGGAAATTTTGTTGTTGAGGACGCTGATCGTACCAGATCCCATTCACCTGTAATTGTTGAAGTGAATCTTCGGATGATGGATTTGGGCACTCATTGGATTCATGACTTTCTTGACATTGGTCACAAATCGGTGGAGTTGTTTGAACTTTTGACACTTGAAATTTGTCAAATTTTTCACTCAAGCTGTCAAACTTCTTAGATAATGATATTACATCATTATCTGTGGATTTTTTCATTGCTCTTTGTGTGGGAACTAGCACACTTTCATTTTCATTTCTTGCAAGCTTTTTGATCAACTCAATAGCCTGCTCAGATGTGCTTTCCCGAATAGAACCTCCAGCGGCACTATTTATTATCATCCTTGTTTCGGGGGTGATTCCATTGAAAAATATCACCACTTTTCTATCATCATCTCCTTCATAATGTGCACATTTCCTGTTTAATTCTTGGAATCTGTTCCAAGTTGCACATAGTGATTCTCCTTCCAACTGGCGAAAGTTTGTTATTTCATTCACCAGCTGATTATATTTCTCCATGGAGAAGAAATGATCAAAGAATTTACTGGACAGATCTTCCCATGTCAGGATGCTGTTTGCTGGTTGTCTTTCGATCCACCTCAATGCTTTTCCCTTAACAGCGAAAGGGAACAACCGAAGCCTGATAGCATCTGTAGATACCCCATTGTGTTTGGTGGTATCACAGACCATCAAGAATCGGTCTATAAACTCATGTGGATCTTCATCATCAGCTCCAGAAAATTGAACCCTTTCCACCAAAGAAATTA
The DNA here is from genome assembly GCA_032173675.1 of Gastrolobium villosum. Classification (NCBI taxonomy): domain Eukaryota; kingdom Viridiplantae; phylum Streptophyta; class Magnoliopsida; order Fabales; family Fabaceae; genus Gastrolobium; species Gastrolobium villosum. Next base: position 488,602 of record JAVKPL010011450.1, on the reverse strand, counting down.
ATGATGGCTTGAGTTCAAAATTATTAGCCTCCACATTTGGCCTGACTATGCTTGAATTGGCCCTGTTGAATACTGGAGTCAAAATTGTATTCAACAGTCTTGGAGGTTGATTGTTGGCATTTCCTCCTCGCCCATGACCAACATTGTTATTTTCTGCCATCTCTTGAATTGGTTGTAAAGGTGTGTGCTTCAAATCTTCCCAAATGATCTGTCTAGCAGCCTTCCTTAGTTGCTTTTCTGTCTTTGTAATTTCAGAATCTATTACAAAGTCTTTAGGTGGAAGTCTACCTCGCATAAAAATCAGAGAAAATTATTAGTAACACCTGAACAACACAATCAAGATAAAAGAATAATAAAATAAGAATCTAATCTCAAGAATCTAAGGTTATTTGTAATATTGTAAACACAATCCCCGGCAACGGCGCCAAAAACTTGTTGCGATCTCGGCAAGTGCACCGATCGTTCCAAGTAATAAAGTGATAAGTAAGATCGTCTCCACAGGGATTGATAAACAATTACTACTATAACCAGTCCTCTTAAGTTAGATAAATCAATTGGTGTTTTCACACTATGGTAACTCAAAATGTAAAGACTTGTTTTTAGGGTTTTTATGAAAAAGACTTAAAATAAATGCAGAAAATGTTTTTGTAGAAGAAGTGATGAAGAAGACTGTAGCCAGGGTACATTTACCAATTGTTCCCAATTTTACTTCGGATTGATTCATAATACCTATTGAAATTAACAACTCAGACAAATTATCATCTTTTAGAAATAATTAGTTAGATCCCAATCCCTTGGCGATCTAACCCTTTACTTCAATTGGAACCCTAATCCCTTAGTAATCCCGCCTGAAAATAAGCATTATGTAGATAAATCCCACGACTGCAATCCATACAAGTCTATTCCTAGAACATGCATGGAGAGTCATCTTTATCTCCTTTCAGGATCAGTATTCCAATATCCCTATTGTGAATCCTGATCCCCAGAATATTATTCCTTATTAGGTTGATCAGATCTAACAGAAATAATATCAATACGCTCAAGATAAAAGATGAAATATATTAAATTCAATACATAGAATGATTCAATCCTTGTGACAATTGTTTACAAAGGGATCATGCCCCTGACTACAGAAATAGATCTAGCCAATCAACATCATGATCGCTGATCTGATTTCAACATGAACTGAAAAGAAAATAAAGAAAAGTACAAGAATGGAGTGATGAACACGAAGAACGCCTCCTCTAGGTCTTGTGATATGTATTCTGAGATGTCCTTTCTTCAAAGGTTGAGTCTCTTTTTATAAGAGACTTTGACCTAATTTGCAACATTTGAATCTTCATATTTTCGCGCCTCCCACGCTCAGAGCGCCACTCCCGCGCTCAGGGCGTGGGAGTTTCTGCCAAATCTCCACCTCCCGCGCTGATGGCGCGGATCTCGCGCTCTCAGCGCGGACCTTCTGCCAAATTTTCATTTCCCACGCTCAGAGCGCCATCCCCGCGCTGTGAGCATGGGAACCTAGGTCTCTTTTGATATGTTTTTGCCTTCTTTTGTTTATCTTCCTTGATATTCAGACTTTGGATATTTTTACTCTTTTTCTCTGCTTTTCTTGCATTGTCTTCCTCTTTTTGCCTTGTAATTTCCTATATGCTGATCGCATATCAGTCCAACATAATAAACCCGTCTTGACATAACAATTTCATTTACTATTATTATTTTGTGACCGTTTAGATTACTAATTACTATTACTGTTCATCACAATTTCATTCACCAATCACTTTCATTGTCGACATCTTCTGATCATTGTTATCATGGCATCTTTTGATTACCGTTGTCATAGGCATTATCTGATCACCGTCATTGCCAGTGTCCTTTTATCTCTGCTGTTGTTTTCTTATCACTCTCGTTACCAGCATCCTCGGATCATTGTTATCAGTACTAGCATTATCTGGTTACCTTTGTAATCGCTGTTGTCCTTTGATCTTTGTCGTTGTTAACGTTTTCTAACTATTGTACTCGTGCACTCCTACCACTATGGGTGTTAACGGACCGAGCCGAGCCGAGCTTTGATCTTAACGGGCCAAGTCTGTATTTAAACGTGTCCGACTAGCCTTAGCCTGTTACCTGTCATGAATATAATATTGGCATGTGGCCTGGTTTATTTACAAAAAATAAAAGCTTGTATGAAGCCTGTCTTAACCTGTTAGCATGTTAAAGAATAAAAATAGGAGAACAAAATTCCACAAAAAATCAATTTCCAGATAGAAACCTTAGCTTCCAATTTGCAGCAATAATTTATAAAGTCTACAATAAATAAATAAAAATTAAAGTGAGAGAAGGTAGATAACAAGTTATAGTATCTTAGCCCATTATAAAAAAAAAAGTGCCAACAAAAATAAAAAAATAAATAAAAAATTTGACACAAACAAGCAGTGCACAGTGGAATGAATGAGTTTTTGTGGGTTTGTTTATGTGAAGGAAGATGAAGGATAATATTTCGTAATTCCATAAATATACATAAATTCAATATATATCCAAATAGCATGATATAGAACAAAATCATTCAAAAAGTCTGTTAAACCAATAATATGGGGTGAAATAAATTGATGAGAGAGAGTTATTACAAGTAGTATAAAAAATATAAATAAATATTTATAAACTTGGGAGGCTCTAAGGTCGAGCTTATGAATTAGAGTCTGAGACCTTTTTATTAAACGAGCTTTTATACAAGTCCAAGTCAGATTCCAACACGAACTTTTATTAAACGAGCTCAGGCCTTTACGAACCGAGGCAAAGGCCCCTGGCTCGTTTACCGCCCCTACCTACCACACGCTTGCAACCACATTTTTTTAGCGTCCATTGTCATGAGAGGCATATTCTTATAATAACTACTGAAGATTTAATCCGACAATTCAAGTTCTACTAAAAATTATTTATAATAATTTAAACTATTATTTATTTATTAATTTAAGTTTAATTGTTTTTATTTTTATTTTTATAAAACATCTAAACAATAGTTTAATTCAATTCACGATTATAATTTTATATTGTCATCAATTTCAATTAAGATAGAACTGGTATCAAATTATAATTCTATTTTGTCGTCCAAATAGGTCATAAGAAATTTTACCATTTTTACAATAATGAACTCTCTTCTTTTTTTTATAATAATAATGGTTCTAAAAGCCCAAAACTATTAAACCAAACGAGAAAGGAAAAAACCTTCATAACCTCTTTAAGCAGGGAATAAGAGATGGGGAATGAGTTTCTAAACTTGATAACCCAGAGACCCACCCTGATCAAAATTAGCAAGATGGTCTAAAACCTTGATGTCTTTCATATATAGGCATTACATTTAAGAGAATAAACTTTAATTTAATATATAAGAATATATTGTACTTTTTTACCCCTTTCTTTCATTCCCTATTTAGTACAGACCGCTTGTAATTCTTGCTTTGTTGTTAAGATCGAAATGCCATATTTTTTTTTGTGTAAACAATTACCTAAATGTCATGTTTTGTAAATACATTTCCAAAATGACACGTCACCTAACTCTACAACACCTAGCGAGTTAGGTGTTGACACGTGGCAGAAGGCACGTAAGCCGCGGCACAATACAACGAGATTACGTGGCATCAAACATGCTATTCAGCATAACATATTACGTGTGTGTAATAAAATAGTTTAAATTAGGGTTCATTTTTTCTGCATATAAGTTATCTGCATTGAGCCTAAAACGACGTCGTTTTATGGTGAAAATGAAGATGTTTTTGTAATTTTAATTTATTTCAGGATTATAATAGTCTTTATAATTAATTTTTTAATATTTCAACACCAAAATGATGTCATTTTGAGAATAAATGCAGATAATTTATCTGCAGTAACTGCAAAAATATTTTTCTATTTAAATTAATATAAAATTAAATTAAAATAATGTAACAAACATAAATTACGTTTAATTCATTACAACTCCTAAATTAAATTACATTACTTAACGGCTCAAAAAAATTAACTTAATATAAACTAAATCAAATGAAATTAATTAACACTCCTAAAAATAATTAATTAATAGTTATAAAATAATTTAAATTAATATGGACTGAATTAAACAAAAATAATTAATAAACATAAATTACATTTAATTCATTAATACTCCTTAATAAAATTAAGAGAAAAATTATAGTTACAACTTTTTTTTTTACAACATATCTTATCACCGTTGATTTCCGTCAATCAACGGTTATCATTTATTTTGAATTAGTAATTAATTAATTAGTTTAATTTGCTAAAATGATAATCGTTGATTGGCGAAAATCAACGGTGATAAGATATGGATGTAAGAGGTTGTAAAGAAAAAAGGTTGTAAGTATAACCTCCCCTTAAATTAAATTACTTAACAGTTCAAAAAATGATTAAAACTTAAATTAAATTAAATGAAATTAATTAACACTCCTAAAAATAATTAATTAACAGTTATAAAATTATTTAGATTAATAAGACTGAATTAAACAAATAATTAATTTAAATTATTTTATAACTATTAATTAATTATTTTTAGGAGCGTTAATCAATCTCATTACACACACTTAACAATAACATGCTATGCCGCATAGTACGTTTGCCACATGTCAGAATTGTCAAAACTGACTAAACATGCTATGCCCCATAGCATGTTAGATGCCACATAATCTCGATGCACTGCGCAAATGATTTACGTGGCTATATCTTCTGCCACATGTCAACACCTAACTCGCTAGGTGTTGTAGAAGTCAAGTACGTGGTATTTTGAAAAAAAAATTGCAAAATGTAACATTTAGGTAATTTTTTTGTAAAATATGTGGCACTTTGGTCATTCTATTGTCCCCAAAATTCTCGAAACCACATGCGGCTTGGACTAGGGCTGTGCATGGGTCAGGTCGGGTCAGGCTTTTATGCTGACTCGACCCAACTTGGTTTTTATAGGTCAGGTATTTTAACCCGACCCGCTTTAATTTGATCAAAGTCAAGTCTGATTTGGTTTGGATTTTTTTGAACTAGTTCAGAACCGGTTCGGATCTGACCTGACTTAGTTTCTGAAGTAGGTCTGACTTGGTTTCTGAAGTGGGTCAAATCCGACCTGACCCGTTTTTGACTTGGTTTCATCACAAAATTTCGTCGAAATTTCTACGTTGCAAACGACGAAAATCTAGTCACAAAATTATTTTTTCGACGGAATACATTTTATCGAAAAGCGACGGAATTTTTTCTCTAATGAGAATTTTTACAAAAATAAATTTTCTATCGAAATTTAGTTTCCGTCTAAAGTTTTGACGAAAATGATTTCCTCCATCCAATGTTTTAAACGAAAAAAGAATTCCGTTAATAATTTTGACGGAATATTTTTCGCTCAAAATTTCTATAGGAATGTGTTCTGATGAAAATTTCGGCAGAAATTGTTTTGAGGGAAATGTCTCATTCGAAACTTTCGACGAAATTTAGATTCTCTAAAGAATTTTGACAGAATATTTTTTCCGTCAAAATTTCTTATCGAAATATTTTCTGTCAAAAATTTTTACGAAAATTTTTGACAGAAATGTGTTTCGTTGAAAATTTTGATTGAAATATTTTTTTATCAAAAAATTTGACGAAAATATTTAGTCCAAAATTTTCGATGGAAGTGTGTTTCGCAAAAAATTTCGATGAAATTTTTTCTTTTGTCAAAAAGTTTAGCGAAAATGTTTCCATCAAAACTTTCGCCGAAATTTTTATGTAAAGAATTTTGATGAAATTTTTTTCCGTAAAAAAATTTCGATGCAAATGTGATTCGTTGAAATTTTTGATGAATATGTTTTTTTGTGAAATATTTTGATGAATTTAGATTCCGTAAAAAAAATTGACAAAAAAAAAAATTCCGTCAATTTTTTTTACAAAATTGTTTTTAGTCACAAATTTTGATAAAAATATTTTTCGTCAAAAAATTTGACGTAATTATTTTACGTTAATACTTTTCTTTTGATGTAATTGTGATTTTCTTTTTCTTTTTTTCACATAATGGGTATGGGTCAAATTTTGGGTCAATAAGTCATTATTAAAATAAGTCAAGTCTAAAACTGACCCAAATAAAAGTGGGTCGGTATTTAATCCCAGTTAAAAATAAAATAAAATTATGAATCATATCAAATGTAGAGCAAGTGAACCAATTTTGTTTTGCAGGTTGGACATAGTTTCAGCAGCCCCTCTATCATAAACTTTTATCAATGTTGGTACTTACAAGCCTTTATTTGGATTCACACATGCACCTAGGAGGCTAGGATGACCAGCAAAGCACTTATCGGAGTGGTAATGGATTAGGACATGTGAATTACGTGTCAACCGTAGTTTTACGGGCGATGCGAGAAATTTTGTATGGGTGTATCGTATATTTTATTTATTATTATTATTATCATTATTATTTCTTTTGTATAGGTGTAACGTATATTTTTCTTTGTAAGTTTTTATTTAACCATTCTTCTTTTTAAGTTATAATTATTTATATAATTAAAATTTTTAAAAAGATATTCACAAAAACTAAATATTGTTATAAATTCAGAGGGGCGAACATTATTTATAGAATAAAAAATAATAATATTATAAAGACTTATGTGAGATTTTTGTCAATAGAAAATTTACTATTATTAGTGTTTGCACCATGTTAATTTGATGCTATATTGGGCCTCACACGTGTTATGGTCCAGGATGCTTTTGTTGGGTTTGGTCAGGGTCCCGACTTAGAAGTTAGAACAATATCGCAAAATGACCGTACTAAGGTCAAATTCTAAATGTATCTCCGGATGATAACACATTTGGAAAGTATCACGATTGTACAGCAGTCAACCGTGTCACGTGGACTGACGGGTTCAATCCCGCCATGAAGACCGACGGCACACCTTGCCACATCAGCTTGCTGCCTTGAATGCGTCATGATACCATACGGGTTCAAACCCGTCACTTATGGTGACGTGAACCATCAGCCCAGTCAGCATCTCCCCCTCCAATCCCGCCACTTTAGTTAACTGCACATGCCGTAGAAGATTACAAAAAGACTAGTAACAAACCATATCATACAGTTAATGGGGAAACTCCAAACTTGATAAAAACACTGCTGCACTCTTTGTCCGCACAACATTTTTTTTCTTATTTTAATTTAAATGTAAAAGCCATAATTTTAATATATTATTTAGTATTTTCATGTAAAATCAGCATTTTAATCACACACTTGAATGCAGTGCTACAGGAAACCAGGTTCTGTACTTCTGGGGGCTAAAATATTCAACCGCTACAATTGCATGCGCACTTAGTAATTTGCTCCCAGCTTTCACTTTTATCCTTGCAGTCATCTTCAGGTTGGTAGCAAATTAATTGGACATATTGTCTATTTCCACAAAATGGGTTCAAGCCCAAGTGTGTGATTAAAATGCTGATTTTACATGAAAATACTAAATAATATATTTAAATTATGGCTTTTACATTTAAATTAAAATAAGAAAAAAAAATTTTGTGCGGACAAAGAGTGCAGCAGTGTTTTTATCAAGTTTGGAGTTTCCCCATTAACTGTATGATATGGTTTGTTACTAGCCTTTTTGTAATCTTCTCCGGCATGTGCAGTTAACTAAAGTGGCGGGATTGGAGGGGAAGATGCTGACTGAGCTGATGGGTCACGTCAGTTTGAACCCGTATGGTATCATGACGCATTCAAGGCAGCAAGCTGATGTGGCAAGGTGTGCCGTCGGTCTTCATGGCGGGATTGAACCCGTCAGTCCACGTGACGCGGTTGTTGACTGTTGTACAATCGTGATACTTTCCAAATGTGTTATCATCCGGAGATACATTTAGAATTTGACCTTAGTACGGTCGTTTTGCCGAACAATATAGTATAAAATAAGATTATCTAAATAATATAAAATTAAGTTGAAATGATTTTGAATAGTTATTTTGATAATTTTATATTAAAAATGACTGGTGAATACTATTAATACATACAGTAAGTATTTATTAAATTTGATTATAATTATCAAAAAAAAATCAATAAAATTATTAGCATTTCATCCAAGCTATCAGATAAAGACAATAGACTTTGTTATCAAATTATTGCATCAATGTATACTTACGTATGAAGGGAAAAAGAATACAGTTGAGATTATGGCAAAACAAATTGAATAGATGGGAAAAAGAATATGAATTTGATTATCACCAAATAAAAATAGAGTTAAAAAAATGAGTTTTAATTGTGACTAAACAACAACTCAATATTAATTTCATAACTCTCTAGCAGGTTGACTTGAATCAAAGAAATATACACACAAAAAATTGCACTTGAATTACAATTTAACTTTTATATTTATGTGCTTTTTATGCCCAGCGAAACCCACCAATCCATTGAGTAATTACAAGAACATTGTTTCGCTTAAGATCAAAGGATAAACATGCATGCATATACGAGATTTGACTACCCTGACTTTCTGTAATTAATGCCATCACAATGGAACAAATATATACAAAAGCACTTTCGGTTAGTTAATTGATTTTTATTTAGGGGAAAAGTGTTTATCATTTTAAATGACACAACTTATATCCTTTCACTCTCACAAAGAAGAGAGACTCATACCTTTATTTTTTTGTTAACTCTCCCTCCTCTTTTATCTATCTTTTTCTCTCTCCTAAAATGACAAAACTTTACATTTTTTAAAATGATACACACTTTGCCCTTTATTTATATGTTGTACACTCGAACATTTTAGTTACGCAACAAAAAGAAACAAAACAGGCAACTATTTCCACAATTATGTCATGTTATCCATAAGGCTTTAGCTAAAATAAAATGATGTATGTTTCCAAAATAAAATGATGTATGATAATTAACCCTTCGAATCCAGAATAAGTAAATGGCAATACTTTATTATTATTCAGCAATAAAGCATTTATATATATCCTTTGATTTATTTCTTTTATTATAAGCAGCAGCGCTAGCTATGAATCCTGCGAGTGCTAGCTAACCCTTACATACAAAAGACAAGTAATTTAGTCACCGCAGTCAACAAAGTCATAGTTAACGGTAAGATGGCCTTGAGCATTCCCATTCCCGTCCGTGTCCAGCTTTTGGAACACACCGATGTCCAAATCAAGGCCCCCGTTGCTGCACTGATCCACAATTCTCACCGTTTCCTGAGTGTTTGTTCGAGTGTTTGTGACCTGCAACGTAACACCGGCCCCATCAACAATTTGTGTTATTATATATATGGGTTTTATAAGAGTTACGTTGTAGGAAAAGTGATTGTGTTATGTTATAGAGATTCGTTTTGCGTGCCAGAGTTTTTTTGTTGCGGGTCCCACAAAATGTTGTGTGTGTAGGAAAGTTTTTGTGATCATGTTAAATGATAGATGATAAACCCTATATATATATATATATATATATACATATATATATATGTATACATATACATATATATATATCTATATATACATATACATATATATATATGTATACATATATATATATATATATATATATATATATATATATATATATACATATATATATATATGTATATATATATATATATATATATGGGTCAGGATCATTTTACACCAGTGTAAATTACACTCTCAATCTTGTCTGTTGATCCCACTTATATCTAAGAGCCCTGATTTTTTAAGTTAGTGTGAGCCATTGGATACAAGTGGATCAATGGTCAAGATTGAATGTAAGACTTCTAACTCTTACACCGGTGTAAGAATATATCCTGCCCCTATATATATATATATATATATATATATATATATATATATATATATATATATATATATATATATATAGGTTTTATAAGAGTTATGTTGTAGAAAAAGTGATTGTGATATGTTATAGAGATTCGTTGTGCGTGCTGGAATTTTTTTTTTTGCTGCGGGCCCCACAAAATATTGTGTGTGTAGGAAATTTTTTATGGTCATGTTAAATGATAGATGATAAACCCTATATATATGGTATGTACTTTCAGAAGTATGTAGGGTAGCCTAATGTATTTTCAGAGTACGTAGTTTGTAAGAATTTATAAACAAAAAGTTTGTAAATATAACCTTCCCCATATATATATATATATATATATATATATATATATATATATATATATATATATATATATCCTTTGACACCGGTGTCAAATTTGAAGTTTGACACCTCAACTAAAAGCTGTTAGATAAAAAAAGATCAATAATGTCATATGCTTACAAATCAGAGTTGTTGACCTTTTTTGATCTAACAGCTCTTAGATGAGATGTCAAACTTCAAATTTGAAACCAATGTCAAAGGATCCTGCCTCATATATATAGGCAGGATCATCTTACACTAGTGTAAGACTTATAAGTCTTACACCAAATCTTAACCTTTTACGTCTAATGGTTAAGATTTATTAGGTCTCATTAATTAATAAATTTGTAATTCCCAAGAAATCTCAACCGTTAGATGCACGAAAATCAACGGTTGATATTTGGTGTAAGATTTATTATTCTTACACCGGTGTAATTTGATCATATCCCATATATATATATATATATATATATATATATATATATATATATATATATATTCATCAAGCATATATAAGAAAAAATTAATTAGAATAGAAAGAAGAAAAATTAAATTAGAATATGTATATATGCATGTACATGAGTAGTAGTGCAGTGCTTAAATAGAAAGGAAAACGTACCTTCAAGCACTTGCCACAAGCTTGCTGGCCCTGAGGCCCAGAAGGTCCACAGAAGGCTGTCCAACCATATTTGCTGCGCCATGACAAGGGCTTGTCAGCATCCCAAGTTGCGCAATATGCACTCACTGCGAGTAAGTCCCAGTTATGCTGCTCGGGTTGGTATAAGTGATAAGTAGCTCTTACATTGGTAGCACTCTGAGCAGAGGCCAAAGCCAGAGCACAAACCATGCACACTACCAACAGAGAAAGCTTTGCCATTATCGTACTTGTTTGTATTGTTGTAATGTAAGCGCTACGGGTACTTGTATTTATAGGGCTTCTCTAGGATGATGAAATTATCAAAATACCCGTCCTTCATTTGAAAAGTATGACAATTTCTTTTCTGTTAATTCTCGACTTCTCGGTTACAAGAAGTTAATCATTGAGCGAAAATTATCCAAAGAATAATATAATAGAAAATAATAAAAGTATCTTTAATATTATATTAAATAATTAATAGATATAGGATATTCTTACTTCAAAGATATTTTTACGATGGAAGAAATGTGTGTCATTTTAAAAGACGTAAAATTATGTCATTTTAAGAGAAATAGATAGATAAAGGAGGAGAAAGTTGACAAAAAAAATAAAAGTGTGGGTCTCACATCTGTGTGAGGGTGAAAGGATATAAGTTGTGTCATTTAAAAGGATAAACACTTTTCCCTTTTACTATCTATCCACTATCACTTTAATATGACTATATCCTTCGAGCTTTGAGAAATATATTAAAAATTATTTTTTTTATTTCTTCATAAACTTTTCAGAAATTATCTGCTGAAATAGTGATAATAGCATATTGATAGTAAGAACATTAATTAATAATAAGAATATCTTACCTCTATTTAACATAATAGTTAAATTCAAAAACTTAAAAAAGGTTAAGTGAAAATATTTTATTATTTTATAATATATTATTTTTTAACACAACTAACAAATAATTTAATAAAAATAGAAGCGGTTTAAATAATTTAAATATTATTTTTGTTAATGATATAGATAAATAGGACACATGGCTTGTGGTGCAGCCTCACATGTAGCAATTTTTTTTAAGTTGCCCCGGTGTGGACCCTTCACAATAAGGTCTACCAGCATACCATTAATTGTGCCAAACATGTTATTTTTAGAAGGAAAATTCAAAGTCTTGAAAAAGATTGCAGTAGTTGAACATTCTACATGATAGATAAGAGGAAGATAAAAAAAGAAGCTTCTAATTAATAAGATACAAATTTATGAAAATATTTTTGACTTTATTTATCATGGTGGATTTTACCGTGCACCACTTAAATTTACCTTTAATTTACACGTTTTGCCTCTTTAATTAAAATGAATTTTGTATTAATAATTTTGTTTGTATTTTTTTTTTGGGTACATTTTTTGTTTGTATTTATTAACAAACAATTTTGTCTTCAATGGATGAGGTAAGCAGTCATAGTGGGAAAAATAAAATTCCACTGAATCTTCTACCAGCGTCGATGGCTTATTGTATAATCGGATTATAGAGCTGCAAGCAATAGATAACATACACAAAAAAATATTTTAAACGCAAATTTAGGAGAATTTTGATGTCTTTGTAATCTGACTGGCTCAAATTGAATTGATCGACGGTGAAACGATGTAGAAATATAAAAAAATGCATATTCAATACTTCAAATAAATTTAATCAGACAGTGAATAAAATAAAAACAGAGAAAAAATTGTACCTAGTTACTTATTCGAAAGAAAAAAAAGATGCGTATTGGATTTTGAAACGAGAAGTCAGACGTATATGTTGGATGAAGCCTAACGGAATCAAAGAAATTCGACAAAAATATGACGACGGTCACCGTAAGAAATTGAACTTCTTTCAAATACCACGAGTCCTTTATCTAAAGATGTGATTTATGGAAATTTATTATAAATTTGTATGACCCCGTAAATTTCGCAACCACATGCGGCTTGAACAAAAGTTTCAGCAGCCTTCTATAACAGGGATTTCATTGACTCTTCCACATTGTAGTTTCTGGCTTCTGCACATTCTAAATTCTGAATGGAGTGGGGTGGCGCAAAAGGTCAAAGAAACAAAGAAATTTTGTATCAAGCAAAACACTAGCTCTTCACGGCAACCACGCCTCGCCAGTGAGTTTTGCATAAAATTATGAAATATTTTGCAAATAAGTTTTTTAAAAAGGATAAACTTTAATGGGTTTTATAAGAGTTATGTTATAGGAAAAGTGTTTGTGTTATGTTATAGAGATTTATTTTGCGTGCCGGAGTTTTTTTTTTTTTTTTGCTGCGGGCCCCACAAAATGTTGTGAGTGTAGGAAATTTTTTCTGGTCATGTTAAATTATAGATGATAAACTCAACTTTAATATATCTTATTTCACTATTTTTCCTTCGCTTTTTTTTTTTATTTATTTCGAAGTTTTCATACATCTAACTCCTCTATGATGTAACCTTTTTTATCAAGGTTTTAGTATTGATTCTCTTTTAAAGAGTTGCTTATATGACCTTGTAAAATTTCGCAATATCGAAAATCAACAAGCGCACAACACACGTAAGCTGAAAACGAAAAGAGAAAGAGTGAGAGAAAAATGATACGGTAATTTACTTTAGTTCATCCATTTACTTTAGTTCATCCAATGTAGACTATATCCAATTTATCTGTACTATATTCATAACACTGCCACTTGCCTTCAAGTCACTCAGTTTTGCCTTCAAGTCACTCAGTTTACAAGATAATATAATTTTGATTTAAAAAACACTAACAACAGCAATTCATGGACTCAAGCCCAAACTACTAAGAAAAATAAAATTATAATAAATCAGAGACCTACAAAATAGTATCATATCTCTACGTGTTCCCAATTGTCTTTCTGCTGACCCCGCCAACAAGAGTCATCTCATCAGTGTACGAAGTATGAGCCATACTAACACGGATGAGGTAAATATAATTTATTTTAATCATAATTTAAAAATGGAAATGCTTACTCATCAGGTTTATATCCACTCATGAAATCTGCATGCCTTCCCAAAAAAATTGCAAGAGGTCCTGGAATCTACTACTACAACAAGTCATATTCTCTCTTTCACGTATAAAATAAAATTCATTAACAAGAATATGGTAAAGAAACGATAATAGGATCTTTATGTACAAGTGATCATATATATACATGCTTTTGAGAAGTGATATGGAGCGAAGACCATCATTTGAGAAGTGCTATGCTTCTATATATATGTATGCGGATTAATTTTGTTGAAGAAAGATAAATAGTGATAATACCACTATACCTGACAGAAAATAAAGATAGACACGGTCATGAAGTCCAAAAATAGCAGATTATGAAAATAAGTGCTTCAAGTACCGGTGTTTCTTTTATTTATGAGTCTAAAGTTTATTACGAGATAAAATTATATTTTATACACACATAAAAGTGTGTGGAATTTGTGAATCTATGTGAGAAAAAGAAAAAAAAAATAGATATCACACATTTTTATGTGTGTAAAAAATAATTTTATCTTATATTATTATTAGAGTTAGTAGCGGGAATCAAATTTAATTAGTTCCCAACTATATAATTAGCTAGCCATATTCCGAAATGGTAGTGTCAATGAGTAGTTAATCAATAACTTTTGGTTCAAGTATCATGAATTTGTTACCTTTAATTAAAAATTTAAAAAGTCACACTCAATATAAAGTATAAACTCCACAATGCTATAGTTGAATTAAATTAGTTAGGAAACAAAAAATTAATTCAAATTAACTCAATAGCGCAATTTACAAAGCGATAACTATATATAATTATAAAATTATACAATTAAAATTTAATATAAAATTATATTATATATAAAAAATACTCACAAATCACAATACTTGATACAACACAATATCGGTAACTAACTATAACCAAAGGCGTAATGAGAATAGCAAGTCTAAAAAGATAATAAACAGAAAAAAAATGTTTGACTTATAGATTAAGTTAGGGCAAATAGTTTTTGAGAAAAACTCTTATAATAAAAAATTCTTTTTTATAATAAAAAAATCTTAAAAGCTTTTAGGAGCTTTTTTTAAAGCTCTTATCTATTTTTCTTGAAGTTTGTATTTTCTTTTAAAATAAAAAGCCATAAAGATAGAGAGAGATATTTTTTTTTTTTGAAATATGAGCTTTTAAGCTAAAAAATTTATGTAATTACCAAATAACTTTTAGTTTTTTTTAAACTATTTTTTTAGCTTTAACTTATAAATAGCATCTAACCTTAACTTATAAACAACTTTTGATTTGGGCTTGGATATCGGTAAACTGATTAGTGTGGGTAATAGTGTAAGCCTAATCCATAGTCCCAACCCATAGGCCTATGATGGGAAGATGACTAGATTAATAAGTTAGCTAAGTCTCCACTGCATTCAGAGTGCGTTAGAAAACCGTCACTGCAAAACTCGCGCCAAGAAACTCTCAAGAAGTCAAGAATCACGTGTCTTCTTCAACAAACTGACCCACTAATTTCATATAATCATATTTTGGAATTTCTTACATTATCAACTCCACTTCATCCCCCACAGTTCACAAACTGATAGTTGACAATTAGATAGCCCTGGTCGTATCCGCTGCCATCTGTATCCAATTGGTTGAACGCGCCTATATCCAAATCTAACCCTCCGTTGCTGCATTGATCTACAATTCTCACAGTCATATGCGCTCTCGTTCGTTTGTTTATCACCTGCATCAACATTCATCCATCACACCACGTTCCTTTCACTAATTCAAAATCAATCAGACAATATATTGTAAGACATGACAGATATAGAGAAAATATATACATCTAACAATCTCTAAATAATAATTAGGATTAAGATTGCAAATATAATACATGATATTTAAATTTGATATGTTAATTAATTAATTACCCTGAGGCACTTTCCACAAGAAGCTTGACCGCGAGGTCCAACGGGGCCACAGAAAGCTGTCCATACATATTTGCTGCGCCATGAGTAAGGTTTTGAAGCGTCCCAAGTGGAGCAGTAAGCACTCAAAGCGTTCAAGTCCCATCCATGTTTCTCCATTTGATAGTAATGATATGTGGCCCTAACATTAGATGCACTTTCTCCTCTTTCTCTTCCTCCTCCTCCGCCGCCCCGGCAGTTGCTTTGGCAGTTGTTAGAGGGCGAGCAGTAATCATCGGTGTCGCCACAGTAACCGTATTGGCTGCAGCACAGATTGTTTGGGCATGTCTTCCCACCCGCTTGTCGACCGCATTGTTCACCGTTCGCCGTCACTATCAAACACACCAATACTGCAACGCTTATGATCCCAGCTTTTCCCATGTCTCTGCCTTCCCAACCTTGACATTTTTGCCAATGTTTGGTTCAGCTATTTATATAAAAAATATATATACCAAACCGTCACTTTTCATTGGCCGTTTCTTCTTTATGATACAATACAATATAACCCACATGCGGGGCTATACGATGGGAATAAAGGTATCAGGATTTGCATGTGAGCTCCATCTGACCGATGTATATAAATAAAGGGAAATCATGCCACACATGATTTTTTCATACGGAAATTCATTTTTCGTATTAATTAATTTTCTTTTTCTTTTATAATATAAATTTGTCTCTACTTTTTTTATCTCATGAACCCATAAATAAAAGGTGCGGCTAAACTATAAGGACTAGCGGGCATCAAAATCTGTAAGATATTATTAGAAAATAATGACTCATTATCACAGACTTTTTTTTTTTTTAAATCAAAGGTATCTTTACAAGAATTAATTTTGTTTTATTATTAAATCAAAGGTATCTTTACAAGAATTAATTCTGTTTTATTATTAAATCAAAGGTATCTTTACAAGAATTAATTTTGTTTTATTATTAAATCAAAGGTATCTTTTTTATTTTTTTTATAACAATCAAAGGTATCTTTACAAGAATTAATTTTTTTTTATTATTAAATCAAAGGTATCTTTACAAGAATTAATTTTGTTCGATGCGGATTCAAAAATAAGATTTTAAACTTTTTTCAAATATTATATTGAGAAGGATTATTTATTTTTTCAGATATGGTAAATTGTATGTTATTTATTCACATTTATAAATACATATTATTTAATATTTATATCAAGGGTAAGATTTTTCTTACATCTCATAAGAAAAATTTATTATCACTTACTCAAACAATAAATGTGAAAGAGAAAAGAGTTGGTAAAAGAAAAAATATTAACTCTTGTAGAACTCATTTGAAAAATATGAGTGTTGGAGATAATAATTTTATTATGCAACATAAAAAAAAGTATTACCTTATATCAATTTTATTATTTAATTTTAACTCATTTCAGGTTCTTATGGTGGAAGGGCACCAAGCGTTCTCTAAGGTAACATTCGACATGAAATAACATTAGATCAAAATTTTAAGGAAAAAGTTATTTCATATCTAATAATAGATATGGGAAAGTGACTCACTTTTGAATATTGCTTTCTAAATTTGTTTGTTTGCAATTGATTAATATTAATGAGTAATTTTGGGGAGCTATTAAAGGGTTGGAAATTATTTGGCAAATGGGTTCAAGAAAGTGGAATTAGAAGGAGATGCTTCTAAAGTTTTCTCCATACTTGCAGATTGCAATGCAGCTTGTCAGCCGCGTATAGTGGTTAGGATAGAAGCACTTATTGCTCAAGATTGAGAGGTAACACTTAATCATATTCCCAGAGAGGCTAATGTCTGTGCAGATTGGCTAGTCAAAATTGCTCTTCACAAAGACACTGGTTTCTGTCAACATAGAATCATGTCATATCAGCTGGCACATCTTTTTTATCAAGATCTTCAGGGAATTATCTCTAATAGGGATATAGACCCTGGGTAGTTATTTTCCTCTATCTGTTAGTTTTTGTTTTGTTTGGGGCTTTGCCCCTTTTTGTTATGTAAAAAAAAAAAAAAAAAAAAAAAACTATTTACATAAAACTATATATGTGTGTGTGCACGTGTAAGGGAAAAACTCAAGTGGACCTAAAGAATCGAAAAAGTACAAGTTATTGTCAAAGTGAAAACTAACGAGCCTGTCAAGTAAGTACGAACTCCGAATATTATAAACCGAATCCAATAAGAAAAAGAAAGTAAAACAAATCAATAATTCTCAGGATAAAGGTTATACTTACTATCTAATTTTTTTACTACTTGTTACTACCAAATCTTAACCGTTGATTTTCTTTAATCTAACAGTTGTAATTTATCGGATCAGATTTATTAATTAATTATTAATTTGCAATAAATTATAACCGTTAGATTGACATAAATCAACAGTTAAGATTTAGTAGTAAGAAAATTTGGTAGTAAGTATAACATTTCTCTTCCCAAGGATACTAGGTGATTATAATTACTCAAATCCTTTTGAAAAATAACTATTAAAACAGTTCATAAGTGTGTCAAATCACCTAAACTCTGATGAGACTCCTACTTATCAACATGTTAAGAGAGCTTTTAAAAAATATTATTTTTAGAAAAATTAACTCTGAAAAGTTTTACATGATTAAATTATTTCACATCGCGTTCACTCCAAATTTTTATCTTTTTGACTTAGTACATGAACCGTTAATGACGCTAGAGAACCAAATATGTAAATCTAGGGATGTAGTGGTTAATATAAGGGTGTCTTTGATATGTATGAACCAAGGTTATACAAAAAAGTCGCACGTGATGTGTCTAACAATGGGAGGTGGTGTAAAATGGCTACTATAATTCTCAACGTTGACATAGTAATGATTCATACAAAGTAAATGTTATTGTCCCTTTATGATGTAGAAGGCAGGGGTATTTATTGTATCCAAAAAAAAAAAAAAAGGGTATTTATAGTTAGGAGTGAGTCAAGTCAACTACCATGAAAAAAAAGCTATTTCAGCCCAGTCTTGCAATGCTATATTAGGAAAAATTTGCTGTAGTGGGCCAAAGTTGGCAATATTGTAAAGATTGCTCTGGGGGCATGGACCCTTTGTATTGGGACCGTCGAGTCCACAACAGTATAATACGTACTCATATTGACATTTTCATGCTTCAATTAAATCCCCAAGGAAAATTTGCTTTTTGAATTATAAATTTATTTTGAATTAATAATAATTTTTATTTTTATTTTTAATTTGAATCACAAACTAAATCTTTATTTATTTTTTTATATTAAATCACAAACTCAAACCGCAGAGGTTTCTGGATTTATTTATGAGTCTAAAGTTTATCAAAAAATATGAGATAAAATTATTTCTTATACACATAAAAGTGTATATGAGATTTGTGATTCTATGTGAGAAGAAGAAAAAAAATAGACATCACACATTTTTTTTATGTGTCAAAAATAATTTTATCTTATAATATTATTAGAGTTAGTAGCGGGAATCAAATTTAATTGGTTCCCAACTATATAATTAGCTGGCTATATTTGAAATGGAACCCCGAAATGGCAGTGACAATGAGTAGTTAATCAATAACTTTTGGTTCAAGTATATATCATGAATTTGTTACCTTTAATTAAAAATTTAAAGGGTCAGAGTGTCACACTAAATATAAACTCCACAATACTATATAGTTGAATTAAATTAGTTAGGAAACAAAAAATTAATTCAAATTAGCTCAATAACGCAATTTACAAAGCGATAACTATATATAATTATAAAATTATACAACTAAAATTATTATAAATTATATTATATATAAAAATACTAACAAATCACAATACTTGACCTACAACACAATATCGGTAACCAACTATAACCAAATGCGCGATGAGAATAGCAAGTCTAAAATGATAATAAAAAAAAAAAAAATGCTTGACTTATAAACTAAGCATTACAGCAAATCCCGGTTTTTGCGGCGGTTATTTTCCTGCATAGTGGCGGTTTAAATCGCCAGTAAAATATACAACGTCACTTTGTCAAACCGCCATCGAAAATGGTGCCACTAAACCCAATACACTGTTCAAAGGCGGTTTTGGCAAACCGCAGGAACGACCGCCGTGTGTTCTGTTTCATTTTTTTTTAAATATAGCTTCGGTGCAACCGTAGCAATTTTTTAAGAAATACTAAAAAAAATTAAAACCTGTAACCTTAGCAATTTTTGACGAAATATTAAAAAAAATTAAATCCTGTAATATATTTTTAAAATATAAAATATATATTTTAAATTAATTTTCTCACATATCTTTGGAATATTACTGTTGTTTTTCAATTCATTCCTAATAAGATATAAATCATACAACAAAAAAGTTAATTAAAAAAATCTTATCATGACTTTTATAACTATATTGAGCAAAAAGAGTAAAAATAATATATATATATATATATATACACACGCAAATTATGATCAATAAAATACCTTCCAATGAAGGACAAAGTACATAGTTATTTATAATACTAAACAATATAAAAGTCTTTACCATGACATAAATTTAACTAATCATCGAAACAAACTCATTCACGTTATACAACAAATTAAAAACACAAATATAAAGAGAAAGAAGAAAAGTCATTGTGAGCACGAGGGAAGTAAATTTTTTGAACCATTTCCAATTGCAGGTGACCAATCCCAAATGGCAAGATCTCCAAATATGAGTTTTAAAAAATCTGGACAAGAAAAAAAAATAAGCCTGAATTAACAAGAACTAAATTTTTAAAATTAAGTGATATGTTTGTCAACCTTTAAAATAAAAAATGAATCTTGGAAAATGTGTGTTCTTGGTTTTAATGCCAGCATGCAAAAAAAAAACATTTATTCTATCATCTTTACTTGTTATAACCATTTCATAACCCTATTTTCCAGCAAGACATAAAAAGGTTGGGAATTGAATTAAATATTTTAGAAAGATAAAAGATATTTTTTCAAGAGATTAGATGGTGAAATACTTTTTAGATCAACCAACAGCTTTTCCACAACTATCATCAGCATTTACCTTCAATACATTAATGGACCCAAGTAAGAGAAATTAAAAGATAAAATACCTGTCACATATGTGAAGTTTGCTATTTGAAGTCTAGGATGCACATAGGATGGTTTCACCCCTCATCTATTTGGATAATATTGTTGTTCCTATTGATTTGGTCTGCATAGCATTAACAAAGTATAAGTGACTCGCAGTGTAAAACTTATTTACAAATAATTAATACTAATTAAATTTTTAATTTTATTTTATTTATAAAAAACTTGTATTGATTGAAATGTTGCTCAGCTTGGCCTCGTACACATCAAGCACATTCTTTAGCTTCTCAACGTTAGTGTCAATCACAGACTTGTTGGGTTATTTTCCTTTAAGCCATGAGGTACTCATAGATAATGGGAGATATTACTGGTCATAGTAGTTAGACTCTACCTCTGTCCACATCTTTACCAATGCAGCTTTTTTTAGGTCCTGCTTCATTGAATTTTTCAGCTACATGTGTTAATTGCTCTGGATTCTATTGTGCACACACACACACAAAGATATCATTTAAAGGTTAAGAAAAATGAAACACATTGTGTGCCATTGCCATTTCTACTTTTTGATCAAATTATACTTCAATGAAATATCACCAAAGCATTTAGCTTAAGAAGATGAAATCAGGAAATTAAATAGGTTTTACATCATGTATACTCATCAAAAGGCATATCATATAAGCCTACACATTCAGCCATAAAAACATTACGTGCAACCATATACTGCTTAGTACTGCAGGCTATTTTGTAACTTACATAAATCCAGCCACTTACAAGAAAAGAAGTCAATCGGGCTGACATCCAAATTATCTCTGCAAGGAAAAGAGATCTATGATATTTATAAGCAATAAAAAAATTTGAAATGCAAATTATTTGCAAGGGAAAGAGATCCAAAAGACTAGAAGTAAAATTAAAATCATAAGGAGCTATGGAAATCAATGTATTACCGAAAACTTGTACATTGTTAGCAATCAAATTATTTTGACGCATGGCATAGTGTTCAAAAAACAGAGCAAGTTCAAGAGGGAGAGAGGAATAGAGAAAAGGGTTTCTTACGACATTCAAAATGTATAGAAGAAAAAAGAAAGGAGAATTGAGGAGAACTTAGATAATAATTAACTAACCTCCATTATTTGATAGACTTGAAGGCGGATCTATGAGTAATATTAATTTTTCTTTTAGAAACCTTTTTATATCTTTACTGTATCTATAATTTATGTCATTGATTTTCAACCAAAAAAAAATAGTTAAATATGTTAGTGATTAATTTGTAAGTTCATATATGTAGCTGATTCAGGTCTCTCTTTGATAAATTGCAGACAACTAAATAGGTGTGCATATAAATTTAATGCAGGATTTACTAATGATATGATGATTAATAAGATGAAATTTCTATATAATATCATAAAACTTGATATAGCATACTTGTTATAGTGCATATCAAAACCTGAGTTGTAATAGATGACTGTCACTAGCGCTGCTATCCACATAACAACAGAAAATAAATCATACTAACAATTCAAAATGAAATTGAAGATTGAACAAAATATGTGTTGGGTAAAAACCAAAATCTGAGCAATAGCTATAAGAGGTTCTTTAAGGACAGATTCTTGATGTACAAGTAGGGTTGCTCACTGATGTGGGTAATCTATATAAGTACTATTTGAACCCTAGCTATCCAGAGTGTTAACTAAGAATTCTTATTATATTATAACAAGTTATCAAAAAAAATTTACTAAAAGAATCTAATTAGGATAGTATGGTTCGAAGAGACTATGGTAGTATGTGGTTATGAAATTTTTGCTTAAAGAGAAAATTTGTTTGTTGTCTTCATGAAACACTGTTCTGATGGTTCACCTTGGATGCTTATCAACTTACACTTCGTTATTATTTTTTCCAACGCAGTATTCACTATTCAGTAACCTAATCTAAGCAAATTTTGTTTCTAAGTGGAGATTTTCATGTGTGTTCTTTGACATGTCAACTGAGTTATATAAATTGCATGTGTAGCTCAAAGCTTTAAGATGTGGAGCTGCTCTAATAGCAGTTGGCACAGATGCTAGCACAAACAAGTACATGGTCCATTGAAATATTTGTCATAGATGATAATTTTTCTCGATACTTGTATGAAACTAAAATCATTTATATCTGCAAGGGCAATACCTTTTGATAGGAACTTCATAAACCAAGACCATGAGGCCACTAAGTACTCATAGTTAATCAAATCTACCTTCGGAAACATGTCTCTTAGCCTTGACATTGATTAAATTGTATGTAATTTCTCATGGTTTTTCCTAATTAATTTTTACTCATCAAATCTTTGCATATGTACAACATATGTACTATATGTTTCAGATTCATACCTCTTGATTTTTTTACACCATCCTCCCAGCTCTTCCACTGGTGCATCTACACAAGGTAAAAATTAAACATCATTATGCAGCAAATCATGAATGGACTATTATTTTTACTAGTAAGCACAATGCTAAATCATGATGGACTATAATAATTATGGCAATTCTAATTGTATTACTGTTCTCACAACTTACATTTATGTATGCGGAAATCAAATCTTGTTTCTGAGCTTGATATAGAGTAGTCATGACAGATATCTCTATTGATTCATTCTCTATAGATTCATTGTATCCAATATAAAAGTTTGTTTAGTGGCATCCTGGAGAGAAGAAAAATGTAGGATCATGGGCTCAAATACCATTTTTCTCAGGTTCAAATCTAAAAGTAAGCAAATTCTAGTTCTTTGAATTTAAGACCAACTTGTTGGAAATCCCTTCTAAAATATCATAGCTCCTCAAAGATCAGAGTTCTTCAATAAATTGAAAGAAAGGCCTATGTCACATATATCTTATATAGACTAATATCAGATGGACACTGACATAACAAACAGAGGATCTGATTTAGCCCACATGTCATAATTCAGAGAAAGCAAACAGGAGAAAAAGAAATTGTTTCGTTAATTTAATTTTCCTTCCTTATATTGATAGGGAGCAGGAAAAGAAAATTCGGGAAGGTATAAACTGAGAGAACTTACACTCTAATTCTTAAGAGAACTTACACTCTAATTCTTACTCTTAGTGAGTGTCCTCTTTACGTATGAAGTAAGAGAAACAAATAAAGCGCAGCAAAGGAAGAGGTACAAAGTTTTGACTACACATATGTCATGGTCAAGTGAGGACTCTTAATTTATATAATATTGAATCTTATAAAGAGAATTAATAAAAGGAACACAAACGTAAACCCCAAATGCAATTATATTCAGTTAAATAATGTGAACACAGCGCAATTAAGCTAAAAAAAATTCATTTTTCGAAAAAAATATACATATATATATCGATTGTGCTGAAAACAAATCCAAAAACGAGAAAACTAAACCATTTCCAATTTATAAAAATAAAATAGGACTTACACTTTGGGATTATCAGGCTCTCTTGATTATTTCACCGAAGAAACATGAAATTCAAACCAAATAGAGAAGAAATAAGAAAACATATCAGAGATCTGATACAAGCATAACTTGAAGAAATGTGTTGAGTACGAAACCCTAACTCGCATATATAGCATCGAGTCATGGTATACTATAGGGCCATAAAGCTCAAGTTGTAATACCTAGTGGCCCCTAACAAAAAATGGGGACTATTAATCTAATACTAAGATATGCATGAAACCAAAACGTGCTAATGGATCAAATTAGGTACGCGTTTATGTGTTGGGTGAATCAAAATATGTTAATTAAGTTCTATCAAAATATGTTAATCAAAAAAATCTCGGCACAACCAACACAAAGTGAATTCTGTTCGCATCAAAACACAAAATTAGGAGAGATAAAAAGGATCGTTTACTTTTTACCGGGAAGAATCGTTGAGCTGGTTAACCATGAATCCATTGTCGGAAATGGTGGAGGTGGCATCGATTTAGGTGCCGGAGAACATATGCAAAACCCTAAAGAGAGAAATCGAAAAATAAATTATTGAATAGGGGATAAAAAAGCGAAGAATGAATAAACCCTAAATGAGGCTTTTCTTATATTGTTTGCCTGAGAAAAACAAACCTCAAAATTGGAGAGTGAAAGGTGATTCAAGCCAGTTAGCGAGGTTCTAATGTAAATCCGTGAGAAGGAATGATTTTTTGCCTTAATAGATTTTTAATTGTAGTTTGATAGATAGCTTTTATGAAGAATTATGCACTCGTATTCTCCCTCGATTGTGAAACTGACGTTATGTTACCGCCAGCAAATCCCGAATTTGCCATAGTGAAGTTAGATTAAACAGGTTTTGAGAAGAACTTTTATAATAAAAAAAAATTAATTTCTTCTAATAGGAGTTTTCTTTAAAGCTCTCTCATATACTTTTCTTGAATTGCGTGCTTTTTTAAAATGAAAAGCTATAGAGATAGAGAGAGATAGTTTTTTTGAAATATATGCTTTTAAATAACTTTTAAGCTAAAATTTTTATGTAATTACCAAACAACATTTAGTTTTTTTTTTTAGCTTTAACTTATAAATAGCTTCTAGCTATAAAAAATATTCAAACAGGATTCTCTCTTTTTTAAGTTAGAAGCTACTTATAAGCATAAGGTAGGCCAAACATGTTTTGAGAAAAACTCTTGTATTGAAAAACTCTCTTTTTTATCATGAAGAAAAAAGCTAAAAGCTCCTATGAGGAGCTTTTTTTTAAGTTCTTATCTGATTTTTTGAGTTGTATGCCTTTTATAAAAAATGAACAGCTATAAAAATAGATAGAGAAATAATTTTTTTAAAATATGTACTTTTAAACTAAATTTTTTATGTAATTACGAAACAGCTTTTAACTTTTTTTGTTAATTATT
Source organism: Gastrolobium villosum (assembly GCA_032173675.1). Taxonomy (NCBI): domain Eukaryota; kingdom Viridiplantae; phylum Streptophyta; class Magnoliopsida; order Fabales; family Fabaceae; genus Gastrolobium; species Gastrolobium villosum. The sequence continues at coordinate 463,076 of JAVKPL010011450.1, read as the reverse complement.
TTAAAACTTTAGTTTATAAGTAATTTTTAGCTTAAAAAAATTCAACGGCTTTTCTCACGTTTTTTTTTTTCTCGATATATTAATAGCAACTTATCTAACAGTAGAACAAAAGAAATTACGGCATACAAGGCATCAATTTTGGGCTGGGTGTTCTGCTAGGCCCCATAGTGCTGGGCTTACGGTGATGAGGTACTAAATAGTTACTTTTATATAAAATTATTATTTAAAACTTTTATTTTGTCCCAGTTCTATCCTTTGCTGCCTTACCTAGTTTTTTTTTTATATATATAACGAGGGAAATAGAAGTATAATGTTGTAGGAAAGTTATTAGGTAATGTTATAGAGATAGGGATTGTGGGACCCACACTTGTTTTTAATATGGGTCCCATAATCCCTATCTCTATAACATTACCTAACAACTTTTCTACAACATTATTCTTCTTTTTCCCATATAACGATTAGAAAATCATATTGTGATCATGCGGAAAAAAAATTTGGAAGAAAAAAAGTCATTAAAACTAAAATGGATAAAATATGGTGTTAATTGTAAGTATGGAAATATAATAAAGTTACTTTTAGGGGGCGTTTGGTACAAGAGGAAAAAAAAATTAACTGGGGAAATAATTTTGCTGTAATGTGGTTGGAAATATTTTTTTCCAGATAAGTTATAAAAATGTGTTTGGTTAACCAAAATTTATCCCGGGAATATTTGAGTTAGTTTACTGAGTTGATGTTTGATTGATTGTAAAATAGTAATAGGAATGTGGGGTTATTTTACAAAAATAACCCCACCTTTACTTTTGCATTCAAAATCAGTACAACAAATAAGGTTATTTTGGTCCACTTTACACTGACGCTTTTTTCACATTCCCTGGTAATAATGTATCCCATATTATCGATGGACATCATCTATTCCTTGTTGTACATGACTTAACTCATAAAAGCAAAAACAAAAGGGATAATACCCGGGAAACAAGCTCCTTTTTTGTTACCAAACATGACATTTTCCTTTCACCAATGTTACTTTCTAAGGTAACCAAAGATAATCCGCATACCAAACGCCTTGTTAGAGACCAAAATGTCATCCGGGCACCATCTCAATCCGCAAAAGACTATTGATGCTGATTCAGTACTGGAATTTCTTATGTAAGCATTCAGTGGCGGAGCCGACCCAAAAATTTAGATGGTGTCAAAAAATTTGATATATTAAATTACCAAAATACTTATTGTAATTACATAAATTTATCAGGACAAATTTTTACTATGAATTCTAACATAGTTTTCTAAATTATGTACTACATAATGTCACATAATATTGAAAATTCAAATGAACAATTATTGTTGATTATATATCAAAGCAAACATATAAAAATACACTAACTTTCTCGATAAACATTTCAAACATAAGAATTTCACTTTTGTCCCGTAACATAATAAATAATGAACCAAACATTATCCTAAGGATATGAAAAACCCGCAAATATAATAATTATATGTATAATAAGAATTGTCCTTCGTCTTCTCTTTCATTCTCTCTATTCTTTAAATATTCAATATCTAATGTTAGAGAACATCGCCCTAACAACCATAAGCACGATGGAAAGTTCTCACATTTGGGAATTAGGTTTTTGACTATTCTTTGTGTGTGCAATAACCCAAAACACAATAATTCAATGGACCTTTCTATTCCATAATTATAGTCCAGTTATTCATTTGGTTTCATGATTCTGACTTTCAAGGATTAAGTGTTTATCCTTTTAAATGACACAAATTGTGTCCTTTTAGTTTTTAACTCTATGTCTTCGTTAAGACATAATTATAGCATGAAAAGTTATTTTCTCTCTCTCTCCATGTCAACTGAAGCGACTGAGAAAATAGAAAAAAAAAATCATATTATAACTATGTTTTACCGGTAAGATATAGTGTCAAAAATTAAAAGGATACAACATTGTGTCCTTTAAAAGGGCAAACCCTTTTTCCTACTTTTAAATGGGTTTATTTGATTTAGTTGAGTCCAAATTTTGAAATAGGTCAACTAATCATTTTTGTGATTAAGTTTATAAGTCTTTCTTTTTAAAAATAATAAGAGTAAGAATAAATAATATAACAAATATAAAGGATAAAAAATAAAAAAAGTAAAACACAAAAATAACCATACTATACATGTTCCTTATTATTTGTTAGCATTTAGTTGGTTTGTTGTTATTTTGTATGGAGTATTTGATTTTCTATTTAGGTGGTGTCAAAATATAATTTTTACCTTAAATAATTATAATTAATTATATAACATATATAACAAGTAAAAAAAACCAAGTAAGTGCCAAAATATAATTTTTACCTTAGATAATTATAATTAATTATGTAACATATATAACAAGTAAAAAAAAATCAAGTAAGTGCCAAAATATAATTTTTACCTTAGATAATTATAATTAATTATGTAACATATATAACAAGTAATAAAAAAAACCAATCGTTTAGACGTGGCTACGCCACTGTAAGCATTCTCTCACCGCAACTACCACCATGTAGGAATTATACCGAGATCAAACTAATAATTTCTTTGGTAGGAATCTAAAATTTTAGTTTTAAAATCCACCTTAAATTAAATTAACTAGAAAGTAACAAATCGATTAAATATTTACAAAATAAAATCTGTGATAACAATTGTTATGGACCCGTGTTATGGACCTGGATAAGGACCCACGTAAGTCGGCTTACCTCATCAACCCGGTAAGAAGGCCCACACTAACAGGCCCATCTCATCAACCCGGAATACTCGGTCCGTTAGGCCCCACTCATCAACCCGGAATACTCGGTCCGTTACTCCCAATAAATACCTGAAACGGACCGTAATTATGGGGGCATAATGTTTGGTACGTTACACCCAATAACGGCCGACAAGGCTGTAATGGCCCCCGCGCCATTACAGCTCAGCTACACGATTCAAACCAGAGGCAGCCCCTATAAATAAGAGAGTTCCTCGATGACACAACACACATGATTCACCACTTTCACCACACTAACACTACAGTCATATTCTTTGCAGTGATCAAGCTAGGTATAGGGATATCTTCTTAATAGATATCCCTAATTAAGACTATACGATCCAAAATGACCAATCAATCTGATAAAGATTGAACATCTCTGTCCTCAGGACAGAACAACAATAATATAGCCATGAATGATTTTTGTTATCTTCTAACATCATAGCACAAGATTATGAGCTACACACATAGATTGAATTGAGTGCTAAGACGTGTGCAACTGAAGTAGGTAGCTTTCACGTGGACAGATATGCTCGGGATTTTTTTTAATGTGATCCAAGAGCACAATATATTTTATGGTCCTTTATCAAAAAAGAAAATCTTTTCTTTCATTTATATTTTTTTTTCATTTTTTTTCTAAATTTACTCTCAATTGTTTTTTTCTTCTACTTTTGTAAATTATCGAGGGATTAATTTCATCTCCTCCGCACATATGTAACTGAATGGAGCCCTATAAAAAAAGAAAAAAAAAACATAAACACACTTACTTCCATATATGAATAAGTGTATAAGAGATAAAATAAGTTATTAGGATTACTCTAAGGTGGTGTTTGGTTGAGAGGGTTTTTGGAGGATGTCTATCTTTCTCAAGTATGGCTTTTAGAAACACCATGTTTGTTTCAACATATTTCTCCAAAAATCCATCTATCCAGGAAGTATGGATTTATGAGAAACATAGATATCCGCACTGTTTAAAAACCCAATTTGAAGGTGGGATTTTCAGAAAACCGGTTATCTCACCTTTAATGCACTGTTGATTTCATAAAGCTACCTAATTTTCCCAGTAAAGTTTTTCCCCACCAAACAACTTTTTTTTACATTTTCCTATCTATTTCACTTTATCCATCTTTCTAATCATTTCTCTATCTATTACATTTCCCTACTATTCTAAAAAAATTTCCCATACCAAACGCCCCCTAAGGGAAAAATGTTTCTCCAGTTGCTGCAGATAAGTATCTGCATTTATTCCCAAAACGATATCGTCTTGGTATTGAAATTTTAAAAAATTATAAATATAAAGACTATTATAACCCTGAAATAAATTAAAATTACAAAAATACCATGATTTCCGCCCAAAACGACATAACTTATCTGTAGTAACTGCAGAAAAAGTAAATCCCTAGTCAAATGATGAAGGATTTGAATAAGTTGTATCAGATTATGTGCAATTCTCACTTATATATAAAAAAGTATAAGAGATTATATTAATTTATATTTACAATAAAAAACATGAAAATCTATAATAAAAATATAAATAGATAGAGAATGAATATATATATAAAAACGGAAATTATGACTATTTTTTATTTGTGAAATATTTAATTTAAAAAGTCTTGAAATAATATATTCATACTTAATTTTAAATTAAAGAAATAAAATGACATGGAAGATTTGGAGTTTTTTTTAAATTTATTTAAAATAAGAAGACAAGAAACTGAATTTTTTACAATAAAAAGGAGAATTGAAAAATTAATGGCAAAATAAAATTAACTCCCACTAATGGACGTACAGCACGTCAAAATATATAATGTTGTAACTTATCAAGTAATATTTTTTTAATCCGTCAAGTCTAGAAAGATATTATTAGAATTTGTTTTATTTTTGTTTTTTGTTTTCACTTGTTGCCCTCACTTCTTTGATTGATGGTTGATTTATTAAGAGATAATATAAAATATTAAATATGTTTTTACCGGACCCTTTAAAACCTGTTGGGCTGAATTGATCATTTGTTCATATTGATAAAGGTAACCAAATGGATCTGATGTATAAGGGCCGGTTCATTTAACACACCTGTTTTAACAGGTTGAATTACATATTTTAAACCACCAATCCAATAAATTCATATTATTAATTTGAAGGTTTGGATAAATCAACTCCTAAGTTAATTTTTTTTTTAGGTAAAATGTTAATTTTTTTTAATATAAGATAGATAGTATGTTTTATCTGTAATGCAAAATTCTGTGAGATAGAAAAAAAATTGTTAAACCATAAATATTTTAGCAGAGAGAATCATATTGAGGGTGGATGCAGGATTAAGATATTGAAAGAATTAAATATTTATCCATAACTGCTGAGCTCTTATACGCCAACTGAATTACTAATTGAGATATGAAGATTTTTTATTTTCTCTAGAAAGAATCATTTTAACACTTCACGGGTGAGTTGAGTTTATATTAATAATTCTATGGGTTTATCATCTATTTTATAACATTACCACAATAATTTTCCTACAAACACAATATTTTGTGAGGCCCGCAGCAAAAAAAAAAATCGACATGCAAGACGAATCTCTATAACATAACACAATCATTTTTCCTACGACGTAACTCTTATAAAACCCTAATTTTATATCTGTATTACGCCCGAGCCATGGATGAAACATGAGGCAAATGAGCCGATCAAAAATGTTAGGTAGTGTTCCAATAATTTCCTGCAAACTTTAGATGGCAGTCGGACTGTATAAAATTTGTGCAGTCTGCGTTAACGTCAAGCTTATCTGTCATCATACTTCAATTTCTTCTTTTTTGAGTAACCATTATATTTCAACTTTAAAACTTAAATCAACAAATATGATTGGTTATCTTCAACTTTCAGTGGGTTTTTCCAACACAAAACACTCTTGCAGTTTGTACCCAAGTCGAAATTCATAAATTTCGATTCTAAGAGAGAGAGAGAGAGAGAGACTGTAAGAAATTAGGCTGATGACCGTATGAATTTTCATCTCATTAAGGATAACAAAATCCATAACTAAAGCATTATTCTGATCCTGAGCTCGTAGAGTATGATTTCTTTCCTAATGGAAAAAACATATACTCTAGTCCCAGACTCTGTTACTTACTCACACGCCCACTTTATTGATTATTGTTACCTTACAGAGACAGAAAGCAGAAGATTGACGCAGTTTATTGGGGAGCATCGAGGATTGAGAGTAAAGGGTTTATCAACTCCAGTTCATTCCCACAGTCCACAAACTGATAGTTGACAATTAGATGTCCCTGTTGGTATCCTCTGCCATCCGTGTCCAATTGGTTGAACACGCCTACATCCAAATCTAACCCTCCGTTGCTGCATTGATCCACAATTCTCACAGTTATCTGCGCTCCCGTTCCTGTGTTTGTCACCTGCATCACCATAATTCATCCATCACACAACGTTCCTTTCACTAATTCAAAATCTATTAGACTATATATATATTGTATGACATGACAGATATAGAGAAAATATATACATCTAACAATCTCTAAAGTCTAAATAATAATTAAGATTAAGATTGCAAATATATATAATATATGACATTTAAATTTGGTATGTTGATTAATTAATTACCCTGAGGCACTTTCCACAAGCATCTTGACCGTGAGGTCCGACGGGGCCACAGAAAGCTGTCCATCCATATTTGCTGCGCCATGAGTAAGGTTTCGAAGCGTCCCAGGTGGAGCAGTAAGCACTGACGGCGTTCAAGTCCCATCCATGTTGCTCCGGTTGATAGTAATGATATGTCGCCCGAACATTAGATGCACTTTCTCCGCCGCCGCCGCCGTCCCGACAGTTGCTTTGGCAGTTGTTAGAGGGAGAGCAGTAATCATCGGTGTCGCCACAGTAACCGTATTGGCTGCAGCACAGATTGTTTGGGCATGTCTGCCCACCCGCTTGTCGACCACATTGTTCGCCGTTCGCCGTCACAATCAAACACGCCAATACTGCAAGGCTTATCCCAACTTTTCCCATGTCTCCTTCCCAACCTTGACATTTTTGCCAAATGGTTCAACATTTATATAAATAAATATAGGGACAGGATATTCCTATTATCAATTTTTTCTACTATCACACCACTATTACTTTAATCATCATTAGATTTAAAAGTTATTTTTTTTTTCTCTCTCCAATTCACTTTTGCTCTGATTCAATGATGATTAGAGTGATAGTGAAATAATAGTAGGAAAAATGGATAATAAAAATATCCTATCCATAAATATATACCAAATCATCATTTTCCGTTGGCCCTCTCTTCTTTATGACACAATACATACCCACATACGGCGGCTATACGATGAGAATAAACGTATCAGATTTTGCATGTGGGCTCGACCTGACCGATGGATGTATGTGTATAAATTGGGGCGGCTAAACTGTAAAGGTTGCACAATTGGTCAACAATCGGGTAAGGACTCTAGTGGGCATCATCAATATCTGTAAGATATTTTAGAAAATCATGACTCACCGACTTTCTTTCTTTATTTTAATGTGAATTGAACACAACCTATCCAAACCCGTGAGACGAGTAAATCTTTGGTTTGTACCAAAGAAATGGAAATGTAATGCTCTAGGAGCACCTTGAATTCGGTGGGGGCGGAAAAAAAGAAAAAAAAAATAGAGGAGAGAGAGAAAAAAAAAAAGTTAACACAAGTGTCCTGTTTTAATTGGAAGGACTACAAAATCTTGAACCACCTTAAATCTTTTGGTACTAAGCAATCCATCAATAAAAATATACATTTATTCCTCTCACATACCAATCCTAATACTCTTTGGTGACTTTTTCAGATATGGTAAATTGTATGTTATCCATTCACATTTATAAACACGCATTATTTAATATTTATATCCAATTTATTATTTGACTTTAACTCATTTCTTATGGTGGATGGGCACCAAGCATTCTTTTAGGTAACCTTGGACATAAAATAACATTATAACAAAATTTTAAGAAAAAATTATTTCATATCTAATACTAGACATGGGAAAGTGACTCACTTTTAGATAATATCTTACTTTCTACCTTCTAGCTTTGTCTGTTAGCAATTGATTAAAATTAATGAGTAACTCAAATTTTGTAGTCACGAGTAACTCAAATTAACAACTATTTACATTCAATTAGGTGTGTAAGGGAAAAACCCAAGTGGACTCGAACCGAAAAAGTACAAGGTATTGTCAAATTGAAAACTAGTGAGCCCATCAAATAGATACGAACTCCAAACATCAATCCAATAAGAGAAAGAAAAAAAAAAAAACACATCAGTAATTTCGAGGGGTATTAGATGATTATAATTGGGCAATAAAAGAGAAAAAATTTCTTTTATTAGTGACTCATGTCATAAGTGGTTCCCACTTTAAATTTTTTTATTTTTATTTTGTAAACTTCACTTATGTCATAAGTCACTAATACCAGAAAATATTTTCCCATATTAAAATTACACATATTCTTTTAAAATTAACTATTAAAACAGTTCATAAGGGTATCAAATCACCTAAACTCTGATGAGACTCCTACTAATCAAGTTAGGCTCCATCTAAATCCAGTGGGTTTATATTGTAACGTTTCTGCAAGGTTAAATGGAGAGAAAAAATTATCAACTTGTTAAGAGAGCTTTTAAAAATGATTATTTCTAGAAAAAATGATCATTTTACATCTCAATTATCCTAATTTTTATTTTTATATTTTGGATAAATCACATGTATTCTTCATAGGAGACAATTCTGTTTGAGGCAGATCTAGAATTAAAGCTTTAAATCTCTTTTAAAAATAAAAATAGTACCGGGGGAGATTGATCAAAACTTCTATCTTTCTTTTTTTGTAATAAACTTCTATCTTTCTTTTTTTGTAATAAACTTCTATCTTTTTGTCTTGGTACAATACTACGTACCATGAAGATTTTATACATTTGATCTTTTGCAACTATCCACACTCTTCATCACCCTAAATTATTATCTTGGTAATAGTATTATGATTTTATATTGACATTTTCATGCTTCAATTAAATCCCACGATGGAAATTTGCTTTTTGAATTATAAATTTATTTTGGTAATAAAATTGCTTTCACAATAACAATAATCTCAATTTTAAAACTGAAATCAACAAATATGATTGGTTATCTTCAACCTTCAGTGGGTTTTTCCAACACAAAACACTTTCCAGTTGATGACCGAATGGATTTTCATCGCATTAAGGATAACATAATTCAGAACTAAAGCATTATATATTATGATAATGAGCACGTGAGTATATATGATTTCTTTCCTAATGGAAACATATACTCTAATCTCACAGACTGTGTTACTCACACGCCCACTTTATTGATTATTTCTTCAAAGACAGAAAGCAGAAGATTAACGCAGTTTATTGGGGAGCATCGAGGATTGCGAGTAAAGGGTTGATCAACTCCAGTTCATTCCCACAGTCCACAAACTGATAGTTAACAATTAGATGGCCCTGTTGGTATCCTCTGCCATCTGTATCCAATTGGTTGAACACGCCGACATCCAAATCTAACCCTCCGTTGCTGCATTGATCTACAATCCTCACAGTTTTCTTCGCTCCCGTTCCTGTGTTTGTCACCTGCATTGCAACATTCATCCATCACATTTCACACCTCGTTCCTTTCACTAATTCAAAATCTATTAGACTATATATTGTATATGATGACATGATATATATATATATATATATATATGGCAAAAACATTTCTCAACCAGCTTGAGATAAGTTTATCTCCGGCTAGTCACAAAACTACGTCGTTTTGATTAATGAATGGTGTTTATGTAATTCCAGGTAAATTAATGAAGGGTGTTATTGTAATTTTATTTATTTTTATATTATATACATTTTATTGAAACTTCATTAATTCACCTAAAATTACATAAATATCTTTCATTAATCAAAACGAAGTAATTTTGGGGCTAGCTGTAGATAAACTTATCTCAAGCTGCTTGAGAAATGTTTTATATATATATATATATATATATATGAGATATGATCTTTGACACCGGTGTCAAATTTAAAATTTGACACTTTATCTGATAGTCATTAGATCAAAAAAGATCAACGGCTCTAATGTGTAAGCATGTGATACCATTGATCTTTTTTTGATCTAACGGTTATCAGATGAGGTGTCAAATTTTAAGTTTAATATCGGTGGAAAAGTATCGTACCCCTATATATATAATATATCTAACAATCTCTAAATAATAATTAAGATTAAGATTGCAAATATAATACATGACATTTAAATTAATATCTTAATTACCCTGAGGCACTTTCCGCAAGAAGCTTGACCGTGAGGTCCAACGGGGCCACAGAAAGCTGTCCATCCATATTTGCTGCGCCATGAGTAAGGTTTGGAAGCGTCCCAAGTGGAGCAGTAAGCACTCACAGCGTTCAAGTCCCATCCATGTTGCTCCGGTTGATAGTAATGATATGTAGCCCGAACATTAGATGCACTTTCTCCTCCTCCACCGCCGCCGCCGCCTCCGCCGCCCCGACAGTTGCTTTGGCAGTTTTCAGAGGGAGAGCAGTAATCATCGGTGTCGCCACAGTAACCGTATTGGCTGCAGCACAGATTGTTTGGGCATGTCTTCCCACCCGCTTGTCGACCGCATTGTTCACCGTTCGCCGTCGAAATCAAACACACCAATACTGCAACGCTTATGATCCCAACTTTTCCCATGTCTCCTTCCCAACCTTGACATTTTTGCCAATGTTTGGTTCAGCTATTTATATAAAAAAAATATGCACCAAACCATCACTTTTCATTCGCCGTTTCTTCTTTATGATACAATACATAACCCACGTGCATGCGGCGGCTATACGATGGGAATAGATCGAGGTATCAGATTTTGCATGTGGGCTCGACCTGACCGATGGATGTAAATAAATGGGGGCGGCTAAACTATAAGGACTTGCGGGCAACAAGATAAGAGATTGTTTACGATTTATTTTTTTGGAAATATTTCAATCGGTTCATTGTTTCGCAACTAATCTGATTTGGGGCGGGTCCAGATTGTTTACAAATTATAATAAGGGCTTAACTAAAGTATGACCAGTTAAACGTAATTTGTAAGAGTTTGTAAACAAAAAATTTATAAATATAATCTTTCCATTAGAAAATAATGACTCATTATCATATACTTTTTTTTTTATTAAACCAAAGGTATCTCCAAGAGTGTCAATTCTCTTCTGTGCAGAAGTAAGATTTTAAATTTCTTCTAAGTATGATATTGAGGAGGATTATTTATTTTTTCAGATATGGTAAATTGTATGTTAATCATTCACATTTACAAACACATGTTATTTAATATTTATATCAAGGATAATATTTTTCATATGTTTCACAAGAAAAGTATTATCTCCTACTCAAATAATAAATATGAAAGAGAAAAGAGTTGGTAAAGAGAAAAAAAAATAATTCTTATAGAACCCGTTTGAAAAATATGAGTGTATGAGATAATAATTTTCTTATGCAACTTAAAAAAAGTATTACCCTTATATCAATTTTATTATTTAATTTTAACTCATTTCAGGTCCTTTTGTTGGATGGGCACCAAGCATTCTCTTAGGTAACATTCCATATGAAATAACATTAGATCAAAATTTTAATGAAAAAAGTTATTTCATATCTAATAATAGATATGGGAAAGTGACTCACTTTTTAATATTGTTTTCTAACTTTGTTTGTTTGCAATTGATTAATATTAAAGAGCAACTAAAATTCTTGTAGTCATGTGAGTAACTAAAATTAACAAGTAAAACCATTTACATACAATTATATCTGTGTGCGCGCGTGTGAGGGAAAAATCCAAGTGGACTTAAAGAACCGAAAAAGTACAAACTATTGTCAAATTGAAAATTAATTAGCCTTTCACCAAAAAAAAAAAAACTAATGAGCCCGTCAAGTAGGTACGAACTCCCAATATCATAAACCGAACCCAATAAGAAAAATAAGGTAAAACAAATCAGTAATTCCGAGGGATACTAGCTAGATGATTATAATTACCCAAATCCTTTTGAAAAATAACTATTAAAAGAATTCATAAGTGTGTCAAATCACCTAAACTCTGATGAGACTCCTACTTATGAAGTTAGGCTCCATCTAAATCCAGTGGATTGTATTGTAACGTTGCTGCATGTTTAAATGGACAGAAAAAATTATCAACTTGTTAAGAGAACTTTTAAAAATGATAGTTTCTAGAAAAATGCACTCTGAAAAATTTTATAAGGTTATATTATTTCACATTGCATTTTTTTTGACTTAGTACATGAACCGTTAATGAGGCTAGAGAATCAAATATGTAACTCTAGAGGTGTAGTGGTTAATATAGGGGTGTCTTTGATAACAATAGTATGAATCAAGGTTATCCAAAAAAGTCCCACGTGATGTGTGTAAGATGGTGTAAAATGGCTACTATAACTCTCAAAGTTGACAAAGTAACGGGTCATACAAAGTAAGTGATATTTTCCCATTATGATGTAGAAGAGAGGGATATTTATACTTAGGGTTTGAGCCCTTATTTATGTGGGGGAGTAAATCAAGTCAACGAAAAAGTCATTTCAGCCCGGTCTTGCAATGACAAGACGCTTTGCAGCTGCTGCATTGCAAATAACAATTGTTGTGCGAAAAAAGTTGGAGGAAACACTTTGGGTGCCTGTAAAGACAAAAGGGATGTGGGAGTATCCCAATTAAGACATTACGATGTCTAATATTAGAGAAAATCTGCTGTAGTGAGCGGCAACATTGTAAAGGTTGCTCTGGTGCCGCCGGTAAAGTGGGAAGAGGTGGCATGAACCCTTTGGTATTGGACATGTGGAGTGAGCCGTAGTATAATACATACCCATACTGTCATTTTCATGCTTCAATTAAATCCCCGAAGGAAAATTTGTTTTTTGAATTATAAATTTATTTTGGTAATAAATTGTTTTCATACTAACAAAAATCTTCTATATAATCTCACGAGGATTTTTTTATTTTTTATTTTTTGTGAATGGAAGAGACAATTGAGTGAGAAGGGGAAGGAAGGTCATAGGAAAGAAAGGGGGAACATGTGATATAAATTTAGTGGAACCCTCATTGGAAGGCTGTTGCCTGAAGCACGTGATCTAGTCTGGCGCACCTTATCACTTTGTTCCTTGATCTTATGTATCTCAACCGACCGGATCCTACTCCCTAATAACGTGACAGATAAGGGCACGTCGCATAGTGCTTGAGAATCATACATTATTGGTGCTGTACAAAAAATAAAAATCATACATTGATTACAAGACCCAAACACAACCAAGTTAATACGTATACGCTGTATACATTATTACGTACAACTACGAACGCAGATATTCTTATTAAAAAAGCAAACCAACGATAGATAATTGTCCCATTTTTTACTTAGAAACAATAAAGGGGGGATATCATATCTTGTCCCTAACTAATTTCTAACTATTTTGTCATAATATACATAAAATACACAATACATTTACAAGAAAACTATTTTATATAAACTTGGCTCCTATATTAGACTCGACCTTGCTCGAGCCTATTTGCTTCACTGGGACGCCGCAGAGATTGTTGTCGAACGTGGAATCTAAAAAATTGACTTCAGCTTCTGTTCTTGCACTTTTCCAAGTGCTCTCGGTGCTGTAAATCAGTAAATACTAAATAACGTTCAGACCTAGGGTCATTACACCGCAGTAATTAATTAAGATAAGATTTGAAACTTAATTTGGAACCCTAACCTAACCCGATTGCCTCAGATCCTTTCATAATGCGCACGCGCTTGCATGATTCCCCGAACTTTCTGTGAAATTATCTAATTTAGTAAGCAATAATTACATAGTAGAAATTGTAGTAAGATATAAAATAAAATAAAAAACAATATTGCTTGTGGGCTCGACCTGACCGATGGATGTATATAAAAGTGGGCGGCTAAACTCTAAGGTTGAACAATTGGTCAACAATCGGGTAAGGACTAGTGGGCATCAATATCTGTAAGATATTATTAGAAAATCATGACTCACTATCACGGATCCGGATCCTCTTTGTGAAAAATCACATGACATGGTGAATTGGGAAATCATAACTATACAAAAGTGGATCAACGGTAATAAAAAAGAAGAGAAAAAAATAGTAAAATAGATAGTTACAAAATCATAACCATTGATTTAACTTTATATGGTTGTGATCTTCTCACATGACCATGTCATATTTTTTCTCACATCAGAGGATCCATTTCCCACTATCATTGTTTTTTTTTTTCCGGAAAAACTAAAAAGTAGAGTAAACATCTTTTTCAGTACTCGACAAATTTTATGATGCTCGTTTTAGTCCTCTAGTAAATAAAAAAGTTATTCATGATCCTTAAGAAATTTAAAGTGAACCCGTTTTAGTCCTTTTGATGAATTAATGTAGGTCTTTTTGAATTTATGAGGGACCACGATTTCAACTAAATTGGTCCATTTTGAATTTTTTTAGGGACTACGAATAACCTTTTTATTTGCTAGGGACTAAAGCGGGTATCATGAAATTTACTGGGGATCAAAAAGGATATTTACTCTAAAAAGTATTTTTTACAAGAAATATTTTTTTTGGTAGGTTACGAGAAATAATTTGGTTCGAGGTAGGTTCGGATTAAGATTTTAAATATCTCCCAAATATAATAGTTGGAATGATCACTTACTTTTTAGGATATGGAAAATTGTATGTTATCTATTTACATTATTTAATATTTATATCAATTTTATTATTTGATTTTAACTCATTTCAGGTTCTTATAGTGGATGGACACCGAGCAATTTTTTAGGTAACATTGTACATGAAATAAGGTTAGATCAAAATTTTAAGGAAAAAGTTATTTCATATCTATTAATAGATAAGGGAAAGTGACTCGCTTTTTAATAATCTATTGCTTTCTAACTTTGTTTGTTTGCAATTGATTAATTAAAATTAATGAGTTACAAAAATTCTTGTATTCATGAGTAACTAAAACTAACAAGTAGTAAAACTGTTTACATATAATTATATGTGTCTAAGGGGAAAAGTCAAGTGGACTTAAAGAATCAAAAAAGTACAAGCTAATGTCAAATTAAAAACTTGTTATAGAAGACAATGGGTGATATCAAATCACTATTGCCTTGAACCCATGTATTTGACAGAAGGGGTAGATGATCAGAGTTATCACTGTGCAATTATAAATATTAAAATAAAAGAACAGACTTACGTGAAATCAGATAATTGATACAGAATGATGAAAAGTATGCAGAGTTAGAAATTAAATCCGAGCCCACAGAACGTGTCTCCTTAAGACAATTTGCCCCCTCACTGATGCCTAAGGTTGATGGACACTTGTCTCCCAGGATAGAACGGATTTCGTCTGAAGAGTGGCGGCACTACCAGTCAACAGCCCAAACCAACACAACAATATGCCAGAGGAAATCACACCGGAATATGAACAGGAATATGCAAACCGGAAGGAGAAAAATTCCGGTCACGATGAACAAGTGTCTCCCAGGATAGAACGGATTTCGTCTGAAGAGTGGCGGCACTACCAGTCAACAGCCCAAACCAACACAACAATATGCCAGAGGAAATCACACCGGAATATGAACAGGAATATGCAAACCGGAAGGAGAAAAATTCCGGTCACGATGAACAGTCGCCGGCGGCGAACCGCCGTGTCTGACGGTGGCGAACGGGTATGACCGGTGACCGTTCCGACGAACAGGTACAACCGGTGACCGGTTCGGATTAGGAAGAACCGGTTCGGTTCAAAAAACGGCGGTTGGGTTCGAATTTTGGAGGGAAGCAACGTTTGGACAAAAAATAAAAATAATTTAATAAAAAATTATTTTTTATTACAACCGAACCGAGCCGGACGGCGGCGGCGGCGCGCGTGTGGTGGTGAACCAAGGCCCACCTATCTCCTCCCCCTACATAAAATATGTAGTGACCCAAGGGCCAATTAAGGAGATGGTGGTGGGAGTTTATATACTCTCCCACTTTCTACCAATTGTCCAATGTGGGACTTTCTTAAATAACCCACATAACTCTTCATCTTCCCTTTTCTCTTTTTCTCTCTATTAACCCACTTCTTATTCATAACCAATGGATCATTGTATATTATTCTCATTAATTCCAACAAAACTAACAAGCCCATCAAATAAATATGAACTCCGAACATCATAGAACTGAACCCAATAAGGAAAAAAAAAAAAAAAACAGTAATTCCGAGGGATACAAAATGATTATAATTAGTTAATTTCCCAATTCCTTTTAAAAATAATAATTATTAAAACAGTTCGTAAGTGTGTCAAATCACCTAATAACGTGACAGATAAGGGCACGTTGCATAGTGCTTGAGAATCATACATTGCTTGCAAGACCCAAACACAACCAAGTTAATACGTATACGCTGTATACGTTATTACGTACAACTACGGACGCTAACATTCTTATTAAAAAAGCACACCAACGATACATAATTGTCACATTTTTTACTTAGAAACAATAAAGGGGGCTCATATGAACATACTCGATATCATCTCACGTCCCTAACTAATTTCTAACTATTTTGTCATGATATATATAAAATACACAATACATTTACAAGAAAACTATTTTATATAAACTCGGTTCCTATATTAGACTCGACCTTGCTCGAGCCAATTTGCTTCACTGAGACGCCGGAGAGATTGTTGACGAACGTGGAATCTAAAAAATTGACTTCAGCTTCGGTTTTTGCACTTTTCCAGTGCTCTCGGTGCTGTAAATCAGTAAATAACATTCCTAGGGTCATTACACCACATTAATTAATTAAGATAAGATCTTTTGTATTTGAAACTTAATTTGGATCACTAACCTAACCCGATTGCCTCAGATCCTTTCATAATGCGCACGCGCTTGCATGATTCCACGAACATTCTGCGAAATTATCTAATTTAGTAAGCAATAATTACATAGTAGAAATTATGGTACGAGAAAAAAAAATTATATATATTAATGATGAAAAGAAGACTCACTCCCAGGGTACATCACCCACAAGCATCCAGTCTCCATCTTTGTCTTCATAAGTTGGTACGTAATCAGAGCCATTCAGAAGATCTATCAATTTGCTCTCATTTACCAAGTCCTTCATGCCTTGGGATCCACATTTTCCATTGGTGAATGAACAAAACATTTTAGCCAGGGCATCTGACAGCTCTTTATAGCTCTTGTACAACTTCAAGTCCACCTTGCGCAAATAGGGTGCACCATCCATGCTCACCTTCACGAAAGCCGCTACGGCGTTGTTAGTGGTGGTTGCCGCAGTAGTGGTGGTGGCCGCGGCCTTCTTTTCTGCTTCATTGTTGTTATTCCTTTGAACGTTAGCAATGTTCTTTCTGAATGACCGGACTGGTGGCCAACCCACCACTTGTGTCCTGCAAATTCAAGATTAATTACATCAACAAATTATTATCCATATTCAAAATAAACAAGCAAAGGATCATTTTTATTTTTATTTTTATTTTTGTAATTAATCTAGACTAGGAGAACATTTTGTGTACATCTGTAGTAGGTACATCTGCTATTAATCAAGTGACACTTGGATAAAAAAAATATTTTTCTCTTCTTTTCTTATAAGTATGACAGTTATTTCTCTTTTTTTATTGGTTAGATGTACTGAGTGAATGGTATAGCTAAACTAGCTAAATATTTCCCTAAACTAGCAAAATATGGTAAATTATTATTCAAAACAAGTAAGCAAAGGATCATTGAGTTCACACTAGCCTTAAATTCAATAAAACAGATTATGGTTAAGTTTGGTATTATTCGGTAGACAATAATTGTTTGTGTTGGGCACATGACTATGGAGTAACATAATAATACTAGAGGGAGAGAGGGATGTGTTGCGTAACGCGTTAGGTGACTGGACAGGGGCGTGGACTATCCTTTTCCTTTTTGGCCCTTTTTTCCTTAGCTGGTTTGAGTCTGAGAAAATGTTAGGTGGATGACTATGAAAAAAGCAAGATTCCGTGTGTCTTGTCCTTTTCCACTGTCTACCCGACAATGAAGCATGCCATCCGCAAAGAAATCCAACCAAACTTGCTTACCGTCCTATTCCTGGTCCTCATCCTCGATCACTCAATACTTTCTTTTTTTTATTGCCGAAAATCTGGATGACATTATCTTTTTCTCCTCCAAATCCGGATGGCTAATACATCTTAATTACATCGTCCTTTTTTACTTTTCCTTTTTAGTTGTTGCTTACTTGGTCTAACCAAAAAAGAAAAATACTAGAAACAACATATCATGTGTTACCAATTGATCTAGAATGCCTAATTCAAATATCAAGTTCAGATCGGCCAATAATTAACCACTAGCAAACTCTAAAGTAGCTTCTGTTATATTTTAATTTTTTTTTCAAATTGAGAAATTCAACAGATCATGTTAGACCGAAAATAATCCTCCACCTTTCCTTCATAAAATTTGAAATCTCTAAACAAGATTAAGATTGCTTCCTCTGTCTCACTGTCTCACTGATATGAAATGCGCATCATTTAATCGAATTCAGTTAATGTTTAGTACTAAAAATCTACAGTCCCAAAGAACATCTACATAATTTTTATTTTCCATGAATAAAAAAGAAAGAAAGAAAAACATAAAGATCACCCAGTTTGGAGTACTAATTTAAACTATAAAATCACCTTGCATACAATAAACACTGAAGCAGACAATAAAAGCATCAAGAAACAGAGGAAGGAGGGAAAACTAACTTTGCAGGCGGTTTTGCTGGGTCGTTAGCGCGAGCAGGAGGAGCTGCAACAACGGTCTTGTCTTTAGCCTTGTCGGCTGAGGCCAAGACATTATTCGATGAAAGATTAAGCTTCAAATCCACACTAGCACTGCTTGTCTCCGAAAAGCCTCTCTTTCCAGTGAAGGTACCACAAGTGTTCTTCAGTGTTGACTCTCCTTCGTTTCCATTCCGAGGCAGCCCGAGTCGCAACTCGGTTTCTTCGAAATTTATCATGCTGTACTTGTCTCGCTCTGACCCCATAACACTTGTCATTCCAAATTAACAACAACCTTCCGAATCAGTTGATCTCACGACTCAGGTATATGCTATGCTATGCTCCTGTCCTCGGTTTTCTGGTTTGAGTTCAGAAACCTTAACTACGTTTGAGAATTGAGGTTGAGATGTTGGGAGGAGAAAAGGGTCTGCGGTTGAGTTAAGTTTTTGGTGATATATCGATTGAGAGTGTGGCGTGTTTTGAGGAACATCGGGTGGTGAACATGTTGCCACGTCCAAGAGATTCTTACGGTTAGATCATCCGCTTCTTGTTGGGTGATGATGTCACGGATGGTGTCATTATAACACATAATAATTGTGGTGTGCCTAGTTCACATCCTACTACTACTACTACTATCACCAATTATTAATTCCAGTTACTAAATTTGATAAACAAGTTAAACACATTTCAATTAAGGGATAAAAATAAGGGTTTTATTAAAGGAGATAAGTTATTTCATGTTATAGAAATAAATTTGAGGGCTCTATCACCTGAAAAAAAAAAGATGACACAGTTATCGAAGAGTGTGTAGGAGAGAAATTTATCACATGTAATATAAGAGTAATTTTTTTCTAAAAATAATATATAAGATATTACCAAAAATAGTATATAAGAGATTTACACAAAAAAGTATATAAGAGATATTTTACAACCAGCGTTTCTCATTACTCATTAGTCATTATCTCAAAGCTTAATAGATAAAACAGCTGAGTTGTCTCTAGCTAGTGTGATGCTTTACTTTTTAAGTGTTTTTAATGTTGTCTGTAATTTAAATTGATTTAACTTCAGCATAAGCATCTTCGGTGAAAGAAGCTTTGCTCATGAAAATTCCCTTTGACTAAGCCTGTTTTGTGTGTGGTCCTCCTCGAAACATCATAATGAAAATCACTACCATGTCAAGAAAAAAGATAAAAACTGCAATTGATTATTATGCTGAAAAAAGAGGGAAAGATAAGGTTTGCTATTTTTATGTTTGGCATTAAATCTTTTTCAATATTTAATATACTTATCTTTTGTCCACTTTGCGTGGCGGCTATCTAAAGCGGCCCCCTAGGGAGGGTCCAACCACTGTTCTGGCTTTGAGGTCTCACTGTTGTCAACCATGCCTTAAAACATTACACATAACTTCAATACTTTTCAACCTTATTATCAAAACTAACTATACTCCACTTACGGTGCGGGTTCACATCCACATGGGTGTTGAGTTTTGGTTTGCATAAAAATTTGGGGTAATAATTACAAGGTTTATCATCTATCATTTAATAAGACCATAATAACTTTTCTACACACACAACATTTTGTAGGGCCCGCAACAAAAAAAAAAAAAACTCTGGCATGCAAAACGAATATCTATAACATAACACAATCATTTTTCCTACAACATAACTCTTATAAAACCCTAATTACAATCACATAAAAGCTTGGCACTCATAACCGTTCGAGTTCATATCAACAACTTTTTTGTTAGCAATTGCTTATATAATTTTAACTTATAGTGTGTGGTTAAATATATTTTTTTAAGTTATACACTTTTAATAATTTGAATCCTTAAAATTGCAGCCACTAATATCTATTATGTTAGTATTGTTATACAATTATTATAATTTCTGAACCACTTACTTTGGAAAATAACAACCTCTTTTATGTTTTTTCAAACCGTATTATTTTATATCATCTTGTCGATGTTAGCTTATAAAGGGGAAACTCTCTCTCACATACACACTCTTTCTAAGAATTCTTTTCATTATTCATTTCAATGAAATGTTCTTCTAGACCATTATGGTCGTTTGACAAATCAAGTTCCACAAATAAAAATAAATCATTTCGTGTAAAACACACGATATCAGTAGGTTATCTATATTGCTCATTTTGAAGTTGTCTTATTTTACTCAAACAAAAGACAATATGAAATGAACATATATGATATATGTTTGATTATTTTTAAGCAGTATTGTTATGACATTAAGACAAGAATAAATTTAAATTTTTAAAACATTTTAACATATTATTATACTGAAACCTTTTCCGTTCTTTTTGAAATGTAATTTATTCACCAAAAAAATATACATATAATTTAAAAGGGGAAGTTATTTTAATTACGTGCCACGTTCTTTGGAATTATTATTGGTTATAAAATACACATAACAAGAAAATCTTAATTGGTTAAACCATATTTACAGTAGTGATATTGTGACTTGTACGACACTTATTAGATCACCTTTGTCCTTTTATATTTTATATAAGAATTAGTTTGTACATGACATAAAATTAGCTCCGCTACAAGGTAATTATTTTGGGTAATGATGACCATTTAAAGGCATGGGAGAGTTATTCAGTTTTTCTTAGGGAGGTGACCCACGAGGGCTAGTGTGCAGATGCAGTACCAGATTAGCGACATTATTTAGAGTCAAGTTGTACCACCATTTTTTAGGTGGTCTCTTAGTGTAAATAGAGGATAAAATTGGAAAAGTGGAAAAATAAAATAAATAAAAAGGGAAATAAAAAATTAATATTATGAGAAGAGGACTAAAAGATTCAGTGATCCTTGACATATTAAATATTTTCCAGATTAGCACTGCATGCAACCAAACAAGAATTTAATATATCCCTTCAAATGTTTTGGTTAGATCCTCACATATTATTTTTTGGAAGAATTTAAATATCTTCATTCCTTCCTCGTCATATACTTTAAATTAGTCTCATAATTGATTCAAAATATCTAAACTTATAATTATAAAAATATGGGAAAAAATCAACTCACCTAAAAAAAAAAATTAAAATTGAGTTAACTAAAAAAAAAAATATCCCTTGAAAAAGTGTAACTCACCTAAACAAAAAAACAGAGAAATTGAGAATGACAGATACATGCTCCTAAGTCAAAGCAAGCCCAAACAGAATGGGCTATGCCAACTAATACAGACCCACAAAGTCATGACCCCTCGTGTGGCTATGGCCCCATCTACATCATCCTTGTCCAAGTCCCAGGCTCCACACGTGTGCTGTCACGCCAGACTTGGTTCTCCCGCTATATGAAATCCATAAAAACTCTTTTATGTCACCACACGTGTGACATTTATGTGCTGACGTTGACGTTAAACAACAACTATTTTATTGTATTTTTATTATTATTTAATTTCTATACGATCAGACATAAATGATCGTAATTCAATTGTTTGATCAATAAAAAACATATTTTATATGAAATAATTCAATGCTGTAAAAAAATATGAAAGTTTATATTACATATATTATGCTTATAAAAAATTATATTGTTTCTAAGTGACATATGAAAAAAACAAAAATAGGAAAGTTTATATTACATATATTATGCTTATAAAAATTTATATTGTTTCTAAATGATTTAATACTTCATATATATATATATATATATATATATATATATATATATATATATATGCGGGAAATCATTTTCTCATGTTGTTGGATATTGTTTTCTCATGTTGTGAAGCATCGAAATTTGTACTATCTTCTTTTTTATTTTTTTAATAAGTGATGAGACCTACCACTTGTTGTGTCTATAGCATGAGAGATGTTATCTCATGTGACATGAGAAAAGATAAACTATATATTTATATATATCATGTTTGTTATGTTACATAACATAACTTTATTTTTTCACACACAATAGAAGGGAGAGAAGAAGTGAAAGATGAAAGATAGACAAGAATACATGAATCTCACATCTTTACTGTGTATGTAGTAAAGTGGAGTTATATCATGTAACATGACAAACATAAAATCCTATATATGTAAAATAATTTTTGTTATATTATGTAAAAACAATAAATACTTAAATATTTTTAATTGTTACTATATTTTTTAAGATTTGACACAAATAATCAAGACAGTAAATATATATAATTTATGAAAAGTTAAAATATCTCTCCCTTAGTTTATTCTAAAATCGTTTATCCCATAATCTTGCTATTAATCACTTGTCTATCTTATATGATTTTTTAATTTAGGTCAATCTTAATGCCATTAGAAGTTATATAGATTATCCATTTTATCCTCGTAAAATAATAAACGAAGCAAGAACAATTGCGGTGCGATAGAGCTAGATATCAAGTAGTGGAATTTGGGTTAAGAAAAATTATTTTATAATAATCATAACATTTCATAGTGAACATTCGCTCGTGAACAATCAATATGAAAGAAACATATTATTTACAAAGAAAAAAGTTGTTTTTTCAATATGAAACTTGCCATATTTATAGGGGGTGTAAAGGGAATACTCGAGGGCAGTAGTGGGTCAAATTTTAGCTTTTGACTTATTCAATTTTTCATAAGCTAGACATTTTACTTTTTTAAAATGTATGATTTCTCCTTTTGTGGGCTTCTGCTTTTATTGAAAGCCCACATCCAAACATTTTTTTTTTCTTTCTAAAATTACTTGTTTTTTCTTTAAAAATAGCTTGTAAAGGAGGAGAAGCTCATCCAAATCAATATTATTAAAACCGACCCGATCATTGATTCGGTCGAACTACTAGATCACTGGTTCAATCGTATTACCCGGTAATTATATATAATTTTATAATTTAATTAAAAATTTATAAACATACTCAAATGTCTAAAAAAAATGATTAAAATTTCAAATATTTTAATATAAAAAATAATAAATCACGTACTAATATTCAATAAATAATCAAACAAAAATATAATGATCGTGATATAGGGATTTAGGTTCAAAAAATGACATCTCTAACTATAAATCAAATCAAATTTTTTTCAATAGTGCATAATTGAGATAATATTAGTATTATAAATACAAAACTTATGTAAGTCAATAAGTTAAAAAATTCAAATATGTCCATTATGATATATATTTTTCAAAAAAAAAAAATTGGATTTTTTTTTTGTGACCGGTCAAGGTCACCGATTTTCATGGAAACCGGTCGGGTCGGACCAGGTCATATCGGTTCTGATGCATGACTGGTCCGTTACTTCAACCGGACCTGTTATATGATCGGTTTATCGATTTCCGAGTCAACTCGGCCGGTCGGTTCGGGTTTAATAACACTGATCCAAATAACTACTAAGGGATAAGTGAGTATATGAAGAGACACATACACACGTGTTTGTGTGTAAGAGAGGGGAATGAAAGAAGCTTATTTTGATTATTCAATCTTATAAAATGAGTAAAAGAAATCATACTTAAATTTAATTTTTTCCATTCATGCAAGATTAGATAGTTAATGAAAAAAATGTTTTCCCTAATTTATGTTAAAATTATTATTATATATTTAATATTTAAATTTAAAAACCTCCAATTTCTTCTTACCATTATTTTTATTTCTTTCATTATAAAATACAATAATTTTGACTAAAATCATATAATTCTATATCTTTTAAAAAGACAAACACTATCTCATAGTTAATATTAACTCCTCTCAGTTTTCATTTTTTTTTATACTCTTAAAATTAATTCTCTATACTTGTGAATGTTCAAAAAAAAAAAAACAAATGAAAATTCTTAAGCTCGTACCTCCTTTTTTATTTTTTTAATCGTTGCACATATATGTTGCCCGTATAATTTGGTCACCTGCTAGATTCATGGGCTAATAATGGTTTACGATTTGGGCTCAACAGCTCCGTTTTCGGTAAGACTTGAGCTAGATAATTTTTTTGGGTATTTTTTTAAGGATAACTTTCATTAAGGAGGGTTAAACATGTCGAAGAAAGTGAGACTACAAATGATTGTGGGGTATCCTTAATGCATATACAACCTGGATCTGTCTTTTAGCATGGGAAATAAAAGATCTTAATCATGCAAAATTACCAGGCCAAAATATGTGATGTGTTGTTTCTTTTGTTCAAACTGGTCAATGACTTCTAGGCAATCCCGTTCAAAAATCACGATAACGAAGCATGTAATGGGCTAGTTGGAGGCCCAAAGAGGATGCATTGGATTCTACTCACAATCTGCTATCGTTGGAGGACGGAGCCCAAAGTTGCTACGGCCACTGTGCAGCCCGACGAATCCCGTATGAGTCGTACGACCACCGCACTCCACCCACGAAAGTAGTTCTAACTTCTAACCATGTGGTCCGCAGCCAACGGTTTACATCCGGCGCTCCCAAAATGGGTTCGATTTTTCTACCCACCAAAAGGATGAGGTAGACTAAGTTTTATAGCTCACTCTAAAAAACGGATTAGATGGCACCTTCTGTTGGATTTATACTACTTTATGCCTACTGATTTTGGGTTGTTTTGAAGTGCTGAATATGTAATAGGAATATAGGATGTATTGGTTTGTAAGACCAGCAATTGTTAGAAACATGACTTGACTTACTGTAGTTTGATATTTAGGTTTTACCTGAACTCATGTAACTAATGTGTTTAATTTGTCAAAACAATTTCTGTTGGATTTTTATTCAGATTTTTAGCATTGTTTTAACATGCATATTGTGAGTTCAGTTTATGGGGCTACAGAACTCCGAATGAGCTACATTTTATATGTACGTAAAGTCACTTTTTGCGTGTCAAAGAAATTTTTCAAAATATGGTGATTTCGATTTAATATGATTTTTGCAATACAGACAGATTTTTTGAAAAAATTATGTTTCCAGCATCATCGAAATTACTTTACAAAAATTACTTGCTATTCCTTTATGAAACCGAATTCGATACAATATTTTAATTGTGATTTAACAATGCATGTTCAGATTTGAATACGTGAACGTTGCTACTCTAATTGATTTAGCAGACATCTCCCTTGGATGCATGCAGGGGAGGGTGTCACGTTGACTCATTTTTTTTAACGATTTAATGACAGGACGAGACAGATTCGTGTAAAACAAGTTCGGGTTGACGGATAAATTTTTTTAGCCCACCTTCAAAAACAGGGCAGGACTGACTGACTCATTTTTTTCGAGTCTCGTCCACGGGTTAGATTGTATTAGGTTACTAAGATTGTACTACTATCAATGTGTTTTTCATGAGAATGGATCATTTCATGTCGAATTTTCATATGATTAGGTCATGAAAAAATTTTATATCTATTTTTCTCTTCATCAATGATAATTGAACCCAATTTATTTAAATGCATTGCATGTGAAGAGAGAGATAAATATATAAAATTTCACCTTGAAATTTTAATATAAAAGAATTCACTTTCAATTTTCATATGCCTACCTCCTAAAAAGAAACAAGTGTAACAATTTTGTGTCACTTAAACAATGACTTTGGGGTATGCATCGTAATTTTTTAAATTTAGTTGAAACATACTTTATTCAGAGGATTTGATTTTTTGTTTACTCCAAGTGTAAAGCTTTTTTATACTATTATCAAATTATGCATTATGAAATTAATTTTTTACAAAATAATAAAACTTCAACAACAATTACCATGACATTTAATTATTTAACTTATAAGTTAGCATATGATATATTATCAAATGAATAATATATATAGATTTTACTACGGTTTTTATTTTATTTTTGCTTCCCCGCTATTATTGTCTTTTCTTTTTAATTTTGCAAATTCTAATATTCATATTCTTACAATTATTTTATTTCATTATTTTTTTAAATGAAGATTTTTGTTCGCGAGTGCCCACTAAACTAACCCATCACCAACGTTAGTCACTTCCCTAACTTCCAACCTTCGTCGCGAGGTGTTTGATAAAACAGAAATTTGTTTTTATCCTGGAATTTCTATTTTTAAAAAATATGATAAAGAGATTCGATTTACATAGATGGAAATAAATATAATTGTTAGATCCACATAATCAATTTAACAATGGGATTGATGGATAGTAACGCAACTTGATTGTTACAGTATATTTTTAGAAGTAAATTTCAAAACTTCAACCAAATATATATTTTAAATATTTTGACTATAAAATTTTCTTGAAATAAGATGAATTAAATAAAATGTGTCTTAAATATTTATCTGTTAAATAAAAAATTACAATCACAAATATTTAATTTAATTAAATATAATGCACGGATACACCACTAATACAATTTTTAATTTTTTTGTTGAAACCACCTAATACAATTTAACCAAATCTACATTAATCGTAATATCATAATATCAGTCCTAATAAATTTACAATAACAGCATTAAATGCTGGGCAAAACAACGAACATATTCCGGCGTTTATAAGAGAAAGAAAGAGAGAGAGAGAGAAAGAGTGACGAAAACGAAACCTGAGAGAGAAACTGAGGAATCAGTAAAGGGCGTCTCCTTGTTCTTCTTCTTCTATCTCTTTCTCTTTCTCTATTTCTAATTGGCAGTGGTGTAAGTAACAATTTTGACCTAAAACCCTAGTTTCGATGCTTTAAAAATTAACATAGTTACAGAACAATAGATCTTGAAGAAGAACCCTAGAGCAAAGCAGAATCAATGGCTGCTGAGTTAGGGCAACAGACGGTGGAGCTATCGACGCTGGTGACTCGAGCTGCTCATGAATCGTACAACTCCCTCAAAGAACTTGTGGACAAATGCAGGTCCACCGAATTACCCGATACCGATAAGAAGATTGACATCCTCAAGTTCCTCAGCAAGACTCAGCAGCGCATGATCCGTCTCAATGTCCTCTCCAAGTGGTGCCAACAGGTCTCCTTTCCATTCAATTCCTCTTTAATTTCTTCCACAACTCATTCGATTCCTTTCTATTGGTCTATGGAAAATTGAAAACTTTTTCTCTTAGCGGCAAGAAAAAGCAAAAGGGCAAATCCTAGTCTAGGGGTGAGGGTTCATTTTACACCGTCTTAGTTTGACCTTACTATGTAGCAGTGCTACTGAACAAGGGAAAGTGCAGAAGGGGTAGGAGAGAATAAGAGAGAGGAGTCATGAGGGAGAAGTGTTTTCAGTATTTTCTTCTATGACTATTCCATTCTATTCGTGGGGCAAATAACCCCGAGTTAGTTACAAACTGAAGGGAAAATGCTACAACACAACAGAAACATTAGGGTTAATTGCAAGAATCTGAATTGGTTGTAACAGAATTAGCAATATAAAACTGAAAGGAAATGCAGTAATTCATGCAGAGAAGTTGTGGTATTCAGCTCATGGGTCGGGTTGCTGTTCTATCACAGGGGCATCTTTACCACTGTCCCGAGGCTTGCCCTCATCCGCAGGAAAAATGAAAATAAAAGGATTTGGTTGTTTTTGTACTTGAAATGCAATTGTTTCTACCGTGCGATTTTGTGTTATTCAATTGAATTTCCGGGTACCTTCATTGTGTTTGTTATGATAACTAGTGTTAAAATAGGAAATAAAAAGAAACTTTCTTTATCGAATTTCCTTGTAATTCGTTGCTTTGCAGGTTCCTTTGATACAGCACTGTCAGAATCTGGCTTCCACTGTTTCAAATCACGACATGTGTTTTACTCAAGCTGCAGATTCATTGTTTTTCATGCATGAGGGGCTTCAGCAAGCTCGTGCTCCGGTCTATGATGTCCCTTCAGCTATTGAAATTCTTCTGACAGGGAGTTACCAGCGTTTACCAAAATGTATTGAAGATATGGGTACTCAGTATGCCTTGACTGAAGATCAGCAGAAGCCTGCTTTGAAGAAGCTGGACATGCTTGTTCGGTCGAAATTGCTTGAAATTTCTTTTCCGAAGGAAATTTCTGATATAAAAGTTTCTGATGGTACAGCACTGGTTAGGGTTGATGGAGAGTTTAAGGTTTTAGTAACACTTGGTTACAGAGGACACCTATCCATGTGGAGGATATTATATTTGGAGTTGCTTGTTGGTGAAAAAAATAGACCTGTGAAATTGGAAGAAACACGGCGTCATGTACTTGGAGATGATCTAGAGAGACGAATGGCAGCAGCAGAAAATCCGTTTTTAATATTGTACTCTGTCCTTCATGAGCTATGTGTTGCCCTTGTCATGGACACAGTTATAAGGCAAGTGCAAGCTCTTCGACAGGGAAGATGGAAAGATGCAATTCGGTTTGAGCTCATAGCTGAGGGTGGCATGGGTCATGGAGCAAGTTCTGGTTCTGTGCAGAACCCTGATGGGGAATCTGATTCATCTGGCCTACGAACTCCAGGGTTAAAAATTATATACTGGTTAGATTTGGATAAAAATGCTGGTATGTCTGAATCAGGTGCATGCCCATTTATAAAAATTGAACCTGGACCTGATCTTCAGATAAAGTGTCTCCACAGCAACTTTGTTATAGATCCGTCAACGGGCAAGGAGGCAGAGTTTTCTTTGGATCAGAGTAGTATTGATGTTGAGAGGTTGCTATTAAGAGCTATTTGTTGCAACAGATATACTCGTCTGCTGGAAGTTAAAAGAGAACTAGTAAAAAATATTCAGGTCTGTCGAACAGCAGATGATGTTGTGCTCCAGTCTCGTATGGGTGAATCTGATATCGAATATAAACAGGTTGGTTCACATTTATTGGGGAAACTTTATCTTCTTGAGAGTTTGGAGTGTCAAATTGGTATGTTGCATTGGGCTTTTCTGTTATATGACTCTTTTGGGCTTTTGTTTTATGTAATTCTTGTTTGGTGTCACTGCTTTTGGAGTTTAACCTTGTTAACATTCTTTAGTTTCAGAGAAATTGAGTCTCAATTCTGGATATTTAACTTCTTCTTTTTTATTCTGGTATACTGGTACTGCAACTGGTTTGCTTTGTAATTGTTCATGTGGTAAATATTTGTATTTAGATAGAGCATGAATCTACTTTCTTTTAAGTACTATGTGTGAAATCTATGTTCTATAAACTTTTGTTTCTGAACAGTCAATTTTGGCTAATAATGCTTATTGTAGGTTAAGATAAACGGGTTTTTACTGTTTTTGGTCAAAAGTATATTCATCTTCTTTCTACATACATGGAGTTTACTATGTTGATGTGCATATTTCTGCATTTAAATAATCTCGAGCTTTACATCATGTGCAAACTGCAGTTGCAATTTTATAGTTTCATTCATGATACTTTCTTATGGATCTTCTGTGTCAATCTTATACTCTACCTTCTCCCATTCAATATTGCATGGCCTTTTAAAATTAAGATCTACTTCTGTTTGTAGAAGGATGATAAATGCTGCAGCAAGGACTCTGAGGGGCATGAGGTATTGCGTGTGCGTGCCTATGGATCTTCCTTTTTTACTCTTGGAATTACTATCAGGTACTTACTTTACGCACTTGCTTTTTCCTAACCTCTCTGCATTTTAATTTGGGGTTTTTCAAATCCATTCCCCCGTTATGTTATTCAGGAATGGCCGCTTCCTTCTTCAATCATCACAAAACATAGTTGTTTCTTCCGCTTTGTTAGAATGTGAAGAAGCTTTAAATCAGGGATCTATGACTGCAGCTGAGGTTTTCATAAGCTTGAGAAGCAAAAGTCTATTGCACTTGTTTGCATCCATTGGAAGGGTTTTAGGCCTTGAGGTATATTTTCTTGTTTTCTCTCCTTTGATCATTGAAAGAAAGTTTGCTTGGACTGTCTTTGAGTTTATTATTGGGATTACTGGCTTGCCTAAGACCTATGACATATGGGGCACTCTTGCAGGTATATGAGGATGGATTCAATACAGTTAAAATACCCAAGAACATTTCAAATGGTTCAGCTATGCTAATGATGGGGTTTCCAGACTGTGGAAGCTCTTACTTCCTGCTGATGAATCTTGATAAGGATTTTAAACCCTTGTTTAAGTTGTTAGAGACTCAGCCAGACCCATCTAGAAAAGATAATTTATTTGGCGACCTCAATCAGGTGTTGCGGAACAAGAAAATTGATGTAGGACAGATGCAGGTGCTTGAAGATGAAATGAATTTAAGCCTGGTTGACTGGGGAAAATTACGCTCTGTTTTGCCCAATGCTGCTTGTCCAAATCAAACATCTGGGAATGAGTTTCTTTCTGACATTCGCCTTGAAAATTCCATACAGATTGCAAGAGGTCATCCATCAGGTTTTTCATCGCTTGTTGATGAAGTGTTTGGACTTGAGAAAGGGTCTTCTGCCCCTCCATTCTCTGTTCAAAATCTCTCTTCATCCTTGAATACATCCCTTCCTTTGCATTATGGTTCTATGCCAATGAATCTCCATAGTTTAAAGGCTGGAACCCCTTCTCCAAAGTGGGAAGGAGGCATGCAGATTTCACAGGTTAATAATGTAACAAAACCTTCTGGTGTCGCTACCCACTATAGTGGTTCCTTGTTCTCATCAGGCAGTGCCAAGGGCCCGGTTCAGTCCAGTTCTGTTGGTTCTATTCCCACCGCACAAGGAAGGAGCACATATGGGAAAAAGCTATCTGCTTCAAAGTCTGAACAGGATTTGGCTTCTCTTAAATCTCCCCATTCAGTTGACACAAGTTCCTCTACTGCAATGGATGAAGAACAGTCAAGAGTGTTGAGTGATACTTCTAATGATGCTTTATCTGGAAGTCGGTCATCTCAACTATTATCTCCTCCCCGACCAGCTGACTCTCGAATGTCTGTACCTAGTTCCAGACCTAATGGACCTCAAGTTGAATTGTTCAAGGCTGCTGGATCTAGTTCCTGTGCTACAACTCCCGTATGTAAGATACTTTCTTCGTGTCTATCTTTATCACATTGGTATATATTTGCTGTTATATTTTTTTACTTCATCTTTCAGTAAGCCATAAATGACTAGCAAAATGAATCTTTGCAGCCCAGGCACTGGAATCCACAGTTAATTATTGCACTAGTGAAGATGTTATCTCCAAACATGATAAAAAATCTAAAAAGAGAACAGCTTCAGATATGTTGAATTTGATTCCATCTCTTCAAGGTCTTGAAAACAACCGTGGAATCTGCAAGAGAAGAAACATTTCAGAGTCATCTGGCTCTCAGCTGTCTTTGCCACAAGACATTATATCCACTGAAATGATACCTAAAACCGAAAGATATAGTTATGAAAGTTTAATTGCAGAAGCAAATAAAGGGAATGCTCCATCTAGCATTTACATAGCAGCCCTTCTTCATGTGGTCAGGCACTGTTCACTTTGCATTAAGCATGCTAGACTAACCAGTCAGATGGATGCATTAGACATCTCATATGTTGAAGAAGTTGGTTTAAGAAATGCATCCTCTAACATATGGTTCCGACTTCCATTTGCCAGAGGTGATTCATGGCAACATATATGCTTGCGACTTGGCAGACCTGGTTGCATGTATTGGGATGTTAAGATAAATGACCAGCATTTCAGGGATTTATGGGAGCTTCAGAAAGGGGGCAGTAACACACCATGGGGTTCAGGTGTTCGAATTGCTAATACATCTGACATAGATTCACACATACACTATGATCCAGATGGTGTTGTTTTGAGTTATCAATCTGTTGAGGTAGATAGTATAAAGAAACTAGTGGCTGATATCCAAAGGCTTGCCAATGCAAGAACATTTGCTCTTGGCATGCGGAAATTGCTTGGTATAAGAGCAGATGAGAAGTCAGAAGACCTGCTTACAAGTTCTGATGTTAAAATATCTGTTGCCAAGGTTGCTTCAGATACTGCAGACAAACTATCAGAACAGATGAGAAGGGCGTTTAGAATTGAGGCAGTTGGACTGATGAGCTTGTGGTTTAGCTTTGGTTCAAGTGTCCTTGCTCGTTTTGTTGTTGAGTGGGAATCTGGTAAAGAGGGTTGCACAATGCATGTATCTCCTGACCAACTTTGGCCTCACACCAAGGTTTTTTAATTTCTCATAAACTGTTTGCTATTTGTTTCTTGTTCTTTTTTCCCATTCTGTTGATTTTGGTGTTAGTAATAAATGATTATTCTTCTTTCGTGCCTTGGAATATTAATAATTATGTCAATTTAGAGCAATATATGCATGCTTCATTATTAAGCCAGGATTGTTGGCTTCAATCTGTTTTCTTGATTCACTGTGTTCGTTATTTCCGCCCATCATTCTTGGCTCCCCCCAAAATTCATGATAATTAATACACATGATCTTGCAATGTTATTGTTCTCCTTTTACTGTAGCTGGGCCATTTCATATTTACTCTGATTATTTATACTGCCTTCAAGGTGAAAGTGCTGTTGAACGTCTTTCTTTTGTTTGGTCAGCTGATTATGCGATATAAACTAGAAAATGCATTATATTAGTTTAATTGTTATGGTTATTTTTATTGATGTATGACTATGACAAGTAATGCTTGATGCCATTTTTTCTCTCATATTTCAGTGGTGAAAAGAAACCAGTTTACTTAGTGTGAAGTTGTCTTTTGTATAGATATATCAAATATTGTTCTGGATCTCTCCCCACCCCGTTCCCTAGAAAAAATGCTGGGCCTATATATTCACTGTCTTAGGTGTTTGTATTCTTTACAGTTTCTAGAAGATTTCATAAATGGAGCTGAAGTTTCATCGCTTTTGGATTGCATTCGGCTGACTGCAGGGCCCTTGCATGCTCTGGCAGCTGCAACCAGGCCAGCACGAGCTGGTCCTGTCCCAGGGGTTGCAGCTGCCCTATCTTCTATCCCTAAACATACTGGTTATATATCATCGCAAGGACTGCTGCTTAGTAGTTCAACCACTAATGTTGGTCAGCCTACCTCTGGTCCTGCGGGGAACACTGCCATGTCTGCCGCTAGTAGTCTAACTAACCAAACCCTTTCAATGTTAGCTGCTGCTGGGCGTGGTGGCCCGGGCATTGTTCCAAGTTCACTTTTGCCCATTGATGTCTCTGTTGTGCTCCGTGGTCCCTATTGGATACGAATCATGTACAGGAAACAGTTTGCAGTTGACATGCGTTGCTTTGCAGGAGATCAGGTGTGGTTGCAGCCTGCAACACCACCTAAAGAGGGTCGTCTTTCTGGAGGGTCCTTGCCATGCCCCCAGTTTCGGCCTTTCATCATGGAACATGTTGCCCAGGAATTAAATGGATTAGATCCTAGTTTCACTGGGCAACAGGTAGGTGGGGTGGCAAGTTCAAATAATTCAAATCCTAGTTCAGGGTCCCAGTTGATGGCTGCAAATGGAAATAGAATAAACCTGCCAACTTCTGCTGCAATGTCTAGGACAGGAAACCAAGTAGCTAGTTTAAACCGTGTGGGAAATGCTTTAGCAGGATCTTCAAATTTAGCTTTGATGACATCAGCAGTCTCCCTGCGTAGGCCAACTGGAACAGTTGTCCCAGCGCATGTCAGAGGCGAGCTGAATACAGCCATTATTGGCCTTGGGGATGATGGAGGTTATGGAGGCGGTTGGGTTCCTCTTGTTGCTCTTAAGAAGGTTTTGAGAGGTATTCTCAAGTATCTAGGAGTGCTCTGGTTATTTGCCCAGTTACCAGATATTTTGAAAGAAATCCTAGGATCCATTTTGAAGGAAAATGAAGGTGCACTTTTGAACTTAGATCCCGAGCAACCTGCATTGCGCTTT
The DNA here is from genome assembly GCA_032173675.1 of Gastrolobium villosum. NCBI lineage: Eukaryota > Viridiplantae > Streptophyta > Magnoliopsida > Fabales > Fabaceae > Gastrolobium > Gastrolobium villosum. Next base: position 428,890 of record JAVKPL010011450.1, on the reverse strand, counting down.
TTTGTCGGGTAAGTCTTTTTTTCCCTCTCTCCTGTTGTGCTATATGAAATTTTTGTTTCTAGAAACTTTTCTTTTTTAATTTCTCTCTGCTATAATTTTTTGTATTTCTTCTTGATCCAAGGACTTTTACTATCTCTTTACCCTTTCTACTTAAAAAACGGGGAATATGATGGAATTAAAACATGACCAATTACAGTTGTGGTATTGGATTGTCTGCCTATATTCTCGTTTTGATCTAGTATACTTTTTCAAAATCATTTTTTGTTTAATTGCCTAGTTCACTTGGGTAATTTACCCTAGTGAGCTCTTGCAATAAGAATTCTCAATTGTTGAAATTTGGATAAGTATGTAAAATAAAATGCCTATTTATTACATTTTCTTATTTGAACTTGTTAATTTGAGCATGATACATACAAAGTAATTTTTCCATGTTAATGATTGTTATGCATATGGATAATTTAAATGAATTATTAGCTATAGTTGGCCAAAAAAAAAGCGCTTGATTGCATTTTGATCCCTTTAGTTTTATAAAAGTTCAATTTCTGTCCCCATATTTTCAATTTTAACAATTATCTGCCCATCAGCTGAAGAAGTTCTCTTTTTGTTAATGGAGCATTTTGAACCGTCTTTGCATCATAAAAACAAGAAATTCTTTAGGGTGCACTGGAAGGATTTTTCTTTCTTTGTACTATTGAATGTACTATCTCAGCTATAGCATCATTATAAATGTAGAGAAAGTGGGAGACAATGATGGCCTAGGCTGAGGTGCTACACATTCAATGATATAGAGCAAGAGATATCAAATTTAAAGTCATGTGAGCAAAAGCAGTGTGACAAGGGGACTTAATTGCTTATATATGGAAACTACAGGGTAATGTTGCAATAGGAACTAGAGGAACCAGAATGAAATTTGGTGAAACTAGGACTAATATTGTAATTAAGCTTTAAAAACAAAAACTTAGTAGCTAGCATCTTCCTAGGCTCTTATTCTTAAATTCTTGCTATTCTTATTCCATTTATTAGGGGCACTCAACAGTAAGCTGCCTTTTCATCCTCATGCAGGGGCTATGTGTTTGCTGTTAGTGTCCATAGAGTTCAGCTTCTTCTTCAGGTGTTAAGTGTAAAACGCTTTCACCATCAACAGCAGCAACAACAGCAAAACTCAAATCCTGCACCAGAGGAATTAAGTCAATCTGAAATAAATGAAATTTGTGACTACTTCAGTCGCCGGGTGGCATCAGAGCCCTATGATGCTTCTCGTGTTGCATCATTTATAACTATGCTCACCTTACCTGTATCGGTTTTGAGAGAATTCTTGAAATTGATTGCTTGGAAAAAGGGTTTATCCCAGGCACAAGTTGGAGATGTTGTATCAGCACAAAAACCACGGATTGAATTATGTCTTGAAAATCATGCTGGGTTGAACGCAGATGAGAACTCAGAGAGCTCATGTGCATTCAGAAGCAACATCCACTATGATCGCCTGCATAATTCTGTTGATTTTGCACTTACTGTTGTTCTTGATTCTGCTCACATCCCGCATGTCAATGCTGCGGGTGGTGCTGCGTGGTTGCCATACTGTGTTTCGGTAAGGTTGAGATATTCATTTGGTGAAAGTCCTAATGTATCATTTCTTGGCATGGACGGTAGCCATGGTGGTAGGGCCTGTTGGTTGCGTGCTGATGATTGGGAGAAATGCAGAGAGAGGGTGGCACAAACAGTCAAGGTTAATGGGAGCTCAGCAGTAGATGTAAGTCAAGGCAGGTTGAAATTAATTGCAGATAGTGTGCAAAGAACTTTGCATATGTGCATTCAAGGGCTAAGAGATGGTAGTGGGGTCACAGCAAGCTCTGGAGCAACGTGATTGTTTTATTACCAGCAACAGCGGTTATAAATATGTTGGGTTAGTGCTGTCAAAATATTGCATGTTAGTTTACTATGATCTGAAACTGAGTTAAGCATGCACTCATGTCATATGCTGTTTTATTGGAGATGAGTTTGCTGTAATGGAGAAAGTGCACGGTGGTGATTACAGATGATTTTGATAAAATTTGTAAGGAGATTGACATTTGACACAGTTAGCCTTAGATAAGCGGGCACCAATTTTAGATTACTAACCAATATTTGACGTTTCTCAGATCATTACGATTCGAATTAGGTTGTACAATATTTTGCTGATTATGTAGTATCGTGGTGTAACTTGGTGGTGGCTTTTCTTGTACAGATAGACATATCAAATGAATAGATTAGTGAAGGAAATTTGTTCGTCATTGCGTATCTTGGTTCAGACCACTGAAACAGCTATCAGCCAGTGAACCATATTTGATTGTGGGAATGAATTCTATTGACATAAGGTCGTGTGATAGGGTTTCAGTTATGTAAATACAAAGTAACGTTATGATTTTTTCTCTTTATTTTGATGTTGATGTGTATCTCGACAATTGTCTCACGTCATTTGAATATATAGAATACTCGGATTCAACTATTTTTTAACAATCTTAAATTACTAATCATTTGGTCTTTTGTTATTATTATTATTTTTTTATGTGGAAAAAAAAAGATGGATTAGATTTTTTTATTTTGAAGGTTATAGCAAACTACAAATGTTACTATAGATGAATTATTACGTTGGCTTTATGGAAATAATGCCTATATAAAGCATTGCATCATTAGTATCTTTTTGATTAAATATTCTTTTTATTAAACTATGTAATAAACTATGTAATTTTTAAAGAAAGATTTAGTATTTGTCTTTTTATGTCATTTTAAGTGAGAGTGACTAGTCTGAATCATAGAAGAACTAACTAAAAGAATCATCGTAACATGTCTTTGGCGGTGGCAAACACCAATCAACGGTGACTAAGCTTGCCATGTACCGATGTGCAACAAGAAAATCGCCTTTTGTTTTGGTTGTGATACTCTACAATCTACACACTAAAACAATTAATTCCTACAAAAAGGAGTTATGTAATGTAATGTGATCACATAAAATAGCACAAAAGAGAAAAGCCAAGTAACATGGCGGGGCAAACTTGAATCCCTCTCACCATTGAGATTTTGGTAGTGAGAATATCCCTCATCTTTAAATAATAATGAAATTATAAGAAGGATTAACCTAATTTTTAGTCCAGCAAATTAAACCAACGTCATCTCTCACTCCCGGTCCCACTTTCTCCGTTATGGTTAGGTTCAGTGACCTTTTAGCTAATTTTAAGGGACAATTCACTTTTTGAAGAAACAAACCAAACTCAACAACATGTATAATTATTTATTTGAAAATACTAACTTTTCCAATAGTCAGATGCTTCCAAACCGCTTTACAAGACAACCAACCATTTTCTAATTCAACTTGCATAAAATTTTCTTCAGATACATCGTACACACACATTCCTTCCTTCTGATTGGTCCCATTTTCCACTGATTCAAAAATCAATAAAAAAGAAAAAAGAAGCATCCACTACAAATATTTGGTCATCCACCACCAACCCCACCATCGATATTTAAAGAGAAAATCATCAATAGGGGCTTTGAAAATCTTTGATCTTAACAATGACAGGAACACGCTGGGGCTCCTCCGGTTTTAACTTATTAGGAATGAATGACTATCACTCCTTGTTTGACAAAACTTGAAAAGATTGAACAGCATCAAGGACTTGAGACCCTTCCATCCAAGTATACAAGAAAGTAGAAATACCCTTGTCCTAAGAAAGGGATATAATGGATCAAATATGGGGCTGAGAATATTGTGCTAAACAAAAACAAACCTTTGTGATGTCTGTCATGATATATTTTTGGTTCTAAGAATGGCTGTTTGATTCAGGTCTGATGAATGATGGTGCTTCTGATTGGGGGTTATAAAAAATGGCTGAGGCTAGAGATATTGGCATTATGCAAAGGGCCTTTGACTGAAGATATTGCATAGCAGCTCCAACATCTTCTTCCATAAGTTTAGCAACTTCTTGTTCTGTGCCATCATTGGACCACTTGTCCCAGGTTTGCTCATTGGCCCCACCTTCAATGTCATCACTCTACACACAACAATCAATAAAACCAATGGAATCTCGTTAACATACCACATACAACATTCAAAGCAAAAGAAAACATGCATACCAAAAGCGTGCGATGAAGGAAAAATAAAATTAAAATGTAGATAGAAATAATAAACAGAATATAAGTAAAAAAAAAACTAGCACTTCTTTTGAAGTTGATCTTTGACAAATTAATTACCTCGAGTGCAGATAGGGGAACATCAGCCACAAGCTGAGCAACTGCACCAGTTCCACCCATTCTACTCATGCTCAGGACCTGTTTGAATATGTAGATGAAATTAAATGACATGTAAAGGACAGAGAGAAATAAAATCAGGTCCAACTTACTTAGAAGCTTTGGTACAAAGAAAAGCAAAGTATGATGAAAGTTACACACAATGACATGACACAATATCTCAATCCAGTAATGACCTTGTAACTACTACGCGTATAAAGTAACAATAAAGGTCATAGATAATGTGCGATATTCCACATTACTGGGCCCTACTATGTGCTAACAGTCTAAAGACTGAAAAAATTTAATAATGCAACGGTCATATACTACATAGTTATAATAATAAATAATAAAGTTTTTTTTCGTAGACATTGTCGACTGACATGACGGAAAGAGAAAAAATAATTTTACCATTATAACTATGAGAAATATTTTTCTTATGTTGTAGGAAAGTAGCTACCTCATGTTGTAGAGATAAAATTACAAGTGAGATCCACATGTAAGAGGAGAGAGGAAAAAAGAGTGATGGGACCCACCTCTTTTTGTGTGTAGGAAAATTACTTATCTCATGTAAAATGAGATAAATATAACCCTATAACTATATACTACGTGTAATACATAATTATAATAGACCCATGCATTGAATATTCAGTGCAACACTTGTCCTGAAAATGCTCTCCTAAAGACTTGGTAGCATTAACAATTTGGAACTAGTTTCTAAAAAATAATGACTTAGTGCTCTTACTTACATGTACATTAGATTGACTTCAAAAGGCATCCATAACATTAATAACTTCCATAGAAAGAGATTTTAAACATGGAACTATGAAATAAAGTGAGTATTCGATGATTTGAATATATTTGGAGCATCCTTACCTTAACCTGGAGCCTTAAGAACTTGACATAATCCACAATTTCGTCAAGCATCACTGCTCTGTCTGTCTACAACCAGTTTCATAATATATATATATAAGCAAAAAATAAAATCACATTATGACATTAAAAAACACATTATTATCTTAAACTACAACATTTTACTTTCTATGTGTATGTTATCCGTTACTTTGATTTAGTTTAAAGGGACAGATGGCTTAATGGTTGTTTAAATAAGAAAGTATCTATTAGCAATCAACAAACTACGGATATTTTTTCATTTCAAGCTTTAAGAAACGATAATTTCTAAAGCTCATAAAAAAGGTATAGTTACTATATTTTAATATTGGAATTATTATTTATCATATTATTATCTTCTATACACATAGAAGTGTACAGAGCCCATGTAGGACCTGGTGATAAGAAGAGTGAAAAAAATAATATGGGTTATATATATTTTTATGTGTATAGGAAATTATCTCCTACGATATGAGAGATATTAAACCCTTTAATATTTATAGATTGCAAAACCAACCTTATTGGCGCTGGGAACTAGTTCCTGCAATGCCTTCATTCTTTCAGCGATTCTTTCCCGACGTAACTACATTGAATACAAAAGAATGACAAGCAAATAAGCAATACAAAGATGCTCAAAATAAAAAGAACGACATAACTAGTGATTTTTTTATTATTATTATTATTAAAGAGAAAACATGCATGCAACAAATAAATTATAAATGAGTTTTCATTTTATCCTTTAACATAACACAACAAACTTTATTACACACAACATTTTGTGAGGCACACACATTTTAAAACAAAAAAAAAAAGAAAAAAATATGGCACACAAAATGAATCTCTATAACATTACGCAATCATTTTTCCTCCAATATAATAAACATAAAACCCATTATAAATAGTGAACTTTTGAATAAAAAATTGTGTGGCTTACTCGCTCAGCAATACTGTGAGGGTCAGTAGCTTGGCCTCTTCTTGCTCGCACTCGAGGGCGTATACCAGGTGGATGTGGAACAGGAGCAACAGATACTGGTGTTGGTGGCTGGCTATGAAGGTGCTGCAATAATGGCATCATCATAAATAACCAAATTATCAATGGCTGGAGTTGGTGAGCAAATATTTCAATTGAAGTTGTAGTAAAAACTTTTTTTTTTAATAAAAATAATAATTATTAATAATTTTTTTGATAACAATTTTCCTAGTTCTATGTAGGGTTTATCATCCATCATTTAACATGACCACAACAAATTTCCTATACACACAACATTTAGTGGGGCCCGCAGCAAAAAAAAAAAAACTCTGGCACGCCAAACGAATCTCTATAACATAACACAATCACTTTTCCTAAAACATAACTCTTATAAAATGCTTCTATGTAACCAGTTAATGTTGAAACAATTAATAGAATTAGTTATCCATACAAAAACTTTTTAAAATTGTCTAATGCCTAAAATATCAAGCTGGTTTAGTTTAGGTTAGGGTCTCACATATGATCTGAAGTTTGCAAATTCAAAATGTGGACTTGGTATGCTACTATACTGGCTAAATGTCCAATCCTCACAACATCAAACTGTGTGAGATTCTTGGCAATTTTAATTATTAATTTTCAATCCCTATTTTAATATAGTTCCCTAAATCATATTTAATGCGGTTAATTGTTCAAGTCGGATTTTAATTAATAACATTTCATTTACATATTCAAAATTTCATACTTAATTAAAAGCAACTTAAAGAATGGATACCAAAAAAAAAGCAACTTAAAGAATACAATTTAAGATATCCAATAAAAATATAAATAAACATAAAAAAGGGTAATAGCCATACCCTAAAAATCTCTATCAACTGATTTATATGTAAAACAGTGTCCCGCACGCTGTTTAGAATTGGATACTTTATGTAATTATAGGGACATATATTTGAATAAAGGGCTAGTGTCTCTAGTATAGGAAGAAGATAATTTTATTTTTTATATATACATAAAAAAGTGTATGTGAGAATAAAAAAGAGAAAAAGAAAAAATGGGACTCATACACTTTTATGTGTAAGTAGGAAATAAAATTATCTATTTCCAAAAAAAAAGGAAATGAAATTATATATTATAACATGAGAAATATTAATCCCTTAAATAAAAATGAAAGAAACAAAGGAGAAAAATGGAAATATAGAATATGTAATGATGCCTTTTAAATATTTATTTCAAAAAGTTAATGACAAAATAATATATTCTTATTGAATAAATAAAAATCATTTACAATTTTTTTAACAAAATATGAAAAAAATAAAGATTCTACTAATATTCTACAAATGAAATATAAATCAAAATTCAAAATTGCAAATACATAATATTAAAAAAAAAATTAACTATTTTATTTAACAACATTAATTATTAATTTGTAACAACATTAATTATTTAGTCAAAAAGAGAAGGACGGTATTCCGCACAAGTGCAGCGAAAACGCGTCAGGTAAGCGGGAGGAGTTATTGGGTGTGTCAGAGTCAGACAGAAATCAGAACTGCGTAACGACGAATAAGTCTGACTAAAAACAACACAACACAGTCTCACTCATCCACCAAATAAACTATTAATTCTATCTCCTCATACATACATTTACTGTAAAACTAGTACCGAATGTGTGTGAGCACTTTAATTTATAAAGCATGAAATGAAACAAACAAACAAAACAAAACAAAACAGAGAAAGCCACCTATTCTGCGAATGCGCGAATATAGCCCTTGAATGGCTGAAAAACGAATCCAACCAGAAAGTTGAAATTATAAAAGAAAGCCTCTAGACCCGATGATTAAATTGATAAGAGAAGAGAAGAGAAGAAAGGGAAAGGCAATAACGGGAGTAATTTAATTAATGACTTCTCTACTCTTGTGTAATAAAGAGAAATCACATCTTATAATAAGACACAAAGTGGTGAGGTTCACCGTTAAAAAAAGAAAAAGAAAATAAAATGACAGTATACCTATTGAAGAGTCAATAACAGAAGATGCAAGTTTTCCTATAGATTTGTATTTTTTTTACTTAATTATGGAATTTTATTTAAATAATAGTAAATAAATGAATGGCCATAGATGAAGCAAATCATAATCATAACTATGCAGAGGCATCTCCTCCTCTTTATAAGATTATCATAATTATGCTTTACAAGGTGAATCAACTTTAAGGTTGATAGTAATATAACATATTAAATTAATTTTCTTTATATAGGATTATTATTATTATTATTATTATTATTATTATTAATGAATGTTAAATGAAAGGTGAGGGAGTGAATCATGGTTGAGCAATGAAGATTAAAATGGTTAATTATATATAATATATATAGGATTTCATAATTCTCATTTAACATGATAATTCAAATTTTCCTACACACTCTTCAATGTCCATGCTGACATGGGTCCTACATATAATTTTTTCTAACACATAGGTCCCACATACTTTTTATCTCTACAACATAAGATTTCAATTCTCTCTCAACGATAATTATAAAACTCATATATATATTAGTTTAATATATACCTGGTGGTGGTGCGGGTGGAGTAGGGATTGAGCAGGAGATGGGACGGTGGGGCGAACAGACTGAGCATGAGCATGACTATGACTATGAAGTTGTCCCAACCCTGCATACATGCCCCTTTCCTGTTCCACACATTAAATAACAAATATAATAATATTAATAATCCATATATATATATATATATATATATATATATATATATATATATATATATATATATATGAAAATGAATAATGCCATTAATAATATTTCATTTCTTGTTCTAGCTAGCTAGCTATTTCACTTGGCTTGGCAAGAGTATCATTTACATGAATGTTGAACAGGTTTTCAGTAATATATCCATTTCATGGCAAAAGCAAGAAAACAAACAAACATGATATATTGTTGAATATGATACTTACAGTGAATCCTGAAGTAGAAGAGGATGATGAGGTAGTACTGTTGTTAGTATTATGATGGTGGTTGTTATTCAGACGAAGATCATTGCTCGTGTGTTGTTGGTGTCTCAAAAAGCTTGGCTCCAAATTCAACCCCAAAGGCATGCCCATACCCATACCTATACCTATACCCAAGGACTCTCTCAACCCATCACCACCACCATTTGTGGAGCCTAACTGCAACATCATTGGGTTCCTCCCATACCCTATAGCTCCTCCACCTTCAGGCACCGCCAAGATCTGCTCCAAGAAATCATCACCCAAACCCTCGGAGGAGCAATTACCCGCCATGCCTACCAAACTATAATTCTTCTTCTATGCACAGCTTTCAACTTTACTTAAATGAGCAAGTAATGTAAAGTAAAACCACCTTTTTTATGCACAAATAAAAATAAAAAATAAATTTCTTTCTTCGAGTTTGGAAAGCGGAAAAGAAGGAGAGTTTTCGGGAATGGAATTTGGGGGGTTCTACAACTCCACTTCCCAATAATGTTGTGGTGAAGTGTTGAAATTTCTTTTTTGGTTATTTAATTTACGACCACTATTTTTATGATTTGATATCTGAGATAAAAAAGACAAAGAAAGCATGAATGAAAGAGAGCGTGCGTGGGGCTTGCTTACTTGGTCATGGTGTTGTGTTGTTTTGTTGTGTTGCTCTTTCTATTTTCTATTTTTGTATTTCTGAGTTTTTCCGCTTTTCAGCTTTTGGTTGTGAATGCAGAGTGAAGAGAGGGCTGAGTGCGCTCTCACTTTAAAGACGCAAACAATAAGAGACAAAGGCTCACAGAGGAAGATAGATGTGAAAAGTTGGGCAAAGTTAATCGTGCTTTTGTCCACTTCCTTCATCTTTTTGCTACTTTCTTTAGTCTTTGTTACGTATACGCACGCGCTCACTCTTTCTTTTTTAGAATTATATTTAAAATTAAAAATTAGAAAAATAAAAGTATGTTTAGATAGACTCCACATAGATTTCTATGCGATTTATTTAAAGTTATCACACATTTGAATTCAATTTTAGTAAGACCAATTAAAATATAAATGTTGCCACATCATAATTTGTATTCAGATTATACTAAGCAATTTTTGTAAATATTACCATTCGTTGGAATACTTATCAATGGATAAGTTATATAGCACCGATATGGATACGGGATATGAGACACGATACGATACGAGATTCTGACACATTAATTTTAAAAAATGTTAGATTCCGATACATTAATACATGTTTTGATATTAAATAATATTTTTAATTTATGTAATATTTATTATTCAATAATTTAATAAAAAAATGAAGCTAAATTTATAATAGCCACCAATTTTGTAAAAAGATATAACATATTCCAAATATTTATATTAAACTCAATAAAATAATAATAATAATTCAACGAATCTAATAGTTAGAACTAAAAATGCAACACAATATTTTTTTAAATTTTATTTTGAGCCTCAAAAATCCATATTGGAGTATTAGAGAATGTGAGATAGTGTCAAAAAATATCAAATAGGACACTCAAAGTTTTTAAAGTGTTAAATACTTCATAATTGATAAGCATAGAATTATGTTGAATGTGAATTTTTTTAGGCGTGGAAAAAAGTGCGTTGCGTGTCACTCCTGTCTTGAGTTTGGGTTTAAAGTCTTCTCCTTAATCCGTGCAAGACTTTATCTCGAAATACCAAAATAATTCGGCAATCTAAACGGGATTGAATTGGCTATTTTAATATCTAAATATATTTTGAAGTAAAAACTTCATAATTGTTAATGAAAAATGATTTTAATTTCTATATAAAATATAAGTACGACGTAAATAACAATAAATCGTGAATACAGCAAAAAACTTCTATTAAATTTTTCATCAAGTACTACCGCTTACACTATTCTTTCACAACATACTCTACATTTTAGATAATAGACAATAATTACACGAGGAAATCTTAGGACATTGCCGATTAAGAGCTTATATATTACTTTGTTTATTTTTTATTATTTAACTATATTTTAATGTTATAAATTAGGTAGTATAAAAAAAAATTCAGATTTCTAATCACATGCATTCCCTATTGAAACCAACTTTGGATTGATTTGGTTTTGACTTTGTCCACTACCGAATTTTCTTCTTTTGGTCCACTTGCACCATACAACGGGTTGAAGTTGAATTAGTGGAGGAGACCAACCACGAATCAATGAAAACAATCTATTTGGAAATCTGACAAAATTATTTCAATGTTAAGTTCTGTTTAAAGAATTTGGAATGTAAAAAACATATTAGAAAATTATAACCATGCAAAAGTGAATCAATAATAATAAAAGAAAGAGAAAGAAAATACTGAAATAGGTAGTATAAAATTATAACCATTAATTCACCTTTATTTGGTTATGATTTTCTCACGTGACCCATGTCATTTTTGTTTCTACACGAGAAAATTCATTAAATTCATTTCCGTTTGAAATTCAGCCTTTTAAAATCTTAAAATAGAACTGTCTTTAAAATGAACAAATATATTTATCTTTTTATTTCTTTTAAAAACCGTGCATGTCCGAACGTCTAAAAGTTTAAAAGCCAAATCTTTTCCTTTCGTTTTGTTGATGAAATCTTAAAGTAGTTCAATTACTTCTAAAACGCATTCTCAAATTAAGGTCGAATAGCACTGTGTGTCAATTTACAAAAAAAAAAACTAGCACTGCGTCACAACCGTAACTTATTTTGATAACTTTCGTCAATTTTAGAGATGATTCAAACACTTATTCCCATATTAATAAGTTATTTGCATCTCAAATAATTTATTTGTCTACTTCAAATTCACTTGTTTCAGACAAAAAAATTAGTTAAAAATCTCCACCAAATAATTTTAGGATACGGAACATCCTCGGCATCTTCCTCAATAATAACATAATGTATCGCCATCGAATTGCTTTATTAGAAGTTTATTAACTAGAGCGAATGCCTCAAGGTACTTGGATAATATTTGAATTAGAAAGGCTTCGCCATCAAATATTCTCCCAATTTGCAGGTGCTTGTAAAAAAGCACACCAATGGCAATAGCCATAATTGTTGACTTCTTGGTGAGCTATGGTATAGAAAACAAGCGAAAGAATTTTTACATAATTTACTACTTGTCATCTTTAAACTTTTCTTCTAATGACAAAAGGATCACATTGGAAGATCATAAAACCTTACTAAATATTTTTTAACACTTTTTCCACTATCTGTGCACTTCCCTTCATTCCTTTCTATACCTTTCTTTTCCACCCACATCCATACAAAGGCAAGTTCAATACAATTGCTGTCAACCATGCTTGGTCCTCCCATTTGCTATTGAATGTACAATAATTTAAAGACATCGATCACCCAGTGACCTTAGTGAAGAGAAATTATCAATTTCTTCAACGATTTAACCCTCACTAGTATCCCTCCCCTAATTTTTAATATATGAATATTTTATTTTAAAGCTTGGTCATGATTTCACTGATGACAGGCAGGAATATTAAACTAACAGATCTCAATTAGAGAAAATGGTTTCTTTTAAATGCATAAATTCATGGTGAGAATTTGGTACCTACTTATCATATCTTCTACAAATTTCATCCACTCTCCTTAGAACTAGACACCTCAATGTCTTGCTTCTCCTGTTCACTCACAGCAATAGGTTTCTCAGATGGACCACCTTCTAACGAATCAGGTTCCTTTTTAAGCTCGGACTCAAACTCCTTTGCTGCCTACAAGATTTACAAAATATAATAAATAAACATATAAGAAATGAGAAAAATATTTAGCAGTTAATAGATAAAAATATAGCATTCACGTTTATGTAGCCAGAGTCCAAATATTTTGGCCACTTAAGTGCATGATGAATGCATATTGAATCATTGATTAGTGAATTTATCCAAACCCATATGCCGATGCCAATCATGGATATTAGGGGATCACTACAAGTTAACATAAAAGCTGAGGAAACAACAGCGCCATATGACATTTTATTCCTACAAAGGTCCTTTACACATTTAAGAACCAATTTACTTGAATGAATTCTTTCATTTCTTCCTCGCATTTTTGTTTGTTTATTTATAATAATATATATTTTTATTTTGCTTTTAAACAGTCTCTTTCCAAAAATACGAGTAAGGTTGAGTTACTTGACCTTCACCCTTACCCTTGCAAAGTCAATGAGCCTTTAGGTACTAGTGTTTGTCTTTTTTATTTTTATTTTTTTTTAAGTATAAACTGGGGGCACTAAGAAAGTGAGCCTCGAAAGTGGTAAAGCTGCTCCTTAGTGACCATGAGGTCACCGGTTTGAATCCGGTGAATAGTCTATTTGCAAAAAATACAAGATTAAGGCTGTACTTAAAGATTTCTTTCACCCCTACCCTCAATTCCTCACAAGTTGGAATATATCGGAAATGGTTTTAAAAAATTTAAAAATAAACTAGGGGGGGCCTTCACCCTAAGAGACTTGCTGAGGGCAATAGTTAAACAGCATGCCCGAAAAATTACAATGAGAGGTATATTAAGCCTAAAAAGTGACTCCAAGACACAGTCAATTAAGCTTTTCAGTTAAAATTGAACCACTAGGCCCGTGGCCCGTGGGGTCCTAAAGAATGCCGCTTAGTCTTTCCCGGGTTGTCCTCAATGCTCATGTGAAACAGAGGCATAATTTATTAACTCACTTTGAGGCTTTGAGCCACTCATAGGAAGCCGGTTAAAGCAGTAGGCAGAAGAAAAAAGGGTCAAATTATCCGGTCAAAGTATTAATAGGTTTAATATGAACATTCGGTATATAGTTTCATTTTTTGAATTATATGTTCTCTATGCTTGATGCCCTCTAATGAAGAGAAGAAATAGAAACAAGCAAAAAGATGAATGTTGTAAGAGCTATGATTTAGAGTGCCTAATGCCTTCTTCCAAGATCTTTTCAACTATTATCTGGGGCTGATTGAATGAGATACCAACGACACAGCACCCTAAGCAAGTGTAAGACAAGAGTGAGTGCCAATCATGAGAAGATGCAAAGAAAGCACCTTAAGCAACTATTTACAAAATAGCACGTCTTGCTTGGATGTGTGGAATTGAAAGTGACAGAGTTACTGGCTTACTAGTGTCTTCAAAGAAAATGTTATTACTATCAAAAGCACCAGAAATTCATCAGTGCCTACATCCTACACAACTCACGTAATAAAAGTCTTTCAAGAATATCCTAAGAAAGACAAGGAACCTTCTTAATTCTTTCCCATATAATAACTGACAGATGGTGAGCATGTGTGAAAAGTGAGTCTACAATGTTATTTGATGTCAAGTGCTTTGATTTTAAACAAAATACAAAGTAAAATATTGCGGGACTCCTACTTCATTTACACTATCCATGATGTATACCAACACCTCTCATCCAGGCTCTTAACCATTTCCCCTCTACAATTAATGATAGGGTGCATCAGATGTCCCCTGTTACAGGACATCCCGCAACTCACTTTTAACTATGTATTCCCGAGAGTACATAATTATAATATTAATGTTACTTTTTTTAAGTATGTACTCCCTGAAGTACATAGTTAAAAAATGATTGCAGGAATTAACAGTACTATTAATGCAACATGCTTCTTATATTTCCGTTAATAATATTATAATAACTAACAAGTAGCTTTTCACAAGATGCAACTAAAACTAATATGTAAGCAGAATGGTGAAACTAGATTTTTCAATGGATAAAACACTGCCAAAGAAGCAGGTATGCAAGCTTATATTGAAATGGTATAGGAAATGTATACAAACTGTGACACTTTAACTGGTAAAAGACACAACAATGGCTGCAATCAGCCTTACAGGAAAACAAAAGACACCCCAAGGGACTCACTGAGTACCCTTGCCCATAGACTACTCATTACTCAATAATCTACCTTTACCCATTTCATTCCCTTCTTTTATAACCAATTTCCAGCACCCATTCTCTCTCTTCTAACCAATTTCTCATTCCACTAATCTGTTACATTATTCCCTTTTTCCTTGCCTCACCATTCTGTTAGATTCCCCCCCCTCATCCTTGCCTCTTTATTCTGTTATCCCCCTCATCCTTGCCTCTTCATTCTGTTATCCTATTTCCTTTTCCTTGCCTATGTCACGTGACCCCCTCTCATGATTCTCCTTCTCTTTTGATTCTCCTCCACTTGGGCTTCCTTCTTTTGGGCCTTTGTCAAGGGTCTTTGCTCCACTTCTCCTCTTCCTAACATAGACCTTAAGTGGCTTCCCATCAATTCCTCCCTCCTTAAAATTCACCTTGTCCTCAAGGGGAAAATGAGGAAATTGTTCCCGAAATGCATCCAAAACCTCCCAAGAATTGTCACAATCGGATAGCCCCTTCCATTTGATCAAGACTTCAATTTGGCCATTGAGCAGTCTTCTACTATCCAACACTGCTGCTGGGTCGACTGTCATTTCTAGTGACTCAGCCAAACACTTAGGTAGTTCCAAAACTGGAACCGATGGATCTATGGCTCTTTTTAATTGAGACACATGAAAAACCGGATGGATCTTAGCATAATGGGGAAGTAGGATTTCATAAGCAACCAACCCAATACGTTTAGTGACCTCAAATGGTCCATAATAGCGGGGACTAAGCTTTTGATTCATGTGTGTGGCCAATGATTTGAGTTTATAAGGCTGAATCTTCAAATAAACTTTGTCCCCGACCTCATATTCCACTGCCCTCCTCTTCTTGTCCGCCTGCCGCTTCATGAACTCTTGGGCCTTGCATAAATTTTGTTTTAATTCCCCCAAAATGGCATCACGGTCCAGCAACATCTGGTCCACTGCTTCCACTTGTGTTTGACCACTGTCAAAATGAAGTAATAGAGGAGGATCACGCCCATATAAAGCTTTAAAGGGCGTCATATTAGTAGACCGGTTATATGAAGTATTAAACCAGAATTCGGCCCATGGTATCCATTTGACCCAGCTCTTAGGATGTTGACCCACAAAGCAGCGAAGATAAGTTTCCACGGTCCTGTTAACAACCTCTGTTTGGCCATCTGTTTGGGGATGATACGCGGAGCTGAATTTTAACTTGGTGGCTGCTAATCGAAAAATTTCTCCCCAAAATTTGCTAGTGAATATCTTATCCCGATCCGATACAATAGACTTTGGGAAGCCATGTAGACGGACAATTTCGCGGATGAAGACAGCAGCCACTTGCTGTGCAGTAAACGGATGGGATAGTGGAATAAAATGAGCATATTTGGTTAGTCGATCCACCACCACCAGTAAAGTATCCATACCTTTGGATTTAGGGAGTCCGCCAATAAAATCCATAGTGATCTCTTCCCACACGCGTTCCGGCACCCCCAATGGTTGCAATAATCCAGCAGGAGCTAACTGGGAATATTTCTGCTGTTGGCAAGTGTTACAAGCTTGGACGAACTTTGCTACATCCCTTCTCATTCCCCTCCAATAAAAAAGATTAGAGATTCTTTTGAAAGTCCTCAATTCCCCTGAATGTCCTCCCCATGGTGAAGAGTGAAACTCCTGTACGAGTAAAGGAATCTGAGGAGATTTTTGAGGGATGACCAGCTTACCATTATACCACAAACAGCCACGGTTGAGCTTGTAACCCGGATGTGCATTCGGATCCTGTAATATATCTTTGATGAACTTGTTGCTGACTTCATCCTCCAATAACTCCTCGGTTAAAGACTGCAAATTGGGACTGGAGACCATTGTGAGCTCCTTGAATTCCATCACCCGGGAAAGAGCATCCGCAGCCCTATTTTCCACTCCTGGCTTATAGTGGATTTCAAAATCAAATCCTAACAGTTTTGCCACCAATCGTTGCTGCCCTTCTGCCATTAGTCTTTGCTCAGTTAAAAACTTCAAACTCCTTTGATCTGTCCGGATAATAAATTTCTTGCCCAATAGATAGTGCCGCCATTTGTGTACAGCAAACACAATGGCTTTGAGTTCCCTTTCATATACCGACAAATTCCTAGCATGATCGGAGAAAGCTTGACTTAGAAAAGCTATAGGAATTGCATCTTGCATTAACACCGCTCCCATCCCTATTCCCGATGCATCCGTTTCCACCACAAATTGTTTATCAAAATTAGGCAAAGCTAATGTGGGCAGCTCCATCATTGCTTTCTTCAGTCCTTCAAAGGCTTGCGCTGCTTCCTCATTCCACACAAAACTGTCCTTCTTGAGTAACTGAGTCAGTGGCCGTGCCTTTAACCCATAATCCTTCACAAATCGTCTATAATAGCCCGTAATTCCCAGGAAACCTCTCAACCCTTTAATATTTTTAGGTCGTGGCCACAACCTCATGGCTTCCACTTTTCCCTGATCGGCCTTGACTCCTTCTTTACTAATAATATGTCCCAGGTACTCCAATTCCTCCTTGCCAAAGCTGCATTTTTTTTTATTGGCAGTAAGCTTATTCTGTCTTAAAATTTCGAGGACTTGGGTCAGGTGTTGGGCATGAGATTGTACATCTTTGCTGTACACCAAGATGTCGTCGAAGAAAACCAGTACGAAATTCCTCAAGAGTGGTCTGAATACTTCGTTCATCAGTCCTTGAAATGTGGATGGAGCATTTTTCAAACCGAAGGGCATTACAATGTATTCGTAATGTCCTTCATGTGTTCGAAATGCCGTTTTCGGAATGTCTTCTACACACATCCGGATCTGATTGTATCCGGATTTTAGATCCAACTTTGAAAACAGTACTGCCCCTCCCAACTCATCAAGGAGCTCATCAATCATGGGCATAGGGAATTTGTCAGTCACAGTGATGTGATTGAGCGCCCTGTAATCTACGCAGAACCTCCAACTTCCATCTTTTTTTTTAACAAGAATTAAAGGACTAGAGTAAGGGCTATTGCTAGGTCGGATCATACCTGTCATCAGCATCTCCTGCACGAATTTTTCAATCTCCTCCTTCTGGTAACGTGGGTATCTGTATGGTCGGATATTTGGAATTTCTCCCCCCTCCTTCAGGTTGATGTGATGGTCACAGGCTCTTGCTGGAGGAAGCTCTTGAGGAGTTGCAAAAACATCTTCGTAGGAGTGTACCACTTCCTGCCAAGGACTCCCTGCCTCCTGTGGACTCTCATCCTCCTTTACTGACATTAAACACAACTCAATGTAATATTTTTCTGCTCCCTTTTTCCATGTTTTCCCCACTTTTTTGAAGGACATCATGCTTCTGGTTACAGTCGGATCTCCACTTAACTCTATTACTCCATCCTCCGTTGGGATTTTCAGACTAAGATCTCTGAAATTGGCCCGGATCTCCCCCAAACTAGCCAGCCATTCGAACCCCAGAACCACATCTACCCCCTTCAATTGGAAGAGATAGAAGTCTTGAACCACCGTAAGATTGGGGAACAAGATGGTTACCTTTTTACATAAGCCGCGATTGTGTACCTGGTGACCATCTCCCACCTCCACCTTATGCGTCGAAGATCCATCCACAGGTAAGCGTAACTCCTTTGCTAATTGATCGTGTATGAAGTTATGCGTTGCCCCTGAATCGATCAACACCATCACCGTCCGTCCTCGTATTTCTCCCCACACCTTCAACGATTGATTCGTGGTTACTCCCACCACGCTGTGCATACTTAACTTCAACACCTGCTCTCCTCCGCCGTTGATGGCCGCCTCTCCTTCATTCTCTTCGTTCATGTCGTCTCCCTCCTCCCCAACACCGAGTATCATGATCCGGAGGCTTGGGTTGCTACAGACGTGATCGTGAGAGAAAGGAGCGTCACATCTGTAGCAAAGATTCCGTCGGCGATAGTCAGCCATCTCCTCCTCTGACAACCGCCTGAATCGTGGGTTTCGTCTGCCCTGGGTAGCACTCGCACCGCCGCTTCCATTCGTTGACCCTTGTCCCTCTCCCATCATCGAGCCCTTTTGCCCTGAATTAGGGTTATTATCGTTGGGCTGGGTTTGGGTTTGGGTTTGGGTTTGGGGCCCATTTCCCCTTTGATACCCACTATTGTTGTTAATAGTATTGGACCCGCGTCCGCTGACATTTGGCCCAAATTGAAGGCCCTTATTTGGCAAGGCGGTTCGTGAGTGATGATTCGGTCCAAGCCCACTTCCGCTGCGGCCCATTCCTCCTTCGCTCTTCACGGTCACCATCTCCTTTTCCTCTACGCGTTGTGCCAATGACATCAGCTCCTCCATGCTTTGGAACTGGTGAAGCCTTACTTCCGCACGGATTACCTCACGTAATCCATTGAGGAAAGCGGCTTTCAACACCTCATCATCCGCGTCCCTCAAAGGTACCGCCAACATCTCAAAGTTCTCCCTATATTCTGACACCGTCCCTGTTTGCCTCAAGCACATGAGGGCTTCGAATGGGTTTCCAGAGGATGATGTGTGGAACCTCTGGAGCATCGCTGCCCTTAGCTGTCCCCAATCGATGTCTGGATTCCTAGATTCCCACCACTGGAACCAATTGAGTGCTTTTCCCTCCATACAAATCGAAGCGGCTTCGACCTGTTCCTCCGGTGGGATCTGATTGATCCGAAAGTACCTTTCCGCTCGGTAGATCCATCCGTATGGGTCTTCTCCCGCGAAATATGGGACCTCCAAGCGTCTCATACGGTCGTCATCTCGACCTCCTCCATTTCGGTTGCTTCTTCCTGCGTTTCCGGTCCCATTGCTGTTCGAACCGCGTCCTTCCCCTGAGTTGGGCTCCTGTTGATCAACTCGATCAAAGTATGCCATCACCGTTTCACGTAACTGACGCATCTCCAAGGTCATCTCCTCCACCCTTCCTTCGAACTGAGTGGTCCTCCTTTCGATCGATTCTAGCCTTGCCTCCATTCTCGTCACCACCATTCACTGCTCCGAGGAACGGGAGCTTTGATACCAAATGGTGAAACTAGATTTTTCAATGGATAAAACACTGCCAAAGAAGCAGGTATGCAAGCTTATATTGAAATGGTATAGGAAATGTATACAAACTGTGACACTTTAACTGGTAAAAGACACAACAATGGCTGCAATCAGCCTTACAGGAAAACAAAAGACACCCCAAGGGACTCACTGAGTACCCTTGCCCATAGACTACTCATTACTCAATAATCTACCTTTACCCATTTCATTCCCTTCTTTTATAACCAATTTCCAGCACCCATTCTCTCTCTTCTAACCAATTTCTCATTCCACTAATCTGTTACATTATTCCCTTTTTCCTTGCCTCACCATTCTGTTAGATCCCCCCCCCTCATCCTTGCCTCTTCATTCTGTTATCCCCCTCATCCTTGCCTCTTCATTCTGTTATCCTATTTCCTTTTCCTTGCCTATGTCACGTGACCCCCTCTCATGATTCTCCTTCTCTTTTGATTCTCCTCCACTTGGGCTTCCTTCTTTTGGGCCTTTGTCAAGGGTCTTTGCTCCACTTCTCCTCTTCCTAACATAGACCTTAAGTGGCTTCCCATCACAGAACAACTCTTTAATTGATGAGAACACTCACCAACCTATCACCTCATATTATAACCTAAACTGTTAATCCCGTCAAACTTTTCACAAACAGAACACCCCCTCTTGCCAATTTGATGGATAAATTATGGAAATCTTGTTGGATATATATATTTAGATATTCCAAAAGGCATCCATGGATGGATATGATGTAATTGAAATTCAAGTGAGTAATTGAATGGATAAAAAAATAAATAAATAAATAAAAATTGAAAAGATAGAAATGGAGGAATAGGAATTGGAACCTGTTGGAAGCTCTTGACAGTTTTGCCGATGCTGCGACCCACTTCAGGCAACTTCTTGGGTCCAAAAACGAGGGCAGCGACACCAGCAATGACAACAAGCTCTGGCACGCCAAGTCCAAACAAGGCGTTGCAAGTTAGACCCTTGTTTCTTCTCCCTCTCGATTGCTTACGTGGACAGCTCAGGGTTACCTTTTTGCTATTCAACAAGTTGGGGCTGTAACACAATGATGAAGAAGACGAAGATAAACCAACGTTAATAGCGGGTCTTGCAATTGCTCTTGGAATTGGGATTGAAGAAGACAACCAAACCACACTCCTCATCTCCATCTCCTAATTTTACGAAGATAAACTAAGAATTTTTTTATTTTCTATTTCTAAAAAAAGCAGATAACCTAACGAACACGACTCTCACAAAAAAATAAGTACCCCGCCAACATTGACCAATGACCATGGGCCATGGGCCTCTCCGTGAAAACACACAAGCAAACTCGTTCGTTATTTATTTCTGTCTTCAGGATTTGATTCCTTACATCTGAAAAACTTACGAATTTATTTACGAGATTTGCGGTGAAAAACATATAAATTCAGTCACCAATCTCAACTTAAAATTTCAGTATGCCCATTTAATTATAATTTGATAATATTTGAAGGAGAAGTGTGTGTTATTATTTTTTATTTTGTGTTTTCATGGAGTTTTCAATATTTTGGGGAGCGTAGTTTCAACAGTGTAATCCACTAATCCGTATAAATTAGTTGAAAACATTTATAAAAGGTTTGTTGATCACCGAGTTTCTCCTTCCCCTTAGGTTAAGGTTGTGGTGCGTGAGCTAGGCGTGACAGCCTTACGTTGTTTAACGAGCCTAAAGTATTGGACACATTAAAATGTATGACAAAACGGATGCACAACTTATCAGTTCACTCAGTACATCTATCCAATAAAAAATGAAGAATGACTGTCATGTTTGTATGAAAAGGAGATAAAAATATTTTTTTATCTAAGTGTCACTTATTAAATAATAGATGTACGGAAGATGATCCCGGGCTGAAGATGATTCTATTGGGATCTCGAGAGAGTTAATTGCTAGAGACCAAGTCAGTGCACTGATCATACTGCCACTAAGCGTGACAATAACTCAATAAGTGAAGCAACCAAATCCAATTTCAATAAAACTCAATCTACCAACATTTCTTTGTCCTCCCTTTATGTATAACTAATCTTGATTACACATCAACAATTGATTAAAACATTTGGGGGTCCATCAAAAAAAGGAGTATCCAGAGGTAGAACATGCTCAATCAAGGCTAAGAAAAATCAAATTGATTTACAATATAGTTAAGAAAAATAGGCCCTTACTTATAAAATATCAGAAATAAAGAGTTTTAGGAATAATTTCTTCATGCAAGCATCATATGAACTAGCTATTCTGTCACTGCTTTCCATTAGAAAGAGGTCCAGATGAACCGACACCGCCACGAATCCGCTTCTGAAGATGTTCCAAGCTAGTCACCCGCTGCAGGGAAGTTGTTCGCCCCATCTTCTTACCACCTACCACTGGTTCAGTGTTCTGCTGCACACTTTCAATTGAAGAAATGCCTCCCACCCCTTTGTTGACTCTCAGATCATGACTGGACACAAGATTGTTAGAAGTGGGTTGAGAAAAGTTATGATTTGGGTCTTCTTTCACAGGAACAGCCGCATCAGTTAATGTCTCAGAAGGCCTTCCATCAAATAATGACATTCCCATCGATGATATCCCAGAAACGGCTTGAAACGTTGGGTTCGACCCAGTAATTCTTTTGACGGTCTCTTCAGCCATCATCACCTAAAAATGAGCACAACATGGAAGGAAATGATAAATATAAGCATGGCAGATCATTGTCAATACACATGAACCAATATTACTTTCCTTTCACTTAGAGCCTTTAAGCTAGAAGCTGCTTATAACTTATAAGCATAAGCTAGACCAAACAGGTTAATTAGCAAGATGACACTTTGATTGGGATCCAACCCTCATCTTGCCACCCAAACCAAACCTAGGGACTTAATTAGCATGAGCCACTAGGTAGGTTTTCCACTACAGGTTTATTTTATGCCTAGTGAGTACTTAAAGCAATGATTCACCTTTGCTCTTAATGTTTCAACATCAGCTTTTAATACTCTGTTGTCAACAGCAGCATCATCGTATTTCTGCCTCACATTGGTTAAGCGCTTTAACAATGAGGAATTTTCATCTCTTAATTGAGAGACCTAGGATAGAATATTAGGTCAGAAGACACAGAGACTCAGAGATAAGAAGAGTTAGAAGAAGTTGGATCTAAGAGAAACATCCACACCTGTGTCTCAAGCTCAGTTAGATGAGCCTGCTTTCTTCTTCTTGAGCGTCTGGCAGACTCCCTATTAGAAAGCATCCTTAAAGACAAAGTCATTAGGCATTAAATTAAACAAGGCAGAATTTGTCCCTGAATTGAACAAAATTAATGTTTTCCGATAAAGGAAAGTAAAGAAAGAATCTGTTTATGAAGATCCAATAAAATCTAGATTCATTAAGCTTGACCATTAGTACAAAAAGTTATTTGCTCAACTTATTGGATAAAACAGGAGGTACATATTAATCGCTTTAAGAGTAATTATAATACTTGTGCAATCTTTCTTCACAACAGTACTGACGAATTTGCATCTGAATTTGAAAAAAGTTCAAGTGGGTCTACCTGAACTGAATGCAGTGACATCAAAAGTTAGTGCACAATTTGTGAAAATAACAGTGTAAGACACAATACTTGCACTTAAAAGATCTAATATGATACAACAAGCCAGGCCAGACACTTGATTTATTACCAGGGCATGATATTAGAATCCACTCCTGAGACCAACCAGAAGCATTAACGTTTTCTATGCTAAACCCATTTAATTCTGTAAAGAACCAATTCAACCCAAAAGCTTAAGCTGTTGGGTGAGGCTACATTAATGATTTTATATATCTCAACAAATTCCTAGACTATTTTTACCTCCTTACTCGTTTTGCATCAGAAGGGTCCATGTTTTCAATCATATTAATCTCTCCCTCAGCTTCCTCATCATCTGACTGTTCTTTTGATGATCCACTTGTTATTGACCTGATTGAAACAACAGGTTTGTTTTGCATGGAAAGCAAGCAAGGAACCCCAACTGGTACTTTGACACCTTTATTTTGTGATTTATATGGATCATTTCCAGAAGGGCCAGATCCTACATAGAAAAAACAAAGACATATAATTTTAATAATTCAGTTTGCGTTATCCATATTAGGAGAGAAAAAACTAAACCTCTAAAAGCATTCAGAATTAACAAAATTGTAAACCTCTAGATTTTGCGTTCACCCTACTCATGCAACTTCTAATAGCAAATGATTTATTTTACATTCCACATTCACCCTCACTCTACTCAGTGAGCCTATACTACCATTAAATTTACCTTACAAATTTGATCTACTTCCTTCAATGGATCTTCCATGTTTTTTTCTTACATACATGCATAAACTTCATAAACACATCCAATTGTATGTACGATTCAAACCTTTCAAAGTACCCTGAGATCCAACTTCAGAAGGATTAGATGCCTGTGATCCACAATCAGGAAAAGTGGCAGGATTTTGAGATTTGACCATAGACCCCTATTACCATGAATAGAAGAAAACATTAGATATTGGTTTAATCTCCAGTGGGAAAATTGGTAACCGAAATGGGGGGATAGTAACCTTATATTTAAACTAGGTAAAATTTAATAGACCATGCATAGTAAATTGAACTTTGAATAATAGGATTGAAATACAGAAAGCCAAAAATAAAATGTAAGGTAGGTGGAGTGCAGGCATCAAATAGATTAAAGTACTTGCATGTCACATCTTACGTGGAGGGAAAAAGTACAGAAATTCACTTTAACCAAGGAAAAAGAATAATGTACTTCAATATTTAAAAGCAAATGGAAAGAATGGAATTAATGCAAACAGAAGGGATATTCTAACTACCAAAATTTTTCACTACCAACTTACTACCTATCTTATCACCATTATATTAACATTTTCTCTCTCTTCAAAAACTTTTTAACATTCTCTCTCTTTGATCTAATGGTGATGTGATGGGTAGTAAGTTAGTAGTAAGAGTTTTTGGTAGTTAGAATATCCCCACTCTAATGTAAAAGAATGGGAAAGATTTCCATAAGAACCATGACTAGAAGGTTAAGTGAAGGAGTTACCAGAACCATAAAGTTTAACTACGCCTCAATGACCAAAGTTTTCCATTTACAAAACTTGCATGTTATGAAGCAAAGTTCAATTTAACCATCAGATGAAAGAGAGTCAAATCATCTAGCAATACCGCAAATTGGAATTGACAAGAGCAAATCTATGCTGATAAATAAGTTGGATAAGGTTTGTGATATCAGAACCTCTTAACAGAATTGACATTACTATAAGCCAGACGTGAGCAAATGTTTATTGCAATGAACAATTTACTATAAGTAGTATCATTTACAATAAATGACTTTACAGGCATATCAGCAACTAATAGGTTCTCGGCCTTCCATTAACTGGGTTTCAGCAAATATATATATATTTGTGGAAGGATTTCAAGTACAGTAGTTAACAATCTAAGCTGCAGAAAATCAATGTCAGGCTATACCAGACAGATGTCAGGGATGCTGATGCATAGCTAACTTAGAGGATTAATTAAATCTAAGTGAACTCGTCGAGGATTTAAAATATTAAATACTGACTAAATTACACTTGATCAGAGCAACAATTATTGAAGTTCATTGCAATACATTGGCTGAATAAATTTGAGAAAAAATTGGATGAGTCAAGCTGAATTAGAAGTCTATGTATCATCTTTTATTGTCATAAAGCTTAGTGGACACATAAGTGATGTTGTAAGCATGAATCATGCCAGTTATGATGAATAATTCTACTAATCCTAAGCCTTGCAAAGATCTTGAGGACAAAATAAAGAAACTAAAATTTATAGCACTGTTCTAAGGTACGGAAAGGAACGTATGAGAATGTCAGATGAAGAATAAAAGGATAGGGAGAAGAATAATGCTATAAATTTTTAATATTATTCCTCTGCATTTAAAAATTGTTAAAAAAAGGACATGTTCATGGGACGTTTGTACAAAGTATTTTTTAGATTCCCGAAAAATTGAATATTTTTAAATTTATTTTCGGATATTATCGTAAATGGGATGTTTTCATCATATTTATGAAAATTGTGATCTCTGGATTAAAAAAATTTTCTCCTTTACCAAACGCCAAAAAATGAAAAAGAACCCGCTCCCATTCCTTCACTCCAAACTTATACATCTAATCTCACCATCTAACTTTTCTACTGATCATACTGAATTCTCCTCCTACAATAAGAGCAGTGTCATCCATCTTCCTGTATACCTATTGGTCGAAAGAAGAAACGTTCATTTTTCAACTGAAATTTAGAAGGTTAATATACCCTTTATCTTTAATGGGAAAAACCCAAGTAACATTAGGTAATAATATATCTCTGACTTATGTCATAGTTGTATGTGAATATGTTGTCTATAAACTTTTAACATTATACTTTTGGAGGTCCAAGGGCCAACTGAATTGTTGGCCTTGTTTTAGTAAAAACAAACAAAAAAAATGTTTCAAAAAATAGCTACTGCCTCAAATGTAGGATTTTTCTAATCACCCAGTGATGAAGTGAAGAAATAAAAAAGAAAAGAAATACCCGAGTCAAAGCGACGGCGGCGCAAGCGAGATTGAGCTTGGTCTTGAGTATAGCCTGGTAGTCCTCGGAATCAACAGAAACGGGGAAGTTGGTGTTGGTGTTGGCGAGTTTGGCATCAACGGTGGACGATGCAGCAGAAGAAGCTTCTTGTAAGAAACGCTGGAATGCCCATTCGGAATCGCTTCGATTCATCTTTGAATTTGACTTGCACGATTCATCCGACCAAAACTGTTCCGATATTTCATCCACTGACAACACCCTTTCCATTCTCTTTCTTCCCACTGTCACTGCTATGCTTCCCAATACATCGTCCTATTCATGCCCATATCTCC
Organism: Gastrolobium villosum; assembly: GCA_032173675.1. Lineage (NCBI taxonomy): Eukaryota > Viridiplantae > Streptophyta > Magnoliopsida > Fabales > Fabaceae > Gastrolobium > Gastrolobium villosum. The sequence goes on along the minus strand of JAVKPL010011450.1, from coordinate 401,991 downwards.
AATGTATGTTGTTTTTTATTATTTTAAGCAAAGACACTTGTTGTTCCTATTAATTGCATAATAGTAAACTAGTAATTATATAAATGGAAATATGGTAATTTTCGACAGCTTTATCTATAAATGTTAAATACCTTCACGTTTTTTATTATCAATTAATATTTGGGTACTGTCAATATTACATGGCAGCCTTATCCATTTTGGATGTTGGTCTTCTATTTTACATGCTGATCCATATCCAGCAATATCATCCATCGCTTTCATTCATCAACTTGTCGGTACCCTCCATTTTTGGAATCAATCTATCCACATGCATTACGCTTTTTCATCGCGACTTATTCAAGTCATTATTTTAACATGTGTAAGATTGCGTGAATTATGATAAAAGTATATGTATAATAGATCATGTCTTTGCACATTTTAATTAAAATTTGAATATTGCAGAAAAAAAAATGTTATAGACCTTACATATTTTCATGTTTCAATGTTGAAGCACGGCAGCATATTTGTTATTTACTTTTTTTAATTTATCTCTTTTCCGTTACATAATTTAATGTAGGCAATAAACGTAATTAATTAGCATCATCTTCATAGAGTATACACTATGAAGCACCGACACTTCAAAAATCCTGACGTGTCGTGTCCGACACTTCCCGACACTCTCGGACACTCTGACACTCCCCGACACTTCAACACCCGTTATAGAATTTCAAAAAAAGATTTAAAGGTTACGTTACGTTGAATTTTTAGTTCCAACTGTTAGATTCATTGGATTACGATTACCATTTTATTGAGTTTAATATAAATATTTGAGATATCTTATGTTTCTTTGCAAAATTTATGAATATTATAAGTTTAGATTCATTTTTTGTTAAATTATTGAATATTAAATATAATGTACATTACATAAATTAAAAATATTATTTAATATCAAAATGTATCCTAACGTGTCGAAATCTAACATTTTTTAGAATTAACGTGTCGGAGTGTCGTGTCGTATTGTGTTACATGTCCCGTGTCAGTATCGGTGCTACATAGAGTATACATAATGTATGTTTAGACCAATAAATAAACCAGCTTGGATAAAAAATATGAGAAATACATCTCTCAAATTGTTAGAGAGAAGGTTTTTTTCCTCATGACTCATTAAAAGATGTGCTATCATTTTTATTTTTGTCTTTTTTAAATTTTAATGTGTTCCACTGCTGTTTCAGCATAAAATAGAGAGTTTAAAGGAGAGTAATAAAGTCAAAAAAATATATACTAAAATAAATGATAAAAGAAAAAAGTAATGGAACCGGCACCTTTTAATTGGAAGAAGGACTTTTGAAGGAAGGTTAAGGTTAGGGAAGAATTGATTTGCGTGAGATGCGGCTTCTTGAGTTGTCGCTGAGTCAGTGTGGATAAACATGAGTCATGAGTGTCTTGTTGGGCTCCACCCTCTGCTCGTCCTAAAAGAACACTTGAACGTCACCTCAATTGCAATACCTTTTTTTTTTTTTTTTTTCCCAGAGAGTCAAAACCCTTCCTCTCAATCTTTATTTTTTTTAGAGTAAAATATATTTTGGGTCTTTAATTAAAATTATAATATTTATTTCAATTTTTTATGGAAAAATTGACATATAATTTTTCTGAAATTTAAAATATCTAATTAATTGAAATTATGATTCTTTTAAAATTTAAGAAGATCCACATTAATCTCTTAAAAAAATTAATATGAATTTATTTTGAATTTCAGAAATTAAATTGAGCTTCGTTAAAAAAAGAAAATGTAATTTAACTTTTTATTTATTTATGTGCTTAGTGAGGATGAAGTGGAAGATGACCATTCCATTATTTTTTAGTAACAGTTAAATGTTTTAAGAGGGTAGTTTATATTTACAAATTTTTTATTTACAAACTCTTATAAATTATATTACGTATTTTAGAGATTGTATAATTGAATTTGTAAAAAAGAAATTATAAATATAATTTTTTCTTGTATTAAATATTGAATTCTTTTATTTTTTATTTAGTATTTTGAAATTTATTTTCTTAATCAGTATCTTCAAAATACTCCTTATTAATTAATTTTTTTAGTACATTCCTAATTAATTCTTTAATGATTATAATAATGTTAATATAAAAGATTGCATGAAAAAAACATTTAATTAAAAAGTATAAATATTATTACCTCAAATGTTTAAAAACTAAAAAGTATGTAATACTTTATTCTTTATGTGATTATGATTATTTAATAATAATATTAAATATTAACTTAACCAGTATTTTCATAACATTGATCGGTAAGACTCTTAGTTGGTCTTTATTAATCAATTTATTTTAAAAATGCTTTTTAATTTATATGAAATTATTATTCAATTTTGAAGTTATAATTGACTACTATATAAATTTAATTTAAAAATATTTATAAATGTCCGATAAGACGAGACGAGAGAATTTTAATTATTATTATTATTATTCATGACGAGTTGGAATCATAATCCAACGCTCTCCATTGCGTGCACGAGGGAGATAAGAGATTTGGATGTTACCATTTTGTTAAGTTTGGACAAAAAATTTATCAGACTGTCACGTCAATAGTAAATTTTGTTAAAATACCACGTCAGAATCAAAAATGACACGTGTGAAATTTTCAGAAATTCGTTATCTAAGGTAGCGAATTATGCCAAAATGTCAAAATTTGACATGTGGCATTTTTGGTTCTAATATTTCGCTACATTGTGTAGCGAATTACTTGCATACATAATTCGTTACATTGTGTAGCGAATTATGCCACGTGGCATTTTGGCAAAATTTACTGTTGGCGTGACAGTCTGGTAATTTTTTTTTGTCAAAACATGGCACTTTGGTCACTCTCCCGCCAAACCATCCAAAGGTTAGAGTTTGGATTAGATTGGGCCAGAAAGTTAGGGCAATTAGTTGGGCCCTTATTGTGGATCTACTACCTAAGATTATGTGATTATATGGTGGAAGCAAAATGTTGCTTTCAGTATTTTCTCAAACCAAAACAAGGACTTGTTCATTTGAGGCCCGATCGTAATTCGAGTATTTTAACAAGTGGTCTCTTGCGAAGAAGGAGAACATCTTTCCCCTTAATTTGAAAATCTTCATAAAAGTGAGAAGGAGCAAAAAGACTTCTTGATTATTGGTGTTGGATGTTAATTGGCATTAACCACAATATGTCCATTTAGGTAAGCGTAAATGTGGATTACGGAATCAAATATGCAAGCTCTGTATATCTTTTTGATAAGGAAATGAATAAAACAAAATTATATTATAAAAGGGAAAAGGTAGGAAGGTGCGTGTTACTTACATGTGACTGAGTGGGCAAACAAACAAAGGAAATCAAGTTGTCAAGGATGATGATAACACGAACAGAAAGGTAACTCCAAAAAGCGAAAGGGGCGTGCGTGCATTTATTCATTCCTCTCATTCCCACAAGAGAATTTATTATGGTCCGCATCATTATTTTTTAAGTGGTCCCTTAATGTAAATGAGAGGATAAAATTAAAAAAAAAAAAAAAAAATAGGGATAAACAAAAAAAGAAAGAATTAGTATTGTGAGAGGGAGCACCAAATCATTAGATGGTACTGGAACATAATAAATATTTTCCATTCCCACAAATCCAAAAATGAGAAGCTGGTTAATTGTCTTAATAAATAAATAATGGTAACGGAAGCACAATGCTTTCTCTCATGCTACACATTCTCAGGGCCACGTGATAAATGAATGAATGCTGTTTGTGTTGGATAAGATGAGAATTTATCAACTTTTTCCCCAACTAACGACCAAGACAGTGAGCCACCCCACCTACTAGGAACAACGCAAATCACCGTATCCCCGTGTGCTTTAACTAAACTGCAACTTTCCACTCACTCCAAAGGTCCAAGCCATCAAATTTTCAGTACGGTTTATTTAGTGGATTTGGACCATCTCATGTGAAAAATGGTCATGTAAAAATCATATATTTTTTCTCTTTTTTATTTCATCGTAATAAATAATTGTGATTAAATAATATGATTATATGATCATTTTTTCATATGAAATGATCTAAATCTTATTTTGTTGCTTAATATTAAAAAAAAACACGATACTGTTGCATTAACATTCAAAAAAAAAAAAAAAAACTAATTATCTTTCTTATATGTGCATTGTAAGAGAATCAAATATTTATAATTATGAATTTTTAATTTAATGAATAAATTATAGTTAATACGTATTTATATTGTTTACCAACAAAATACATATTTAAATTCAATTATTTTTTTTAAAAAAATGATTTCAAAGATTATATTTGATTAAAAATGATAAATATATTTATCATGAAAATCACATTTAAAATTTGATAATTACATAATTTAATCCTATTTTATTTATATGTAACATTTTTACATGCATATTTTAACTTTAAATACATAATTTGAATGAAAAAAATATCATTATATTTATTTTGATATTTTAGGACATGAGGAAAAAAAAATTAATCATAATTTTAAAAAAAAATTACAGAACAATTTTCTAACTCTATCTTAATTATATTTCGATTACCTTTTTCTTAAAGACATTATATAATAACCAAAATGTATAAGTAATTTTAACATTTTATAAAAATATTAACACACCTTCTGCTAATATAAATAAAATAATTATGTATAATCAATTAAATACGCATAAATAAAATAAAAAATAATAATAATACAAACAAAAGACAAAGTGTGTTGTAGGATTTCAAATTACTTATTCCCTTTGCATTTGATACAAACAAAACTGTGGTAAGATAAGATTGATTTTTTTTTTAATATAATAGATTTGATTTGAGAGTATTTTAATAATTTCTACTATTATAATAAATTCTCTTACATTTTTCGAATTTATAAAATTCAAAATACACTTTGACTGATATCAGTTATTCTATTTTATTTATTATAAGGGAAAAATGTTTATCCTTTTAAATGACACAACTTATATCATTCCACTCTCACACAAAGAGGTGGGACCCACACCTTTATATTTCTTTGACCATTCTTTCTCATTTTTTATCTATCTCTTTCTCTCACTTAAAATGACACAACTTTACGTTGTTTAAAATAATATACAGTTTACTTTTATTATAATGGAAGGAATGAGAAAGGAAATGTAGTCAGCTATAACTGTAATGGATCCAATAGTTGCGAAGAAGTAATAAACGAGTGGCTGACCATCCCTTCGCACTTTGACACTCTTTTCTATATATAACTCTATGCATTCCAAACCCACTTGCATTCATTATCTTCATTCTTCACTCCTTCTCTTCTACAAACCATTTCACCATCCATTTCGAGGTACCTCTCTCAACTATCTTCTTTTCTTTTGTGTTGTAGATCCTCCTCTCACTCCATTATGCTGCATGTACTCCTTTTCTTCTCTTCTTTAATTTTAACACTTTCCACTGATTTCGGTACCAATATGCTTGATTTCTTTTTTATCCCACATTTTGTAAATATTACATTTAAAAAAATAAATAAATAATTGGGAACTAGAGCTAGCGAGTTAATAATACTCATATTTTTATAATCCTGTTTCTTTCCATGTGACCTTATGTGTCGTGTATGATTCTTCTAATTTTTGTCTGTTCGGTTCTTCCTTAAAAACAGCAACTTGCATGAGTTGCGGGTTTCATGATGAGAATGTTTTGTAACTGGTGATTGTGGTCATGTTTTGTGCTCAATTCTTGTCAGTTTTGTGTTGTTTTTTTTTTTTTTATGACTAATTCATGTGATGTGCAGAATGGGAAGTTCTGGAACAAGAGACTATGGTGCATACACTTATCAAAACCTGGAGAGAGAACCTTACTGGCCATCAGAAAAGCTCAGAATTTCCATAACTGGTGCTGGCGGTTTTATTGCCTCACACATTGCTCGCCGTCTCAAGACAGAGGGGCATTACATTATTGCTTCTGACTGGAAGAAAAATGAACACATGGCTGAAGAAATGTTCTGTCATGAGTTCCATCTTGTTGATCTCAGGGTCATGGATAACTGCCTAACAGTTACCAAGGGTGTTGATCATGTTTTCAATCTTGCTGCTGATATGGGTGGGATGGGTTTTATCCAATCCAACCACTCTGTCATTATGTACAACAACACAATGATTAGCTTCAATATGATTGAGGCTTCCAGGATTAACGCTGTTAAGAGGTTTGCAATTTGAGTTTCTGTTTTTGGAGATCATTGCGCAAACATATATATGTTTTGGTTTCAGTTTCAATTACACAATATACTTTATCCATGTCACAAACATTTTTGTTTTTGTTTTTCTAGGTTTTTTTATGCCTCCAGTGCTTGTATCTACCCTGAATTTAAGCAGTTGGAAACGAATGTGAGTTTGAAGGAATCTGATGCCTGGCCTGCTGAGGTTTGTTGGTGATCTTTTCATATGTTCGTTTCAGTTATTTTGGTTATTCGTTTGCACAATACGGTTAGGATGAACGTGTTTAACGCGATGACTTTTTCTAGCCACAAGATGCATATGGACTAGAGAAGCTTGCAACGGAAGAGTTATGCAAGCATTATAACAAGGATTTTGGAATTGAGTGCCGCATTGGGAGGTTCCATAACATATATGGCCCTTATGGGACATGGAAAGGTATGTTGTTAACTCAATTGCTAGTTTTGCAGTTGTCTTATCTAACTCAATGAATTAGTTAAAAAATTTCATTTTGTATCCTTTTTGATTTAAAATGTTTGTCACTTTGTTGTTCGTCATGCAGGTGGAAGGGAGAAGGCTCCTGCTGCTTTTTGTCGAAAGACAATTACTTCAACGGATAGGTTTGAGATGTGGGGAGATGGATTACAAACACGATCCTTCACCTTCATTGATGAGTGTGTTGAAGGCGTACTTAGGTATGGACTTAATGATTTTGTTGCTATTGCAGCTAAATTAATGATTTGTTTCCGGGGTTTCTCATTTTAAAATTCAAATTATGGATTTGTGTTTTTATGAACGATGAAAATGGAGCCAGTAGAGTGCATTTTCCTTTAATATTTTCTATTCTCAATTAATTTCAAATGTGATTAATTGTAAAATCTCTATACATATTCTGAAATTGCTAATTCTGAAAATGTGTTAGATGATCTGAGATTTTTCAATTTCCAAATTTCGGAAGTAGGTTTCTTTGTGAAATCAAGTAATTTGAGGTTGGGGCTTTTATAAGGAACATTACTTGCTCAATTAACATACACTGAACTAAATGGAATCAAGAGTGATTTCGGTTCCTTCACAAAACTTAGTATGTACATAATTTGGTTGAATAGAGAAACACGGTATAGTGTTTATTAGGTCAAGCATATGTTAGCTTCTTTCATGTCTTTCTTCGGTCAGTTCTTATTCCTTGGTAAGACTTAACGTTGTGGTCCACTTTTGTGTTTAGATTGACTAAATCAGACTTCCGGGAGCCAGTGAATATTGGAAGCGATGAAATGGTTAGCATGAATGAGATGGCTGAGATTGTTCTTAGCTTTGAGAACAAGAGTATTCCAATACACCACATTCCTGGTCCAGAGGGAGTTCGTGGCCGCAACTCAGACAATACACTAATTAAGGAGAAACTTGGCTGGGCTCCAACTATGAAATTGAAGGTATTAATGTTTTTAATGGGGTGAAAGTCACCTCCCTATTTGCACTTTCATACAATTTATTTCAGGTTCTGACTTAAGATAAAGGTGTGCTTACCAGTCATAAGTCCATCGAGTGTTCAGTTTAATGTGGTTGTGTAAATGAATTCTCCTTTTTTTCTGTTTTAAAAACTTTTTCTTACCAATTTTGATCATTCATCTTCAAGAAAAGATTAATGGAAAGAGATATACTCATGGAAAGAGATATACTCATCGACATAAGACATTCCTAGACATAATATTCCTATGCAGTTTCTTCTGTTTCTCCCCCTGTTGCTTTTTGTTCTTGTCTGAATCAATAGGATTGTGTGTTTTACTCATAATATCTCCATTTTGATACTGTAGGATGGGCTGAGAATTACCTACTTTTGGGTTAAAGAGCAGCTTGAGAAAGAGAAGGATCAAGGTATTGATGTATCAGTCTATGGATCATCCAAAGTGGTACAGACTCAAGCCCCAGTTCAACTAGGCTCACTTCGGGGAGCAGATGGCAAAGAATAAAGTGACTAATGCATAGTTGTAGCAATCACCTATATGTTTCAAGTGAAGGGTTTAGCTTTTATGTTGCTATTTGGTAGAGAACTTTGGTTAATAGTTGATTAGTTGTTAAGTTTTTTTTTTGGAGTTTCTGCATGTGTTCGAAAGGAAGTTGTGATGCTCCTTTTTCTCGGGTATATTTTGTAGCTTGTTTGAGGCAATACTTGATGCTTCAGGTATTGTTACTGCATTAGAAATTTTAGATTGTGTGTTTCAAATTTAAGCATTTTGATTAATAAGCATAGAATTGTTTTTTTCCAATGAGTTTCAATATAAGTGATGCGATGTCTATTGTATGTTAATGTTATCGGTTGCTTCTTTCATTGAAAAGAAAGATGGACCTAAGCTTGGGCCATCGACAAATAAACGATTACGGTCCAAAAAGTGCCATTTTATGATGGAAGCCAAAACTTTGATGGTGAGAGCTCACAGCAATTGGGCGAACGACTATTGGTTTTATTTGCTTCGATTTGTCATTGTCTTACTTTTTAAGTAAATTCCGAACTTGAGAATGCGATGAACAGAAACGAGATCCATATTTTGAAAGTTGTGGGACGTGGCTGATTGTGAGGGGTGAATATTAGCTAAAGATATTGGGACTCCGTCTCGTAACGTGGAGGCCCAAGAAGCATGTTTTTATGTCCTCTTATGAAAATGACTTGATCTGACAATTTACAGCTACTTGTCTTTGCCATCAGTTTTTTTGTCATTACCGTGCAATCTTTTATTTCTGTACAGAAAAAGAGCGTTATGGTTGACATTACTCATCATGCCGGATGATAGTGATAGTGGCCCTTCCCTGCTGGTTGTTGAGTCCTACAATTGAACCCAGTTTCATGTATGGTACCATTTGGCGGATAATCAGGTTTAGGGTGCAATTAAAATTCAAAATTTAAAGTACCTCCACATAAGTAAATGCATCGCCTAAATTTTGGCTGCCCCGTGGGAATGGGCATGCGAATTCCAAATGCTGTGTGTAGCAATGCTACAGAAATGGAGATTGACAGAGGAGGAGGAAGAAGAAAGGAGAGAGAAAGAATCCAAAGAGAGGGAGAATTTGCCAAACATTTCTTGTCTATTTTCATTACCCCTTCTCCGTAGGTATACCCTAGGTGATTACAAGATATTTCCTAATGAAAATAAAGCTGAAATATAGTTCATAACATTAAGACAAGAAAAATTACTAAAGCAAGGGTATGGCCTCATAACTATTTTTGGACTGCAACAGTGTGTAATGAAACGAAGTTACAAACATAAAATGCTAAAAATCTGAAATTTGGTCCATCAATTAATCTCCCTCAAGGAAAGTCCTGATATACAGGATTGAACTCAAGCTGCTCTGCAAATTTCTCTAGGATATCCTTCACAAGTTTTACCAGCTCCTCTTTATCTAATTCCACAGAGTCGTTTTCTTTTACAACATCAGCAAAAACATCATCATATAGAAGAGCAACTGCCTCGTCAGCTTCAGATAGTGGTAAACCCAACTCCTTAGCGTTACTCTCGAGGAAGTGCCTTAATATTTCTGTACTGCCTAATCCATCCTTTGCCTTGGGTTTTTCCTGCAACACCTTCTCCACAATGCTGTTCAATTCCTCTTCATTGCCCAATAACTGCAGCATTGTCCATAACATGAATTGATAAATAAGAGTTGGATGGACCGAAGGGATCAAGATGTCACAGAAATCATAACCAATAAATGAAGTTATTATATCGACTTCTAAGAAATTGTCTCAAACAATTGCTGAGAAGTGGAAATAGGTACACCCATTAATAGGTATTTCATGTTTTTCAATTATGAGGACTCATGTGACCTGGAGGTCAAAGGTTCAAATCATGTAATCAATCTCTTACAAAATGTAAGTTAAGGTTGCCTACTATAGAGCCATGGGTCTGACCGCACATACCCAGAGCTGTATAGCACCAGGTTGCTCTTTTTAAAAAAATTATGATGACATATTACTTTGTTATAAACTAGATCTTTAATTTTGCAAAATGAAGATCCCATCGTACAAATATATTAAAAAAAAAATAGATTGAAACATAATACTTTTTAAATAATCTACGAAAAATACCTGTCTTAGCTTAGAGCCATTTATGATTTGAACATTCTGGATGAAGACAATATTCTTTTTGGTAAGTTCCACTTCTAGATCTTGTAGTACAGACTGGAGAAGCTGTGCAAATTGTGCTTGACCCAATTCTTCTTCTCCATCCGCTCCATGTTTTCTCAACAAATCATTTAGCTGAGGAAATTCTGCTCATTTATGCTAAAAAAGTCAGTTTTATCAGACCAAGAAAATTGACTCGTATGGAGCTGACAAATTAAATAAATTCTACATACCATATTAAAACACTGGCTGTTTTCAAATAATGGAAAGTATAGTTCATAAATTCAAAAGTGAAAGAACATAAGCCGCAAATGTAATAAGTATAGGAAGATATATGTACTGTTAATCAAACCAAGTGCAACATTGGCAAATAAGACATGAACACGGATGATTAACAATCAGAACATGTACATATGGTCACAGCCAAGTTGCATAAGCATAATATATGGCTTACGAGGATGTGAATTTGAAGGGGGAAAGTCCAGTGGCCAATTACAAATATCCTCAAGGCAATCACCAGCCATTTTTTTTTATTTGAGGTCCTAGTTCAGCTGTACACTTTGGCAGTTGCCTTATCCACTTTGGCAAGGCCATTAGGAAAACAATTCTGATATTACAAATCCACACGAAACAAACCTTAAAACAAGAATGTAATTGTCTACTACTGACTATAATATTATATTACTTGCCTCTATTAATCTAAAATTATTCATAGGAGCAAAACAAAAGTGAGGATATGACAGAAACCTATTGCTCATGACAGTAAAGTTACATGGATAAAACAAATTATATCTTTAATTTTGATATGTCTAAATGACAACCATCGGAATTAAGATTATGTTTTCACTCCACATAAGAAAACAAGGCCTAAAGTACATATTACACAAGATGAGATAGGAACCAGTGGACTGTTACGATTTACATCTTACCCTTGAGGGCCATAGAAACATTCATATGGAAAACCAAAACCAAGAGGGAAAAAAAACATATTCTTCAAACTGAAAAATAAAGCGAACCTGAGATAGGAGGAATGCCCATTTCGACTCCCATTTCGTCAAGAGCATTCCGAATTTCACTCTTTCTGATTTTCCCCTTATCATCAGCATCTAAGTCAGTGAATAGATTTTCTGCTAGCATGGCAAAATCATCCTCGTCCTCTAACAACAAACGGAGAGTACTTCCATCCAAGATTGATACAACAAGAGGATTATCTATAGATATACAATTTGAATGTAAGCATAATTTTTTTTTTTTTTCTTGACAAAATTTAAGAAATATTTATTTGCTCGTAAAAGCATAACAAGCGAAGATAAATTATTCCATATGAAAACTTATCCACATGTTCTACTAAGTTACAATATTCAATATCAAAAAGCAGAGGATAACATATGCAGTAATTTTTACTCCTAACTCCTAAGAAGGTAAAATCCAAGTCCACCAACTGAAATTATCCACATCATGTTTCTGTCAATTTTGATCAAACAGGGAGATCTACGCCTTCACCGCTGAGAATTAGTAAAGAAAATAATAAAAGATTTTGCAATTTGAATCGAAGAGAATAGTAAAATCAATCAGACTTATTTTAGATGAGCTTAAAAAGAGGGCAAATATTAGAGAGATGGATCGATATGTCGAGAACGCATATCTTAATACTCATAATTGTGCGCTTAATAGATCATCTATAGTCTAGGGACAAACATGACCATATATCTTCCCTGCATCTTGAGAGAAAACGGTAAATCTTAACAACTAATATTTTATTGATTGTTTGTTTTCAGTTTGATGAGGATGACCGCACATTTGCACACACAGATTTACCTATAATGCAACAGCAGAAGAAGATAATAAACCTTTGAGTTCATCGGCGATGGCAGTGATGTAGTTTTTGAGAATCTCCGAGGCCTTGTCCCTATCATACTCGGCGGACCGGAAAGCGTCGATGTCAGGAGAGCGGAGGCGCGTGAGAGCAGAGTCTTTGAGAGCATCAGGTAATGGGAGACCAAAGAGGGAAGAAGAGGCTCGGGAATTGGCAAGGTCAAGTATGTGAGCTCCGGTAACCGGACCATCGGAATCGGGCAAAGACAGATCCACGCTGCTAAGGTGGGTTCCGTCCAGTACCTGCAGTGCTCCGTCTGACATTTTGGACTCACCTTACGACTTTGCTCGGAGGGAAGACTTTCAGTTTAACGCTCTCGCTACGCCTCTGCGTCTTTGTCTGAAATTGAATCAAATGAAACAAAATATGGGAAGGTTATTCTTGCCATCATAAAAATTTATATTTTTATAATCAATTTAATTATTATTAATTTTCATCAATTTAACAATTTTATAATTTATTAAAAATTATTGAGTTATTTTTATTAATTAGTTATTAATTCTTAAAAAATTATAATTATTGAATTGACAAAAACCAACTGTAAGAATTAATTTAGTCGTAAGGATCATAAGCTTTTATGATGATAAGTCTATCTTTCCTTTAAATAATTTGGCCTTTTTCTCCTTGACAATATTTAAAGATTCATGATATATTTTAAGGGAAAAAAGTGTGTCATTTCAAGTGATATATCTTGTATAATTTCACTCTTACAAAGAATTAGAATTGATACATTTAAATTTTTTTTTATCACTTTCTCTTTCTCTCACTTAAAATGACATAATTTTATGTCCTTCAAAATAATACACATTTTTTTTCCATATTTTAATACTTCATATAGCATACAACTGAATTTTCGTTCTCTCACTTATATTTCAGGTTAAGTTTTTTATTTTATATCTTAATCTAAGATTTTATATTTATACTCTCAACTTAAAAAAATTTCTTTTATGCTTCAAGTTAATATTTCATCCTTATACTCAAGATTTTATTTGCTTTTTTTAAATATCTTTATCCTCGAGATTTAACTCCTAAGATTATACTCACCTGCTATAAATTGATTCAACCCAACATGTACATGTATATTTTATTTGGATTTTACTTTTCTCATATAATAAAAAAAAATTATATTGTGAGACAAATAAAATAAAGTTCACTAATTTTTTTAATTTTTTTTTATTATGAATATAAGAGTATAATTTTCTATTTTATTTCACTTTTACAATGTCTATCAAAATCTTTACTGACTTGGTTGACCATTAAAATCTCTTTGTAAGTTTCCTTAAAAGTTCCTTGCCGTGAACGACTATACTTGTCCTCAATAGTCAATAGTCAATCCTCATGATAGTTTGCTTAATACGTTGGTTTCCCTTTTTCAACCTTACTTAAAGTAATATAGTTCACAGTTTTCTCGATATTATTTTATGGGATTTGATTTTCTTATGTTACATGAGAATTCAATTCTCACGTTGTGACTCAACAAGTGGTGAGTCCCACATTTATTAAAAAAATAAAAGAAAAAAATTTTACACGCAAATCAAAAGATCACAACATGAGAATTGAATTCTCATTCAATATGAAAAAATATTTTCCCTTATTTTATAGGTTTTAATATTTTTTATGTTGATGCAGGTAAAAAAATTTTAATAAAATAAAAGAACAGAATCAGCATATAGATTTTGGCTTTTTTTTTTTTAAATGCTAGAATCCACATGTAAATCATAATATAAATATATGTTTCAAAAAAATTCATCACTGCAGAAGCGGTGAACCCTGTTTTATATTACGGATTCCCGTTCGTTCACCAAGTGTACCTGTAGTTTTTAATGAAAGTAGTGACATAAGAATTGTGTTTACCCAATTACGTGGGTTCTTTCTGAATCAGCCCATGAAAAATACCTCTGAAATCTGAATTAAGAAATTACAAATACATTTGCAATAGGTTGTCATAATTATATTGTTCAGTTTTTCTCGTATTATAAAGGAATTATAACGTACCCACCCAGCTGGAGGTATTTTGTTAGGTAGGGTAGTCTATCCCAAAATAATGTAATAAGAAATACTGGTATTAGATAAATAGTTAATTTGCATTATTACCCACTACTTGTTAAATTAATTAGATAGTTGAATCAATTAATTTGTGGTTAACTATATATTTAAATAATCAACTAGTAAAATACATTTTTTTAATTTTATTAAAAATGAGTGCACACCCTCTCCTTGCGATGGAGCGGGTGGTGTGATCCCGCCCTATCAGTTGTTGCCTTAAATAATTGACTTAGAACCCCCAGTTTTTAATATAAGGACAAAATAACAAAATATAAAAGAACCCCCAGTATTGGATATAAAAGAACAAAATATATATATATATATATATATATATAAAAGGAAATCATTATCTCATTTTACATGAGATAACTCTTTCGGGCCCCACCAGATTATATGTCTATTGTAGGAGATAATTATCTCCTACAACATGAGAAAATAGAATCCCATATATAAGGGTGTGCAAAATAACAAAAAAAGTGGGTCCAACCATGAAACGAACCGAACCGCTCCATAAAATAACCGGTTTTAAAAAACTAGTTCATGAACTGAACCGGTTTTTAAAGAACCGCTCCATACCATTTGAAGCTCGCCCAATTACCTTGACTCATAAATGCATGAAAAATCTTGAGTATCATAAATTTTATTGCGCTTCATCTTCTGAAATTTCGCAGCCTCACCACACAAGGCGAAAGCTTGCTCTCCATGCATTGCCTCGTCACCCATTTGCAATGCATCGGTATCAAGCCTGAGTGGTACTATGACTCCCACAAGCAAGCAAATCAAGCTCGTGGTAACAAAGTTGAAGCATGTCACGAAAACAATGGCCCCAACTTGGATGCTGTTAGGAATACAGTAGGAGGAGCTGATGTTAGGGATACAGTAGGAGGAGCTGATGTACAAAGTAGGAAGGCTAGGATTAGGGGTTGCCCATCTTGGGCAATAGATTACATTCATTAAATAGCATTGATATACAATTGAGTGACCGATCAGTGGTCCTCACACGTAGTTAGTTATGATTACGTGGCAAAAGTTAGTTGAGACATATAAGTCATGCATGTGTAACAGATGTCGGTTCATTGTGAAATTTAGAATACACTTGTCTTCCTTTACGCTTTGTGTTTCTATTCTGTTACAGAGAACTACTCTGTATCATTGGTGCTTTCATTGCTGTGGATTCAACAATCGTCGTTTCTGTTCGTGTGAAAGATGAAGATGCAGGAGTTGGCCGATGAATTTCTGCACTACCGTGAGCAGAACAATCAAAATAATCAAAGGATTGAGCAACTTTTGATCTCCATGGAGGCTAGGTTTCAAGAATTGCAGTGCAGTTTCAAGGAAATTCTACCTCAGATTACAAGATCTACTTCTGAGAGTACTTCTAAAAATGTTTCTCAGAATGCTTCTTGGAATACCAATGATCCTAGACATGTTTTGAAGTTTGTGAAACCTGAGATACCTAAATTCGATGGTAAGGAACATAATTCTTGGATTTTCAAGGCTGAATTATTTTTCAAAATTCAGCAAGTTCCAACACAGATGAGAGTGGAACTAGCGGGTTTGAGAATGGAAGGTGTAGCAGCGGATTGGTTTCAATGGATCTTTAATGGTGGAACCGTTCAATCTTGGGAGCAGTTTGTTCGTGCAGTTCGTGAGCGTTTTGGACTATCTAATTACAAGGATGTTCGTGGCATATTAGCTAAGTTGTTGCAAAATGGATCCTTAGCAGATTACATGGCAGAGTTCCAAAGATTGGTGAATCAAGTTTCCAATGTAAGTGATGATCTCTTAATGACATTTTTTGTGGCTGGGTTACAACCAGACATTCAAGGAGCAGTCCAACTTCGTTGGCCATCTTCACTTCATCAAGCGATGCAATTAGCCATTGCTTATGACAGTCACCATGGTGAATTACGTGCCTCTATTTCAACTCAACCGAAGAAGTTTTTCTCTAAACCGTATACAGCAAACATAGTTGAAAAGCCACTTGCATTACCGGCTACAACTGACTTGCCAATTAAGAAACTGTCTCCGGAGGCCTTGCAAAAGAGGAGAGATTTGGGTTTATGTTATACATGTGATGAAAAATGGAATTCCAAACATAGGTGTAAGGCAAAAGTGTTGTTGTTGATTGTTGATGAGGAGGGGTCAGATGGTGAAATGGATGAGGAGATTTTATGGAGGAAAGAAGAAAGTTCAAGCAGTAGAGTGGATGCTGCTTTACATTCCTTGTCTGGGAAGATTGATGCTCGTTCTTTAACCTTGATAGCAGTGGTTGGAACTCGAGAGGTGCAAGTGCTGGTTGACTCAGGAAGTTCTCATTGTTTTATACGAAGACAGCTGGCTGAGGAGTTGAACTTGTCCATGGTTAAGGCTACTAGAATGAGGGTGTTTATAGGGAATGGCGAATTTCTAAGTTGTGAAAAGAAATGTCCTCAAGTTCAGCTCCAGGTACAGGGCCATTGCTTTGCGGTTGATTTGTTTGTGGTGGATTTATGTGACTTGAGCATAGTCTTGGGCATGAAATGGCTAATAACCTTGGGTCGGTGACTCATAATTATGCTGAACATTCCATGGAGTTTACTTGGAATAGGAAGTTGATTCTCTTTGAAGGATTGAAAGATAATTCTAGACAACTTATTGTCGTTGATAAGGGGGGTGATTTACCTGTGCTAGCAACTTCCTGTCATGCATTATCAGTTACAGAGTTGCACAACATTGACTCCCAGGTACTTTCTGATCTTCATCTGCTGAGAGAAAAAGTTCCTGCTATAGTTTGGAATACCTTGTTTCGTTGGCAGCTTGTATTCGACATTCCCAAGTCCTTGCCTCCTTTTCGAGATAGAGCTCATGCTATCCAATTATTGGATGATTCGAAGCCTGTTAAGGTTAAACCTTATAGGTATCCTTACCATCACAAAGCTGAGATAGAGAGGCAGGTTGGGGAGTTGTTAGCTACTGGATGGATTCAGCAAAGCCATAGTGTTTTTTCATCTCCAGTGTTGTTGGTGAGGAAACATGATAATACATGGAGAATGTGTGTTGATTATCGTGCTTTGAACTCCATGACAGTGAAGGATGCTTTTCCTATTCCTACAATTGATGAGCTATTGGATGAGCTTTATCATGCCAAAATATTCAGCAAATTGGATTTGCGTTCAGGGTACCATCAAATACGGATGCAACAGGAAGACATTCATAAGACAGCTTTTCGTACTCATGAGGGGCACTATGAGTTTAAGGTCATGCCTTTTGGTCTCACAAACGCTCCAGCAACATTCCAAGCTGCCATGAATAGGATCTTTCGACCATATTTGAGGAAATTCATTGTGGTATTTTTTGATGATGTGTTGATCTACAGTCCATCTTTGGAGGAGCATGTTACTCATTTGGACACTGCAATCAGATGTTTGCTGCATAATTCCTTTTATATTAAGCTTAGTAAGTGTGAGTTTGGTGTGGAGGAACTCTCTTACCTTGGCCATGTGGTAACAGCTTGTGGGGTAAAGGCTGATCCCAAGAAAGTTGAAGCTATGCTTGAGTGGCCAATTCCTCAATCTATCAAGCAACTAAGAGCATTTCTTGGCCTCACTGGATACTATAGGCGGTTTGTCAAAGGTTATGCTGCTATAGCTCATCCTTTGACCGAATTGTTGAAGCAAGATAAGATTCAGTGGAATAAGGAGGCGGAGGTTGCATTCAAGGCTTTGAAGGAAGCTATGGCATCCACACCAGTTTTGCAGTTACCCGATTTCTCTTCTCCTTTTATTGTGGAATCAGATGCTTCACAGGTGGGGATAGGTGCTGTGTTGTTACAAAGAGGTAAACCAATTTCTTTCTTCAGCAAAAAGTTGGGGCCAAGGATGGCAGTTTCTTCTGCTTATGTCCGTGAATTATATGCTCTAACAGAAGCTATAAAACGTTGGCGTCACTTCCTACTTGGTTCTCATTTTATTATTAGAACTGATCATCAAAGCCTGAAAGAATTGTTGCATCAAACGATTCAAACGGCAGACCAACAAAAGTATGTATACAAGTTGATGGGTTATAGCTTCACAATAAAGTATAAATCGGGCACTTCCAATATAGTGGCAGATGCTTTGTCTAGACAATTCCTTGAGGGAGATACAGCTGTGATGCATGCATTATGCTCAAAACTGACCTTGGATCTCTGGGAACTGATCAAGCAAGAAAACAAAACCAGCAAGGAGTTGTTGGATATCCATTCAGCTTTGGATAAGGGCATGCTCACCAATCCTGACATCTTGCGCAGAGATGGTATGCTTTTTACCAATAACAGATGTTTGCTTAGTTCGGATTCTTCCCTTCGGCCCTCTTTATTATATGAAGCTCATTGTACACCACTAGGAGGCCATGCTGGTATCCAACGAACTTTCTTGCGTTTATCTGCTTCTTTCACTTGGAGAAATATGCGCAAGGATGTTAAACATTTCATCCGTGATTGTGTTACCTGTCAACATATTAAAAGTTCTACCCAAGTGCCATTTGGGTTATTACAACCATTGCCCATTCCTAATGCAATGTTTGATGATTTGACATTGGATTTTATAACCTCTCTCCCTCGTTCAAATGGATATACCACTATTCTGGTTGTGGTTGATAGATTGTCTAAATATGGACACTTTGGGTCCCTTCCATCTTCTTATACAGCTGTGACTGTTGCCCAACTTTTCTATGAACTGATTGTGAAGCTACATGGATTTCCCAAGTCATTGGTTTCAGACAGGGATGCAGTGTTCATGAGCAAGTTCTGGCGTCACTTATTTCAGCTTAGTGGCACTAAATTACATGCGAGTTCTTCCTACCATCCTCAAACGGATGGCCAAACGGAAGTCACAAATCGTTATGTGGAGCAATATTTGCGGGCTTTTTGTTCTGAGCAGAATCATAAGTGGTCTCAATTGCTTTGTTGGGCAGAATTACATTACAACACTTCGGTTCATTCTTCCATTAACATGTCACCCTTTCAGGCTGTTTATGGGAAGTTACCTACTTTAATTCCTCGCTATCACCAAGGAGAGGTCAACATTGAAGCTGTAGATATGATGTTGCAGCAGCGACAGGAAGTGGTTGATCATCTTAAGGTGACTTTGGCTCGAGCTCAGGCTAGAATGAAACACCAAGCTGATAAACATAGGCAGGAGAGGACATTTAAGGTGGGAGATAGAGTTTTGGTTCGCCTACAACCATATAGACAGATGTCAGTTGAGCGAAGAGCCAATCACAAGCTTGCCAAGCGCTATTTTGGCCCGTATGTGATTGAAAAGATGATTGGTGCAGTAGCTTATAAACTGCAGTTACCTGAATCAAGTATGATATATCCAGTTTTTCATGTATCACTCTTGAAACCGTTTTTTGGCTCTACTGATGTAAGTTGTGAGTCTCTTCCGGAAGTGAGTAAGGATAACAGGCCCGTCCAACAACCTGTAGCATTGCTGGCTTCAAGGCAGGTGCAGCTGCGAGGAAAACAACACCATCAGTACTTGGTTCAGTGGTCCGCGACAGTCCCAGAAGATGCAACTTGGGAAGATGCTGTGGCTTTTCGAAGATCATATCCAACCCTCAACCTTGAGGACAAGGTTGCTGTCGAAGAGGGGGCTAATGTTAGGGATACAGCAGGAGGAGCTGATGTTAGGGATACAGCAGGAGGAGCTGATGTACAAAGTAGGAAGGCTAGGATTAGGGGTTGCCCATCTTGGGCAATAGATTACATTCATTAAATAGAATTGATATACAATTGAGTGATCGATCAGTGGTCCTCACACGTAGTTAGTTATGATTACGTGGCAAAAGTTAGTTGAGACATATAAGTCATGCATGTGTAACAGATGTCGGTTCATTGTGAAATTTAGAATACACTTGTCTTCCTTTACGCTTTGTGTTTCTATTCTGTTACAGAGAACTACTCTGTATCAGATGCCCATCTGTCTCAAACCCGCTCGAGTTGCACCATTCTGGAGCGGGCACCATGTAGAAGAGACGGCGCAGTTTAGGCACCGCAAAGAGGCCGGTGAGAATGCCGCCAAGAGCACCGGCGACGGCGTGGGTGTGAAACACCGCCATGGGGTCGTCGATTTGCTTTAAGAAAGGGACCTTGTTGTGAAGTATCATCATTGTGTACCATGGAACACTTCCTGAGATCAAACCCATCAAGATGGCTGCCCACCCCTGCACAACTCCTATTCAGTTCACAAATGTTACTTGCATGTTATATTTGATTGATTAATCAAAGGGTATATATTATGGAAAATACATTTGTCATGTTACATAACAAATGAATAATTGTTATTTTAAGAAAAAAATAAATTATATAATATTAGAAAAATAAGAGACCACATTATTCAATGAATTTAACTTGTCATTTTCTTAACATAAAGCTATTCATTTGTCATGATTTTTTCTCAATGACAAATAAAATTTATTTAATGACAAATGCATTTCCCAACAATTGTATCACAATCACAAGAGTGTTTATCTATAAGATCTTCAAACTATGTTTGCGGGAGATAAAATATATCAAATGAGGTGTCATTGCATAGATCTCGAAAAGTTATATGAAATAAAAAAAAATCATGTGATTTGGATACCCAAGTCACTAGTTATGGCATTTCGAAACTTTACGGTAATTAGTCTGCCTACGTGGCGCTGACGTAGCACGAGTCCTGTCAGTATCAATGACAGGACTAGTCCCATCAGCATAGGTGACATATTTGACTGCATTACTTTGAAAAAACTTATCCGATCAACTTTAACCGACTAATTCTTTTGTCCAAAAACTTTAAAATTTCCACCAATTTTTCCATACATCTTTTAACTTTCCTGCTGATACGAGTCTCACTCACACGTGATTTTTTCTGACATATAGTTTCACATGATTTTTATTTCTATCAGATAAGAACTTATATCTCATATATATTATGAGAAATATAAAACTCATATGCTATGAAAGTAATAGTGTTATGTTTTATTTTTTATGGTACATAAAGTGTATTGTTGAACGAGATGTACCTGCGGCAGGAGTGATGCAAACGAGACCAGTGATAATTCCCTGTATGGCGCCAAACACGGTGGGCTTGCCCAAGTAGAAAGTATCGAGTAGGACCCAGACGATGATGCTAGTGGGCTAGTGGCAGCACACACGTGCGTGTTAAGCACGGCCAGAGATGCCAGCGTGTTCGCCACGAACGGACCTCCACCGTTGAACCCGCTCCAACCCATCCAAAGCAGGCCTGCGCCTGCAAGTGCCACAACCATATTGTTTGATGGAAAAGTTTCTCTGTCCTTCTCTGATCGTGGACCCACCTATATATTCAAACGCCATCACATTAATTTTACCTTGACATATCATAAGTAGTCATAATAACAGATCGAAGTAAAGAAACAGAGAAAAATAAATGATTATGGAATGAAAACAGAGTACCCAATAAGCTGCGGTAAAACCAGCAACTCCAGCGGAGAGATGAATAACATATCCACCAGAAAAGTCAATAACCCCAAGCTTTGCCAACCAACCTTGGGGGCTCCAAATGCTGAAAGTAGTGACAGTGTATGAAAAAGTAACCCAAAGTGGCACAAATAACATCCAAGCACGAATATTCATCCTCCCCAATAAAGCACCAGCTATCAAGATCAAAGTAATCCCCGCAAACATCCAAGCACGAATGTAACAGGTTCGAAGGAAGCTCCATCCTCACTCTTATATATATATCTTATTTTAATTTATGTCTACTTGTTGCATGAGTGTGGTACCTCTGTTTCAGTAAAAAAAATTGGTTAATTAATTGGCTTCCAACATGAGGTGCAGGTGCTCAAGGCCAAGGGTTTCTAACACTCGAAGAAGTGAGAATTTAAGAAGCTTCAGAGAGATGCGTTATAAGATAATCAATCGTTTTCGGGTGTGCTTTTGGCATATTACATGCAACTTGTCGTTTCTATGTTTTCTTCTATGAGCCGGCTTCGTTGGCACACAGTCTGAATTTTTCTTCCTCTATTCATCTTCATCGTACGTATATCATGGTATAAATACGATGGAGAATTTTAATCGGGTACCTTACCTTGGTACTTTATTATGTTACATGACGTGACAAATCAGTCATACATAATTATACTGTAAAGCGCATTTGACAAGTGTTTACATGAACTCTGTTAACTAAACGTACGCTCCATTTCATTTTGCTTCATGTAAAAAAAGTGTGGATTATTCATAGTATTGAGCCTTATCTTAGATTAGCAAGATCCACTGCATGAATCTAATCTTCATTTTGCATCATATATTCCTATAAAATAATATTAAAGAAGTAGGCATATCCTATTATATGAAGCTATACAAATTTCGAGTTATTTTTATCACCTTATCCGGAGTCAGACATTTATTTTGTTAATTGTTGAATTATTAACATTTTTATTTTTATTTTTATTATCGCATTCAGATATGTCACTTTTTTTGTTCTTTTTCTCTCTCTCTCTTTTTATTCATTTATTTATTTTTGGATGGGAGTGGGGGGCGAGACTTGCCGTGGCTCCGCTTCCTAAATCCTAACTATAAACGTACAACAAACCTGAATTAGCATTTTTGAAGCACGAAGTACTGTTAGTGTGAACAGTAAAAATGAAATTGAAAACAAGTAACGCATTTTGTTCCTTTGTTGCATTTAGTGTAACTTGTATAGTATCGTTAGATACCACCACTTCATGCAAACCAATATCAACGACACTTTGCAGGCAGGCCACATTTAATAGTTTTTTTGTTTTGTTTTTTAAGGCTGGACTACTGATAATGACCAACTTCCCAAACTTCTAGCTAAATTCTCTCAATTATTGGTAATGTCAGAATGACATTGATATCGCGCTATATATAAATTGGGATTCACACCGTGAATAAATATATAATTTTTTTTTGATAAACGAATAAATATATAATTTAATTCCTCAACGATGATATACTTAAGCTATAATTTAATTATTGTATTTCTTTGGTCCTTCAAAGCATTTGCATATGCATAAAATAGTTTTCGAATTTCTCAACTTCCTTAGAAATTCAATTTCTTGTCAGATGTAATAAAAAAGATAACGCAAGATGTTGAGTAGAGACGTGTAACCTTAATTGCTAAATAAATTGCCTATATATATTATAAAATAAAATGACGTCGTTTCACATCCTCGTCTGCTCACTCTCATATGGGAACGATTGAATATTCAAATCTCTATTGACCCAAAAATGAATGCATCTCATTTCCAAATCTTTGTTACCCACGATGAAGAAATAGAAGATGTGTAGTAAGTTGGTGCGGTTCAGCTGGTGAAAGAATCACAGTAATTAACTAGCTAGTGTGGCTATGGGAGGAGGTTACAAATGATTGAATGCAAGAAGGGAAAGAATGGATCGAGACAGATAGTTTTGGAGTTGCAGGTCTATTCTTTGGGGAGTAAGCATCCTCCTATTTGAATAATTCTCGGTATGTTTGAATGATCGATTGTGTGTATTTTTTGCAGAGATTGAGGACTTGGATTGTAATTATTTTGAATGGGTTGAAGAATCATTATTGACTACTCCATTAATCGATGAAGCAAAAGTTAGATCGGAAGCAAAATTAGGAGCAGAAAGTAGAAATAGAAAAACAAAAGAGTGATTAGAAAGTTGAAGAAATGGATACGAAATAATGAGAAATTGAAATGAGAATTGTTGAGAACAACTACAAATTTATTTCTGACTATAAGTACAAATCTCATTTCCAAATATCTATAATATCTAATCCGAGTATGTGTTACTTAAAATGATCATATCATATAAGAAAATTATAACCATACAATAGAAAGAAAAAACAAAAAATATTGAGATAAGTAATTATAAACTCATCACAATTGATTCACCTTTGTATGATTAAAATCTTTCTATATGATATGGTCATGTTAATCTATTTCCATTATATACACATTATAGTCACAAAAAATACCATCCTTTTGCTAGCACAATATACATTCCCAAATGTAAATATTTATTTTTTAAAATCATTTGGAGAGCTGCTGCCATCCCCTACAGCTTTAGTTAAACTTGACAAATCCTGTGACATGACTAGCTAGGTTTAAAAACCTCTCGGAATTTACCAAAAAAAAAAAAAAAAAAAAACCTCTCGGATGTAGCTTCTTCTTCTTCTTTTTGATCTGGGATGTAGCTTCAATTACTACTAGCAGTGTGTCTCCCTCGTAACAACTGGCCTTTCTCTCCAAGTATATTTTGTGGGTTGAAAGATGTCTTTGGATTGTTGCCTAGCAGAATGTCGAATTAGTCCAAGACTCCAAGTGGTCTTAAAGGTAAAGCTGTCTAAAAATGGCCTGCACGTTGACTATGAAGCACCGACACTTCAAAAATTCTGACGTGTCGCATCCGACACTTCCCGATACTCTCGGACACTCCGACACTTCAACATGCGTTATAAAAATTCAAAAAAAGGTTCAAAGGTTGCGTTGCGTTGAGTTTTTAGTTCCAATTATTAGATTCGTTGGATTGCGATTACCATTTTATTGAATTTAATATAAATATTTGGGATATCTTATGTTTCTTTGCAAAATTTATGAATATTATAAGTTTAGATTCATTTTTTTGTTAAATTACTGAATATTAAATATAATATACTCTACATAAATTTAAAATACTATTTAATATCAAAACGTGTCCTAACGTGTCGAAATCCAATATTTTTTTAGAATTAACGTGTCGGAGTGTCGTGTCATATCGTGTCACGTGTCCCGTGTCGGTGTCCGTGCTACATAGCACGTTGATTAGGAAAAAATTGTAATATGCTTGAGACCCACCATTTATTCAGTTCTCCTTTTTTTATAAATGAAAAATCTTCTTTCATTTCTATCCCTTTCTTTTTTTGAGTTTTTCCCCTCTATCCCTTTTATTTTTCCTATTTTGGAAAGGGATCATTATGGTCCCGGCCCACAAAAAAATATTTTCGTTGATTAGGCCCAATGTTAATTTTCACAAATAATATTCAATTATTAAATAATATGACAATACGTCATTAGATAAAAAAGAAATACTTTTTACAATTAAAAATTATATTCATACATCATATATATTGAATACCAAATGGAGGAAGAAAAACACTACACACTGACCACGAGTTTTGACCTATTAATGCTTGGAAAAAGAAAATAATCCTATCGGCCGGCCAATCAACGAAAAAAGACTCTGCAAATTTATGGTCCAGGAACATTTAATAATGTGATGCTTCCTCTCACAACATTAATTTTTTTTTTTTCTTTTTATTTCTATTATTTTTTCTCATTTCCATTTACACTAAAGGATTACCAAAAGAACGATGGTCCAAAACCACATTAAATAATCTCGTACGTGCGAGCAAACATATACACAGAAATCAATGCTTTTTTTTTTTGTGAAAAAATCAATGCTTTTAATTTCTTAGAACTTGAAAAGAATGAAAAGTCTTCCTCAAACAACGTGTCTCGTCTCGGTCTCCGTATAACATAATATATAAGAGCTCCAATCATTAGAGGAGATAATATGGGTTAAGTTCAGGGATGAACTCGCCAAAATGTGGTGGGTTTGGTTGATGTTTCAACTCATCTCAATCCGTCCGTTTAAAAGTGGGTCAAAATGGGTTCAACTCGCTGTGAGATAGGTTGATTCGTTGGGTTATAATTTTTTTTTTTACAATTAGATAGTATTTCATTAGTCCTTATATTTTTGTGATATCCAAATTTTTTTTTATCTTAGTACTTCCTAGAAAAAAATAAAAAATAACAATTTTATTTATGACAAATATTATCTGTATATAAATTCCTAAAGAATGTTTGACAAATATTAATATACGGCTTTTTGACCTTTTTACCAAATTGACCTTGATTATAAACTATTTCAGAAATTTAACCTTTCCAGAAAACATAACACCAATCTGCTCCTGTTTGACCGTTGATCACCAAGCCTACCCGGGTACCCCTTCCCTACCCGGGTACCCCTTCCCTACCCGGGTATATTTTGAAATTTTTTATCTACCCGTGTGGTACTCGGGTATATTTCTTGAATATGAAAAAATGTTTGAATTATTTACCAGGTAGGGAGGCGGGTACCCGGGTATATTTCTTGAATCTGGAAAAATGTTTGAATTATTTACCCGGATAGAGAGGCGGGTACCCCAGTAAATAATCCAAATTAAAAAACAAGCAGAGAATGTGTTATTGCCAACTGAAAGAACAACAACTCCAAATTGAATTTTTGTTATGATTTTGATGGCCCATTGCTTTGCAAATGCTCTTGAAACACGCTTGGCTGGCACTGGCACTCAGATTTATACTGTTTTATACTCCAAAAGAACCTCTGCTGCAGACATGGTGAAAGCTTACCAAATGTACATTTCAGTCTGCCCATATAGTAGCTTGCAGTAATTTTTGCAAACTATGCATTTTTGAATCTTGCCAAGGAAGTGGAAACTCTTCATATTGTAGATTTTGGTATCCGTTATGGCTTCTAGTGGCCTGCACTTATTTATCGTCTATCAAGATGACCTGGTGGACCTCCCAAGCTACGCATGACAGGGATAGAGCTCCCTCAACCTGGTTTCAGGCCAGCAGACAGAGTACAAGAGACAGGCCTTCGCCTGGCAAGGTATTGTGATTGATTTAATGTTCCATTTGAGTTCAATGCTATTGCACAAAAATGAGAAACCATAAAAATCAGAACAACATTTTAATTTGGAGTTGTTGTTCTTCGATTGACATGACACCATCTCTACTTATTTTTTAATCTGGATTATTTACATGGGGTAATTATTTTTTAATCTGGATTATTTACCTGGGTACCCCTCCCTACCCAGTAAATAATTCAAACATTTTTTCAGATATTCAAGAATTATACCTGGGTACCCCTCCCTATCCGGGTAGATATAAAATTTCAAAATATACCCGAATAGGGAAGGGGTACTCGGGTAGGCTTGGTGATCAACGGTCAAACAGGGGCAGATTGGTGTTATGTTTGTTGGGGAGGTTAAATTTTTGAAATAATTTATAATCAAAGTCAATTTGGTAATTAATTATTAAAAAAGGTTATATGGGTCAAAAAGCCATTAATATACATTTAAGATTGAGACTAAAAAATATAGAGAATTGTGAATTAAAATAAAATAATATTATAAAAATGAATAAAATATAATTTATTTTCTAATTTTAATTTAAAAAAATTTAATTGGCGAGTTGGTGGGTTGACTCGCCAACCCATCATAAAATGAGGTGGGTTCATTTTTCAACAAAAAAAAGACAAATTCTATCATCTTAAACTTTTGTAAAAAATGAAAAAAGTTTGAAGATTCATGTATTGCTTTATATATTGTGTCAAATAAATATTTTGTTGGTTTTGTTAATATTTGTGTACGCATTAGAAAATTGAACATAAGTATTTTAAAATATAATTATTAGTATTAAATATTTTAAAATTTGAAGAATTAATATTTTCTTCTTGAATTAATCAAAAAGAGGTATAAATATGTTCTTATTACGTTATAAAGGCACATCTTAACAAAACTTTAAATCTTGTATTTAAAATAATAATAAGATAATCATTCATTAACTTGTTCTATAAAACTTCTTTGGACTGACGGACTGTACTTTGATATGGAATTATTTCCACTTAAAAGAAAAGAAATTACATTCCGTAAGCACTAAGCACCCTTACTACTTAATTACTAGAAGTCTAGAAGGACGTAACGTAATGGTATTTACCAAAATGAAGTCAAAGCCAAAATGGTGAAAAGCGCCAACTAGGAAAACTAGTACTCTTCCAAGAAATTTCAGCGTCACAAGGGCACAACCCTTTCTCCTTCTCCGTACAGACTTTTTTTGGAGAGAGATTTGGATTTATATGTATATTGAAAGGGTTTTATAATTCTCATGTTGAAGGAGAATTGAAATCTTATGTTGTAGAGATAAAAAACATGTGGGACCCATATGTTAAAAAAAATTATATGTAAGACCCATGTCAGCACGGAAATCGAAGGGTATATTAAAAAATTATAATTCTCATGTTAAATGAGAATTATAAAACCCATGTTGAAATTCACGTACGATTCCTTCATTCATATTGATCAATAAATTCCCAAAAGGCTATTTTGACCGTTATTACCTCTATATCTCGCCAATTGGTCAAGGGTATACCTAAACCTCATTAAGAAATACTTCCTTTTCAAACCTAAGTACAATGACCTTCTTTCGTACACTTAATTTGCGTAAATTCATTAGTAAGTGCAAACACGTAGTTTCTGGTTGGTCAACTGATCAATCAATAACCTGCTTATAAATTATTAATCGAAGAACGAAAATGATATCAGTGCTCTCTCCCTCTTTCTCCGTCCTCTCTTTCTTAATTTTGTGGGGGTAAGGGTACAGTGTGCGTGCTTAATTAAATGTTGAGCTGCTAAGTTAAGTAGCTAGCTAATAATAATATCTTTTTTTATTGTATAAAAGGATCGAAGCATGAAGGACGTCCTGAGGGAAGAGCAAATTGGTGAGTTTCTGGAAGCTTTCTGTCTTTTTGACAAAGATGGAGATGGTACGTACGTTACACTTATTTATTTTGCATTTAATTAAAGGGATTTATAAGAGTTATCTCGTAGGAAAAGTGATTGTGTAATGCTATAGAGATTCGTTTTGCGTGCCGTAGTTTTTTTTCTTCAAAAAGTGCGGGCCCCACAAAATGTTGTATGTGTAAGAAAACTTTTTTATGTCATGTGACATGATAGATGCAAACCCCTTAATTAAAACCAGCTACTCATTACATTCTTATATATAAACACTGTGAATTGAAGTTAATTAATTTATGGCCATACTTCTCTTATGTTGCATAAGAGAAGTATTATCTCATTCTCAAACAATAGATAGGAGAGAGAAAAAAGTTGAATTTGAGAGAAAAAAATTCTTATGGGACCCATTTAAAAAATGTGAGTGCAGGATATAATAATTTTTTTTATGTAACATGAGAGAATTAATTCTAAATTAGGTTCGATGCTTTTCTTTTCTTTTCCGGTTATGCTTTGTTTGCTCTGTTGCTTGCTTGCTTTGTCCCTTAATATGGTATCTTTTCTTAATTATATACCTGATGGCTGATGGGATGACAATTTAATTTGTTATACTATAAAAGGCTGCATAACCATCGAAGAATTAGGCACAGCAATCAGAACACTATATGAAAATCCTACGGTAGAAGAGTTGCAAATTATGATGAACGAAGGGGATATGAACGGCAACGGAACCATAGAATTCGGGGAATTCTTGAATCTCATGGCCAGAAAAATGAAGGTGCGAGAAAAGAAAACATAATTAATTAATTAATTTGTTTATCAACGAGACTAGTACTGTACGGATGAAAATTAATGTTAATCATGCATATTATTTGTTTCGAACAAAAAGGAAACCGAAGCAGAAGAGGAATTGAAGGAAGCTTTCAGGGTATTTGACAAAGATCAAGATGGTTATATATCACTCAGTGAGGTTCAAATAACTAATTGTTTCGGGAATTATATATCTTTATTTTTTTAATTTTTTTTGGTGCATTATATATCTTAATTTGTTTAATTACATACGTTCATGTAATGAACTATATATATAGTTGATATGTGTATATGTGTGCGCGTGCATGCAGTTGAGGTCTGTAATGAGAACTATTGGAGAGAAGGTGACGGACGAAGAACTGGAGCAGATGATCAAAGAGGCTGATTTGGATAGTGACGGTCTCGTTGATTATGAAGATTTCGTGAGGATGATGTTGGCAGTTTAATTTAGTACTGTTAATTTTATTTTTTTTATGAGTACTTCAATTTTAATTTAATTAGACACACATACATGCCTAGCGTTGGGTGGGTCATTTATAGAAGGACCCGATCTTTTAAAACAGGGTAGCTATTTACGAATCTATCTAAATGGCATTCTGGCCCGTTATTAACTCGGAGCCAAGTAAAATAACACGTGTACTCGTATATTTTTAATGTTTGATTAGTGTTTCCTCGAGGTAGGTAGGAAACTAGCTAACTAGATTATCATAACCCTCAATGTCAATACCTGTACCATAATCGTTAACAAATTCTCCTATATATATATATATATATATATATAAAATATTTAATTGCATATAGTAAAGTTATTAATTGATAAGAGTTGCTTATAAAATAGGGAAAAATTCATCAATGCCCTATGTCTTGTGATTTTTATATTACATATGCTCCTGTGGTTTGTAAAAAGTAAAAGATCACAAGGGCATATGTGATAAAAAACATATACTTTTGCAAACCACAGGGACATAGGTGATTCTGAAACAAACTACAGGGACATTGGTGAACTTTTCCCTATAAAATAAACAAATAAATTTGACAAGAGGAAAAAATCTTGAGTCCCAAACGTTTCACATTAGATTAAGGATGTAAATTTCTCATTGGTTTTTCATCCAAGATTTCAACCAAGGAAATAAGCTCAATTCAACTATTGAAAACATGTCTATATATTTCGATATAAATTTCATCAGTTGCACCTTCAAATTCCTAAATCAAACCTAGACCCGATCTGCTCTTCCAAAATGCAAAACTTAATAAGATATTTCATACATAGGAGTAAATCTTTGGTACTACTGTTGTACCAAAGATTCAGTGTATCGCAATAATGAAAATATTACATGTAAGTTAAGTTTTTTCCATACATAGGCCGTTGCATTCCTTCCCACGGCATGCAATAAAACACGGCAAGAAACCACAAGTCAACATCCATTTTCTTCTTCCTTTGTTCTGTTAATTAAGACAAATACGGAAGAGATGGGGAAAATACATTGATGAAGTTTCTGGTAACGTGGGCTACTCAGAATTGTATATATATAAGGTGTCTCTCCTGCGAATAATATTATCTCGTGCAGATAGAGGTGGCAATTTGGGTTGACCCGCCCGACCCGCCCCGCCCCGCCACCAACCCGCCAAAAACGGGGCGGGGCGGGTTGACCCGCCAAAAAATATGGGTTGGAAAAATGAACCCACCCCGTTTTATGGTGGGTTGGCGGGTTGGCGGGTCAACCCATCAACCCGCCAATTAAAAAAAAATTAATTAAAATTTAAAAAATAAATTATATTTTATGAGTTTTTCTAATTTTATTTTATTTTATTTCACACTTCTCTATATTTTTTTAGTCTCAATCTTAAATGTATACTAATATTTGTCAAACATTATTTAGGAACTTATATATAGATAACATTTGTCATGAATAAAATTATTATTCTTCAATTTTTCTAAGAAGTACTAAGATAAAAAAAAATTGGATATCACAAAAAATTAAGGAATAATGAAATACTACCTAATTGTAAAAAAAAATAAAAAAAATAAAAAATTATAACCCGGCGGGTCAACCCGCCCCGCGGCGGGTTGAACCCATTTCGACCCACTTCTAGGCGGGGCGGGTTGAGGTGGGTTGGTGGGTTGAAAATCTCAACCCAACCCGCCCCGTTTTGGCGGGTTGGCGGGTTGACCCGCCGAGCTCAACCCATATTGCCACCTCTACGTGCAGACACAGGAGAGATAATATAACCATGGAAATGTCCGTAAGGGGCTAAATTTATCTCCAGCTTTGAGGGGACAGTAAACCCATTATAGAAAGGGTAATAGTTTTCTCATGATGCAGTAGGAGATAATAACTGTCTCCTACTAACTCATTTGTATAAGTGGGATCCATTTTCAAGGGAAGAGAGAAAAAAATAGAGTGGGACCTAACATGAATTTGTATGTGTAGGAGATAAATTTTTTCTTAAATCCAGGCACTACGGAGTTCAGCTAAATAGAGCTTCGCCAAATAAAAAGAGACGTAACATCTCCCAAATCTATCTTGAGAAAAATCCTACTCACATCATATGCTTAACATCTTCTATTAGGTTATACGCGCGAATTGCCACATATGGATAGATCCAGTTTCTTTAACAAGCTAGCTAGGGTTGAGAAATATGGACAGTTACTTATTATTGATGGTCTATATTAATCAAGGACAGAACTAGGGTTGAAGGTATCAAGTTGAAAAAAATAAATCAAAGTCAAATATTCTTTAGCATATATATGTTCATCTCTTCAATTATAGTTAAACTAATTAATGTAATAAAATTATCATAGGCGTTCTGAACCATCCTTCACGGCCCAATACTTATATGCTAATCTGCATTAACCTCGTCATAGAAGATTTCCTCTATTTCTCTACATAACTCACCACGTAGTAGTGCGTGTCCTCATTCACAACAATGAGGTAATAGGCAAAATGATTACGCTCTTTCTTTTATATCACTATGGAATATTGTTCCCACCTTTGTATTTCCTTCTTCACCACCTGATGAGGCATCTTCTATCCATTACTTTCATGAGTTGTTACTCTATGAATTTTAGAGTCACAATACCTTTACACATTTCCTCTTTCTCAGCTATACGTGAAATAACACTTTTGATGTCTCTTCTAGATCATTGGTCCATATCACTGCCTCTTTGAATACCTACATAATGAGATACAGACTAGCTCTAACTCCACACTAGCTCAATATGTAAGCGATAATTTTTTCAATAGAAGATAAACATGAATTAATATTCTAAATTCTTATTTGCATGGATAGGACAAAGTATTTAAAATAAAAATTTACTGTTATAAATATGGGATAGGATATTGTGACACCCAAGTTATGTTACACCCATGTGACACCCAGTCAATCTCACCGTTAGATCGCATATGTTGATCCAACGGTTATATTAATTTCCATCTTTGTATGGTCATGATTTCTCAAATTTAAAGTGAAAGCATTAAATATGAGAAATCATAACCATACAAAGGTAGAAATAAATATAAAATATTAAATTTGGGAAATCATGACCATGCAAAGATGGAAATAAATATAACCGTTGGATCAACATAAGCGATCTAACGGTGAGATTGACTGGGTGTCACATGGGTGTAACATAACTTGGGTGTCACAATATCCTATCCCTATAAATATTTATATGTAAGTTTATCAAAGTTTTTAAAACCACGGTGGGTAAGCATGCCTCCTTGCCACCCTAGATCTGTATATAATTAATGTTAACAATGACCCTTGTTGCCCTGGACAAGTTGAATTTGGAAGATTAGCAGGAAATAGAGACAACTTCTTCGTGACATACCGAAAATCTCTCTACATGCTTTCTCCCAAATCCATTTTGGTGCTTTTGCATCATTTGTACACCAATTGGTATAAAAAATTTAGCAAAACTAACTAGTAATAGGACGGGCGAGATGAGAGGAATTTTTTTCCATATGTCTAGAAGACATGCAAGTTGGTCAGAAAGATTCAATTGTTTGAAAGTAGTGAACTTCATAAAATAAATATAGAGATAACACATCTGTGAGTAAATTTAGTTTCAGATATCCTTTGTTGGGAAACAAAATTAAAGAGAGGGAAAAAAAACTGAGAATGAAATGACACTCATGATATATACATGCATTAATACATTACTGTTCTTTCATTCTGTCCATTTTTTTCTTCTCCTCATTTTATTTCCTAAGTTATTCCAGAAAGTTTGAGATAATTTTCATCAAAATAATTAAGGTATGTAGTTTTCAAAATTTGAGGTTGTAAAACCATATCCAAGAAAGTAACCCTCTTATTAAAATCTAAGTGGCCCAATTTGATGACACTTATACATCGTTAAGGTCTTAATTAATTCATAGTCTATTCTGCTCATATGCGAATAACATGCATTTCGCTATGCGATGCTGCTGTTATGAATAATGCATAATACAATCAATTCCACATAAAGAACCCCAACAAATTTAGGGCCTTTTATGCAATTATGAAAACCAGTTTATTTTAATTACTTTGTCACTCCAAGCATCTCTTAGACGAGGATCACAATTAGGAATTGATAGATTGAAATTGGGTAAGATATATGAAGAGACATAGATATATATATATAGAAGAGAAGGAAGGGGAGGGAAACTCCAATTCATATCAATATATATTGAGTTTCTGTACGTAGATCTAGAAGTTTGGACTTGATCCTGATTCATCAGGTAAGTAGAATTAACGAAAAGGAATGGGTTAATGTAAATATACAGATCAAAAGATACATAAGAGGAGTAAAATTAATTTAGGACTAAGCATATGCTTCAGAATAAATGCAAACTAAATAGGAAAATAAAAATTAAAAAAGCCCCCATCTGTTTCTAACCCCTCTCCCCTCAAGTTTCTTTTTCCATATTCAAGTAAGATGCGTGCTGATTAAAACATAATTATAACCAGATTTAGAGAACAGAAGAATACAGCAATCTGGCCATTCAAAAAACATGCATATATTTATAGCTATGAATTAAAAAATGCATGAGGAAAAAACAATAATGAGAAAACTCATATATAGATAATCATACATATAATTAAAAACAAAACTAGCAAAGGAAAAATGAAATCAAATTTTTTAGGGTTCTGACATACCGATTGAAATCGTACTTGTGAATAAGAAGGCTAATTAGGGTTTCAATGCTTCCATTCAACAGGTGAAGCTCCCACATGATCTGTTCTTGCCACATATATAAGAATAAGGTAAGCTCAGATCATGCTGGCAGCTTTAACTGCTGTTAGTGCACGATAGGATAATATATATGAGCCTTCCATCAATAGTAGCTTATAATCCTCATCATCTCTATTCAATCCTGCGGCTATGTATATATTTGTACTTCTTCAGATCTCGTTTCCTTCCTCTTCTTTTTCAAACTTGAGGACTGCGTAAAGCTAAGATAGGTAGGAGGATTAGAAACGTTATAGCTAGCAAAGGAATAGTACAAGTATATATGGTTCCTTTTTCGTTTTTGGTTCTTTTTTTTTTTTAATAATAATATTATATATTAAGCTAGATTTGGACCATCTCTGATTCTAAGCAACTAGTTTTGCTGTTTCCAGTGTCATCTGTTTTGTCTCGTACTATGAAGATAGATCACTG
Source organism: Gastrolobium villosum (assembly GCA_032173675.1). Lineage (NCBI taxonomy): Eukaryota > Viridiplantae > Streptophyta > Magnoliopsida > Fabales > Fabaceae > Gastrolobium > Gastrolobium villosum. The sequence goes on along the minus strand of JAVKPL010011450.1, from coordinate 366,762 downwards.
TCTCTCTCTTTCTTTGGAGTTTTTGGAATAGCATCTACAAGTGAATATTCACTGCATAAACCCCACATGGTACGAATATTATTTTTCTAATTAAATTTTGTACTCAAAGTGGTACATAGATGTCTCTCATTGACGGTGAAGTATGTTGATATAGTGTGTGTCCACAGTGGCTTTGGTAGAGACCAAGCCACTAGTGAAGCTTCCCATATACGTGCTTCAAGGGGGAGTGTGTGTGAGTGACAACATATAAGAGGAGTGGGGAAGAAGAAGATCTTTCCTCCATCTGTGAGGGGGATATTTAGAGAGGAGAGTCCTCTCTTCTATGGGGGCTTGAGCTGGTCAGCCCATGAGTTGTCTCATCAAGCTGCCCCCTGTCAGTGTACAAGGGCAGCAGTGCAGGCAGAGGGAAATGTCCCGGTGGAGAGCCTCTATGGCTTGCCATGAATGCCTTCTAGAACGTGGGCTTTGAGAGGTTGGGCTAATATGTTGTGCCTAGTGTAAATTGTATTGAGAACAAATTTAAAACTCCAAGGAGAGGTATAGTTAATTTATCTAGGTCAAAAAGATTAGGAAACAACAATTAGCAATTTAATATATAAGTATATATGTACTTAATTTTCATAATGTTATCCTTTTAAGGACATAAAATTCTTGCAGTCCTTATTCGCTTTTTTCCCCCGTTTGGAGTGTTGTTAAATTTTTTTGCATGAAATAGATAATTAACACTATTATGTTTCGTGGGGGAAATTTGGAGAAAAGTGACCATTAATCACGGGCTGTGGTTATTCTCCATTGACCATTTTGGTAACTTCACAATGAAATAGGAGACCATGCATTGCATGTATACAGGCATTAGAAGTTGAAAAGTAAAACAAGGAAACTACCAAAACAAAAGAAGAAAAAGAAAAGAAAAGTAAAACAAGGAGAAAGATGCATGCATGTGGTCCTATAGTATAGTTGAAAGTTGAAACGAATTTAATAATATCACGCTCACGCCACCACATGCAGCTAGACACTCTAGTGAGAGTTTCTATATATCCGAAGGAGCTTTTAAAACTTTAGTTGGATGATCCTTTCATGCTTTTTTAACTTTCTCTTTTCTTATATTGTCTGTGTTGCATGTAAGGTAGGCATCAATTAGAATGAACCAAATAGTATATGAACAATGAGGATGTAGGGGACCACCTTGCAATTTTGCAGTTATGCACGGGTCCGATCAAATCGTGTTGCATACGGTTCACACAAAAGGGGAAATAAGGAAACCAACAATAATATAAAAACCTCTCTCTCTGTGCAACAGTGCAAGGGATATTTAATTTAGTGCGATACATCATTAAACTCACTGTTAGTAATTAATAGCCTTTAGTTCCCTAAATGATGGTACACCCTTTCCCTTGTGCAAAAATGAATAAATAAATAATAAAAAAAGAAAGTGTACCAAAACAATTCTTCAAGTTGATGTTTTACGGGGGACATGTACATAAAAATAATTGCAGCTTCCTGGCAGTTGTACTGGTTCCTTTCTCTTTTACAAGACAGAACATATATGGATGTTTTTTGAAATTCTCATTTTAATTTATTTAACATAGGAAAAAACATCTGTTATTTTTTAAGGATAGAAGCTTAGGTTATTTTAGATCCTAATCGTTGATTTCCGTCCATCAACGGTTATAATTTATTGGATCAAACTTAAAGGGTCAAATTTATTATTAATTAATTAATAATTTTGATCCAATAAATTATAACCGTTGATGGACAGAAATCAATGGTTAGGATCTAAAATGATATAAGCTTCTATCCTTAAAAAATGACAAATGTTATTCCCTTTAATATATTAAAGCTATTTTTATTTGAATAATTTGAAAAAAATTATAATCTTTAAACGTATTTAGTTTATTTGTAATAACATCTCGGAAAGAATAAAGTAAATATGTGCAAAAGTAAATATGTGCAAAATTGATCCTAGTACTTTGATTTCAATATGGGATGTACATTAATGTTACAACATAGTTTTGAACTCTTCCAGCCTAGAGATGAAGTGTTATATATGCATAATATAAAAGTTTTTCTTTAATTAATATTATTGTCGTATGGAATTTTTTTTAATTTTATTTTTTATTATATAACTATGTATATATTTTTTTAACTTTTTACTTGTTTTCTTTATAATTTGTAACATTCCAATTTTTTTTATCTTTTTAATAATCAAAGTAAATTCATTTCCAATAAATTAAAAAGAAATACATACCTGATACCTTATTATTAAAATATTTATGCAAATCCTTATTCTCTTATAATTTTATAAATTTTCTTTTAATCTCAATCTTGCAGATTTCAATGATTAGAATATTTGAGCAAATCCCCATTAAACAAATTTTTTGGTAGAGTTAGACGTTCAATTAGCGTACTCAAATTCAAATCTAACAATGCGACATGCGTCAAGTTGCTTTCCTTTCCCCTTTTCCCTTCACTACTCTGGTTTCTTGAGAGCTGATAAAAATATTACCATACAAGCATATCTAATAAAGACGGATTTTTTTATTTTTTTTCTGTTCACCGAAAAAAAAAAAGACGGATTTTTTTAAAAAAAAAAAAATTTATTTTCAAAATGCTATCGGTGTTATGGGCTTTCAACCCATTTTAGTTCAAACGGTTCGGGTTTGTAAACATCATTTAAACTTGGACTGCACTCGAATCAAGTCAGATTTTAAGGGGGAAAAATAATATCTTCATTAATTAACTAAGTTCGGGTTGGGCTGCAGAGGGATCTAGCCATGAAGACCTTAATGCAAAATAAATCTTTAATAAAATAACTTTTAAGTCGTTAAGGGCATATTAGGTGTATAGTATAGAATAAGATCTGATAGTATAAGATCTGATTAGATTTTAATATTATCCAGTGTCTAACACGGTATTGTATAAATAATATATTATATAAGATAATATCATCTAGTATTTGGTAATGCACTGTATAGTATTATATAGGATAAAAATAAATATTTTTAATAAAAATATCCTTTAATAAAGAATTTATATAATTCTTCAAAAAAATGTCATATGATATTAATTTTTATAAAAATTTATTGATCAGTGTTTCGGTTTTTTATAAAAATAAAAATATTCAATATTTTAAAAATTGATATATTGAAAAATTAATTTTTATTGTAATATATTAATATTAAAATAATATATTAATTTTTGAGAATTACACTGGTCAACGATGTTAATACACTAACATCTTATCAGGCCTTATCCTTTCCTCTTAGATTGCATTAAGTTATACATCATTTTGGTGCATTAAAGAATTCTGCTGTATAAGTTTATATTATAGAATTGTCACACCAAATAACTGAAAATATCATAACGTATAATATAAATTTATACTATCAATACGTTATAGGTGACACCAAATATGCAGGAAGTTTAAAAGTAAATGCATATTTCACGTAACAAATCAAACTTTTATGTTATGATTTAAAATCACAATTGAATAGTTTAACGTCACGTTTCAAGTGACTTGATTGTTCTGTGCTTTCTCGTACCCGTGTGTCATGTCATGTTAACAAATAATTTGTGCCTGTGATACCTCTTGGAAAAATAAATAGCACCAAGTAGGGGTCAGGGTGGCAATAGACGTATTAACTCGCGGGTTGACTCGTGAGTCGACTAATCAAAATATGTGTCGTGTTTGTATTGCATAAATGTGACATGGTTTTTTTCGTGACCGGTCAGGGGTCAATAAGCGGGTTGGCGGACTGAGCCGGAGCGAAAATCAAGCCAGCAGGTGCCTTGGCACCTACTTATTTTTATTTCTTTTACTTATTATATAATTAATTATATATAAGTAAGATAAAAATTATAATTTGGCACCACCTAATTAAATAGAACATCAAATACTCAATATAAAGTAACAACAAATCATCTAAGTGCCAATAAATAATAAGGAACATCTATAGTATGGTTATTTTTGTGATTTACTTTTTTTCATTTGAGTTTTTAATATTATGTGACATTATTTAGTACATAATTTAGATAATTATGTTAGAATTCATAGTAAAATTTTTCCTGATAAGTTTATGTAATTATCATAAATATTTTAATAATTTGATATGTCAAATTTTTTGGGACCGCCTAAATTTTTGGGCCAGCTCCGCCACTGTTGGCGGGTCAACCCATACAAGGTTATATTTATAATATTTATTATTTTTATTCATTTATATATTGATATATATTCATTATTTTTATATATTATTATTTTTATTCATTTATTTTTGTAATTTTCTAAAAAAAATAGTTTATTTTTTATTTTTATTTTTTTCAAAAAGTATCCCTCTTTTTTTAATTTCAAATTTTACGGATCGTGTCGTGTCGACCCGTGACCTGCAACGGGCCGTGTCCATGTTTATATTTTTTGATCCATTTACAAAACATGTCGTGTACGGGTCGTGTCGAATAATGTACGGATCGAACACGTGTCATATCGGGTCGTGTTGTGTTGATCCGTATTGTCACCCCTATTACCAAGTCCTATGTGGAAAATTCAATATGGGAAGAAAATCACAGGACCTAGGGGGTGTTCGGTTCATGTTATTGAATTTTTTTTCCAGGCATCCGACTTTGGTCTCTTGAGATGATCATGTTTGGTTTAGGATATTAAACAATTTTCCGGCTAACATATTTGTCTAGTATTTGAAAAATGTGAAGCAGATGGGATAGAAAATATTGTTTAGAAAACCATTTCAAAAATGGTATTTTATACTTAACCGGTGGTTATTTTTGTATTTTTAATTCACTTTCAAAAAGTATGATAGAGCGGTTATTTAGTATTTTTAACTAATTTTTTATTAATATTTTACTTTCAATCAAATATATACTAAAAAAAATTAGTTCAATTTTCTCAGTAATATTTTGGTATACCAAATAATTTCTTTTAATATTCTCTACCAAAATCATTTTTCCACCATATTTTTAATAATTCTATTTCCCTGATATTTTCTTTTTTTTTCCCTAAACCAAACGTACCATTGAAATTCACCCAAATCTCCGCACTAACAATCAATAATATTGGGTATATATAAAATATTATCTCTTATAAAAATAAAGGAATTTAATAACATTATCAACTAGATAAAAATCAAGAGATAGAGCAAGTAGAAAAGACATGAAAGAAACTTCAAAGGAGAAACAAAGTTTATACTCCAAACTGCAAAATCTGCGAAGAACTAGATATTATAGACACTCTTAAAATCTGAACTCTTTTCGACAAAATCTTATCATTACATTTAGGAGAAAACCTTTTCTTTTTTTTTTTCTTTTTTTTTTTGTGTCCGCTGTTTCTACCTGCTTTCTCTTTGCTTTCTTCAATCCAAACAAAGGTGGGCCGTGGGCCCCACCACTAAGAAAAAAGGGATATTACAATTATTGATCTCAGTGCTAAGAATGATAAGCTTGTTTTCCAAGAAAAGAATGATAAGCTTGGCAACCAAGGAAGAAAAAAAATTACTATATTTAGATTTCAATTTGGAAATTACAAAAAATTACTATAAGTAGAGATAGGATGGGATATTGTAACAACTGATTAAAATTATTACTAATATTTCTATTAATCAATTTTACCATTAGATCGATTATGTTGATCTAACAATTATATTTATATCCATTTTTTGTATGATTATGATTGTTCATATTTAAGGTAAAAGCATTAAATATGGAAAATCATAATCATACAAAAGTGAAAATATATATAAAGTCATTGGCGGAGCCGGCCTCCAATCGGAGCCTGGGCCAAAAAAAATCATATGTGTATTTATTTTTTTAATTTTAGTTAGTTCATATCATAATATATTTAAATTATATTAAATAACCGAGCAGGAAACATAAAAAAGAATTATAATTTTATTAAATATTTTTTAATTGTATTGAATATATTTTAATTTTTTATATAAATGAAAGTGGAACATAACTTAATACAACTTACCCAAATTTCTTACAAAAAATATTTTAAGTTTTTGATAGGCCAAATTACAAATTTTAGCCCGGGCCAAATTATAATTAATTATATAATTATACATAATAAGTATAATTTGTTAAAATTTAGCCCGGGCCGAGGCCAAACCCGTAGATACCACGTGGCTCCGCCACCGTATAAAGTATTAAATATAGGGAATCATAATCATACAAACATAAAAGTATAAATAACTTTTGGATCAACATAATCGAACTAATGATGAAATTGATTGGTAGTAACGTAACTCTAATTGGTTGTTACAATATGTTTCCCCTTTATATACACTTAAGAAGAATGTTTTCATTTTTTAAAATGTTTTTACTAAGAATAAATAATAAAGTAAAAAATATATGGATATTTTATAAGAGCTATGTCGTAGGAAAAATGATTGTGTTATGTTATAGAGATTCGTTTTGCGTGCCAGAGTTTTTTGTTTTTTTTTTGTCGTGTGCCCCACAAAATGTTGTGTGTAGGAGAGTTTGTGTAGTCATGTTAGATGATAGATGATAAACCCAAAATATATTATACAAAGAAAACAGAAACAGTCACACAGATGTCAAACAAAGACAGTGACATAAGCAGTGATGGAAAACAAGCCCGTGCTAACGCAGTGAGTGACAAAATCAAAGACTGTAGAAGGTATAAAGTTATTGCGATTGTCGACATATAATCCAGCACAATCAGGAGTTGAGGATTGAGATTGGGATTATTGAGGAACCAAAATGGCCGCCACGCAGATTGAGTTGATTCCTCGGGCGAAACTCGGAACCCAGGGCTTTGAGGTATTAACCATATAATCACTATTTTACTCACTTCGATTACTCTTTATTTTCAGATGGCATAATCAATCCTCTTCTACCCGTTCTTTGTTTTTTTCATAGGTTTCAAAATTGGGATTCGGATGTATGGGCCTTAGCGGAGCCTACAATGATCCTCTTCCCGAAGAGGATGGCATATCTGTTATTAAGTATGCATTCAGTAAAGGGATCACCTTTTTCGATACTTCTGATATTTATGGAACTGGTGGTGCCAATGAAGTTTTGGTTGGAAAGGTGCTAACTACACAAGGATTTCTACTCAATTCTACCTAGCACCTACTCTTTTTGTTAAGATATCATATTGAGTGTGTTATTCTTTGATTGTGTTGACTAGGCTTTGAAGCAGCTACCTAGAGAAAAGATCCAGCTAGCAACAAAATTTGGTATCGCAAGAATAGATCAATCTGGTTTCCTTGTCAATGGTTCACCCGATTATGTGCGCTCAAGCTGTGAAGCTAGCTTGAAACGTCTTGATGTTGAATACATTGATCTCTATTATCAGCATAGAGTCGATACCTCTGTACCTATAGAGGAAACAGTTAAGGATTTCTTCCTATGATTAACCTATAAATGATTTTGAGCTTAGTACACAATATATATGTGTGTGTGAATTTTGCTGACATTATTATCCCAGTAGATAGTTAGATAACATTATTATTAAATTTGTTCTATTGAAGGTAGGTGAGCTTAAGAAACTTGTGGAAGAGGGAAAAGTCAGGTATATTGGGTTATCTGAAGCCAGCCCAGATACAATAAGGAGAGCTCATGCAGTTCATCCCATCACGGCTGTACAAATAGAGTGGTCCCTCTGGACACGTGATGTTGAGGAGGAGATAGTTCCTCTCTGTCGGTAAGTTTGAGTTCTTCTCCATGTTCTTAAGAGTACGGCTCTCATGACTGTTTTTTCATTAAAAATTAATATGAACAATCTCTTAAATTATAAGCTACTTGAAAAGAGGGTTAGAAAAAAAGGGTTTATTTGCTGTTGGCAGCATGTTTGTTTTAATGTGACTTCATTTTTTTAATGCTTTGATTAATACAGGGAGCTAGGAATTGGAATTGTACCATATAGTCCTCTTGGTCGTGGCTTTTTTGGAGGCAGAGGAGTGTTGGAAAATGTGCCTGCAGTTAGCTACCTGGTATAGCATTTTAGCACTTAAATGTGTGTTTCTGCTGCATACCATGGAATTATTACGTGTGGTAAAACATTAAATAGCAATGATCAATTCTTAATCTTGAATCAAATATTGTTTAGTTTGTTATCTTATTTTGTACAACATGTATATGTCCTTCAATTGCAAAAATACTTGTATGTTTAGACTAGAGTAACGATGGAGGAGGTACCATCCTTATTTGTTTTTTTTTTTCACATCAATGATGCTCAAAAAAGAATAAAAATTAAACTTTTTGTTTGGTAAAAAGAATACATGTTATTTACTGATGGTTATTTCACATATCATCAGTCTGGACATCCCCGCTTCCAAGCAGAGAACTTGGACAAGAACAAGAGTATATATGATCGGATTGAAAGCCTAGCTCGGAAGCATCACGCCACTCCTGCTCAGTTGGCATTAGCATGGGTACTCCAACAAGGGGATGATGTTGTACCTATCCCTGGTGAGTGACACAATATCTTTTTATTTTGTTGTAAATAGTCTGCGGCAAAGTATCCATGATACTCTCTACTCTGAGCTAGTATCTCAGGAATATGGTATTTTTTTCTTCTTATTTGTCAATCTGAGAAGGGCCGGCTTGACTCAGCGGTAAGCTTGCTTGCCGTGGTGTGTCAGGTCGCGGGTTCGAATCAGTCTCTCTGTAAAAAAGCAGGGGAAAGACTGTCTATAGTATTCCCTTCCCCAGACACTCACGAAGTGGATATTTGAACTGGGTCGGCACTTTTATTTGTCAATCTGAACAAATTATTATGCACACTACATTCTGTCATTGTACTTGTGCCCTGATCAAATAAGTGAAGAACTATACACTTTCGTCCGTAGTGTATGGGCAGTGTAGTCGTGCATTTCATACGGTAGTGTCATCTAAGGCTACTGGCGGAAGATTTTCTGAATTATTTAGGGCTGTTTGGATGGATTTTTTTCACTTAGAAGTTGTTTTTTTTTTCAAAATAAAAGGTTTTTTATTATGCAACTTTTGAAAAAAAAACTAAAGTCATGGAAATAGAAGAAGCTAAAGGCCTGTTTGAAATCTGTTTCGAAAAATAGTTTTTTTATTTTCAAAAGAAAAAAAAAACCTATTTGATAAGGTTTGTTTTGTATAAAGAAATTTAAAAATTGTAGTTTTTTTTATAGAATCAATAAATTATTTTTGTTTTGTGTTTTGACATTTAATTTTCAAAACAAAAAAATAAAATAAAAAACACCTATTTTATTAACTATTTTATAAAACAATTTTAAGAAAGAAAAAAATAGAATCAAACACTTTGGAAACCAGAAGCCAAAATACTGCTATTTAAATACTGATAAAAAAGTTTTGAAAAAATAAAAAACATTTTAAAATAAATGATGCACGGAAGTCCTTTTTTAAAGCCCATTCAAACGGTCCTTTAGTGCTGAGAAATTGAGAATGATCCGTAAGTCACGCCACATGCATCTTTCATTCAAGGAAAAGATTTCTATTTGGGTTTCTTTTTTATAAAGTTAATTTAGATAATTTTATCTAACGTTCATCGAAACGAAGTTGTTTTGGGATGAAAATCATGTTGTTTTTATAATTTTAATTTATTTCAAATTTATAATAGTCTTTATCATTCTAATTTTTTTATTTTTCAACTCCAAAACGATGAACTTAGATCAAATTATCTAAAGTAATATTAGATACTTTTTTTCCTTTCTATTTTTATCGGTTTCGTCATTTCTTATACAAACCTTTGAAAATAAGATAATATCTTTTTAATTATTATTTATTAGTGAAAAATAAAAAAAAAAACAAAAGAAATTCTCACGTGTCATAGATAAATATTACTTACCGGAGTACACATAAAGTATTTTGTGAAGTTTTAACTGTATGAAAGTTTTAATTTTTTAATTATATCGAAAGTATTTGGGATTTTATTTTTAATGTTAGTACTTTCCTACTACTCGACGAAGAAGCACGTACATGTTTAATTTTTTATGTATGTTTTGTTCTGAAAGTGTATAATTACTTCCCGCAATTTCTTTGGACATTTACAGGAACAACTAAGATTAAGAATCTGGATCAAAACCTTGGTGCCTTAACAGTGAAACTATCAGAAAAGGACCTGAGAGAAATTTCTGAGGCCGTTCCCATTGATGATGTAGCAGGTAGTCGATTCTACCTTGGAAATGATCAAAATTCCTGGAAGGTTGCTAACACGCCTCCGAAAGAGTCGAGGGTCTCAACCTGAAGCAATCTAAATCCCTTTCGGTTGGAGAATGGACTCGTTCGTGAATTGAGGGCAACAAAGTCGATAGAGTCAAAAATATCAGGAAGCTACCAATACATGCTGCAGATGTAGATTCGAATATTAATAAAATTTGAATATGAATAAAATATTAATAATATAGCCCACGTCTCGATCGTTGGCGACTTGGCGTGCTAGATATTTGTTTGGTTAAAGTTTTTGGTTTGAACTGCAGTACAAGTTCGTGATGTAACAAAAAACTATGAATAATAATAGGAATTTATTTTTCTCATGTTATATGAGAAAATAAATTCTTTCTACACATACCATCAAAAGATGTGTCACTTTTTTTTTTTAATAGATGGATCTCACACTTAATGTATATATAACATGAGATTAAAATTCTTCTAGATTTACTTTTCCCATAATAATATTGATGAGTATTTTGCTCCTCTTGCTTTGGGATCCAAATGTGCACTTGAAGGGAGTCACTAGATACGAAATTATTCTTATCTGTACTGACAATTGACAAGCATTGAGCATACGTGCTTGAATGGGGGAAAAGGAAAAAATAAAAAGAAAGTAAAAAATAGCTCCTGGGCAAGCACATAAGAGTATACAGTTTTTTTTCTTTTCTATTCTTTTTTAGTGAATAGTGGGCAAAAAGGCCAAACCAACAATGAAAACCTGACTTGTAACTGGGAAAAATGGGCAATAGCAGCCCCGTTTGTTTTGCCTTTCATAAAAGAATTTTTTTTTTAAGTATTTTTTATAAAAATTAAAGTTATTTATATTTTTATAAATTTAATTTTTTAAAACAAAATATTTTGCTTTTGACTTGTGTGTTTTTTAGAAGTTAAAATTTTTAACTTCTAAAAAAAAAAGAGTAAATTTTTGACTTTTTTGTGACTTCTGCTTTTTGAAAAAAACAGACATCCAAACAAACTTAAAAGTGAGAAGTGAATTTTTTTTTTTAAAAAAAAATGGCAATTTTTGAAGAGAAAAAAAAAACCATCCAAACGAATCCTAAAACACAAGTTTGCAAGACAGACCCGCCTTAATAGGGCTGAACATGATAAAAGTTTATGTACGTTTACAGGGAAAAATGTTTTTGCCAAACATTCATAGGAATGAGTGGTCCTATTATAAAGAAAAAAGAAAAGAAAAATTTAATGAAATTCACTTATTTTTATGTCACTATGGCAAAGAAATATCTTTTGCACTAAAAGAAGAAACATTAAACATATATATATATATATATATATATGGTTTTATAAGAGTTATATTGTAGGAAAAATGATTGTATTATGTTATAGAGATTCGTTTTGCGTGTCGGAGTTTTTTATTTTTGCTGCGGGCCCCACAAAATATTGTGTGTGTAAGAAAGTTTTTGTGGTCATATTAAATGATAGATGATAAACCTATATATATATATATATATGTATATATATGTATGTATGTATATATATACATACATACATATATATATGTATATATACATATATATATGTATGTATGTATATATATACATACATACATATATATATATATATATATATATATATATGGGTAAAGTATGTATCATTTTAAATGATGTAAAGTTATGTCATTTTAAGAGAGAAAAAGAGATAGATAACGGAGGAGAGAGAGTTGACAAAAAAAAAAATAAAGATGTGGGTCCCACATCTTTGTAAGAGAGAAAGGATATAAGTTGTGTCAATTAAAAGGATAAACAATTTTCCATATATATATATATATATAGGTAGGATATTTTGACACTGGTGTCAAATTTTAATTTTGATACCTCATCTGAGAGCCGTTAGATCAAAAAATATCAACGGCTTTGATTTGTAAGCATGTGACACCGTTGATATTTTTTGATCCAAGGGCTCTCAGATGAGATGTCAAAATTGAAATTTGATATCGGTGTCAAAGGGTCCTACCACACATATACATAGGGGCAGGATATTTTTACACCGGTGTAAGAGTTAGAAGTCTTACCCTCAATCTTGACCATTGGTCTATTTATATCCAATGACTCACATTATTAAAAAATTAAAACCCTTAGATATAAGTGAAATTAACGGATAAGATTAAGAGTGTAACTTATACTGGTGTAAAATGATCATGACTCATATATATATATATATATATATATATATATATATATATAGAGGGATAGGATATTGTGACACCCAAGTTATGTTACACCCAGTCAATCTCACCGTTAGATCGCTTATGTTGATCCAACGGTTATATTTATTTCCACCTTTGTATGATCATGATTTCCCAAATTTAAAGTGAAAGCATTAAATATGGGAAATCATCACCATACAAAGGTAGAAATAAATATAAAATATTAAATTTGGTAAATCATAATCATACAAAAGTAGAAATAAATATAACCATGAGATTGATTGAGTGTCACATGGGTGTAACATAAGCGATCTAACGGTGAGATTGACTGAGTGTCACATGGGTGTAATATAACTTGGGTGTCACAATATCCTATTCCTATAATATATATATAATTATTTTCTTAATTTATTGTGTGATTGTAGCTGTACTTTCGGGTCTTTGGTTTTATTGAGGTGAAGTCATACGACAAGCTAATAATCAAATTGAGTAGAAGAGTCGTGATAGTAACGCATAGCATACACAAAATAGAGAGTAATGGGTGGAAAATTTGAAGAGGAAGAGAGAAACATAAAAGAGGCCGATACTCCTCGAGTGAAGCTTGGAAACCAAGGCCGCCTCGAGGTAAGTTAGTATGTTGTTGTATTTATTTGATTCCTCAGTTTGAGGGAAAGGATGACAGTTGAAATATTATCTGTTCAATAAGTTATTTCTTTTTCTAGAATAGAAGAGGTACAAGTTGAGTCAGAGCTTGGAAGTTGCACAAATCTATTATTACTCTTTGGTTTAACTTATTGCTTCATTGAATATGAATTTGGTTCGGTTCGCTTCAAAATTGGTTCGGTTCGGAATTAGTTCGGTTTGGAAGTGATTCGGTTCGGTTTGGAAGTGATTCGGTTCGGTTCAGAATCGGTGCGGGCCGACCCTTTTTTGAAAAGAAAAAAAATTAAAAATTTAAAAAATAAAGTTAAAAAAATTAATTTGATTCGGAAACGGTTCAGTTCTTAAACCGGTTCTAAAAATCGGTTCGGTTCTTAAACTGGTTCTTAAAAAACTGGTTTGGATTTTAAAAAGTCAGTTATTTTATGGGACGCTCCGGTTCCGTTCATGATTCGACCCAATTTTTTTAGTTATTTTGGATATCCTAACCGGATATATATTTGCTAAGATGCTAATATGTGACGCATAGACAAGGGTTTGTTTTATTTTATTTTATTTTGTTTTATTTAAAAAAAAAAGATGCTGTCCTTGTTTGGTAGCTAACCCCACGAACCCACCACACCCAAAGCTGTCCCTGTTTGATAGCTAGCCCCGCGAACCCACCACACCAAAGCTGTCCCTCAATTATCTGCTTCAAAACTTTATCAAAAATCTTTTTACACAAAACAGCCACACAGATGTCAAAGACTGTGACATAAGCAGTGATGGGAAACAAGCCCCGTGCTAACGCTGGTTAGTGACAAAATCAAAGACGCAAGAAGAAAAAAAGTAATCAAGGTAGAAAAAAACTACTATATTTACATTTTAATTTGGAAATTACATTTTATCTTTTAGAAATATACTTAAATTAATTTTCATATTTAAAATACAGTAAAGATGGAAGAATGTTTTCATTTATTTCAATATTTTTACCAAGAATAAGTACGATAATTAAGTTAAAAATAATTAAGGTTAAGTTCTTAATTTTAATAATTTAAATGTAATGGAGTTACTCAAATTTCAATTTAAATTCAAATTAATGTCTCCGTATGCATAAGAACAAAAATAATGGAAGTGAGATATATATACGAGGGAAGCAGAAACAAACAGTTACACGGATGTGAAAGATGTATTGTGACCTAAGCAGTGATGAAAAACCAGGCTTGTGCTAACGCAGTTGAGTGACAAAATCGAAGACTGAGGAAGTACTAAAGTGATTGTGATGGATGTGAGGGCATCATATATATGGCTGCAAATGGATTTTTGTAGACATGTAATCCAGCACAATCAGGAATTAGGGATTGAGATTGGGATTATTGAGGAACCAAAATGGCCGCTACGCAGAGTGAGTTGATTCCTCGGGCGAAACTCGGAACCCAGGGCTTTGAGGTATTAACCATATGATCACTATTTTACTCACTTCGATTACTCTTTATTTTCAGATGGCATAATCAATCCTCTTCTACCCGTTCTTTGTTTTTTTCATAGGTTTCAAAATTGGGATTCGGATGTATGGGCCTTAGCTGGGCCTACATTGATCCTCTTCCCGAACAGGATGGCATATCTGTTATTAAGTATGCATTCAGTAAAGGGATCACCTTTTTCGATACTTCTGATATTTATGGAACTGGTGGTGCCAACGAAGTTTTGGTTGGAAAGGTGCTAACTACATAAGGATTTCTTCTAAATTCTACCTAGTACCTATTATTTTTGTTAAGATATCATATGGAGTGTGTTATTCTTTGATTGTGTTGACTAGGCTTTGAAGCAGCTACCTAGAGAAAAGATCCAGCTAGCAACAAAATTTGGTATCGCAAGAATAGATCAATCTGGTTTCCTGGTCAAGGGCTCACCCGATTATGTGCGCTCAAGCTGTGAAGCTAGCTTGAAACGTCTTGATGTTGAATACATTGATCTCTATTATCAGCATAGAGTCGATACCTCTGTACCTATAGAGGAAACAGTTAAGGATTTCTTCCTATGATTAACCTATAAATGATTTTGAGCTTAGTACACAATATATATATGTGTGTGAATTTTGCTGACATTATTATCCCAGTAGATAGTTAGATAACATTATTATTAAATTTGTTCTATTAAAGGTAGGTGAGCTTAAGAAACTTGTGGAAGAGGGAAAAGTCAGGTATATTGGGTTATCTGAAGCAAGCCCAGATACAATAAGGAGAGCTCATGCAGTTCATCCCATCACGGCTGTACAAATAGAGTGGTCCCTCTGGACACGTGATGTTGAGGAGGAGATAGTTCCTCTCTGTCGGTAAGTTTGAGTTCTTCTCCATGTTCATAAGAGTACAGCTCTCATGACTGTTTTTTCATTAAAAATTAATATGAACAATCTCTTAAATTATGAGCTACTTGAAAAGAGGGTTAGAAAAAAAGGGTTTATTTGCTGTTGGCAGCATGTTTGTTTTAATGTGACTTCATTTTTTTAATGCTTTGAGTAATACAGGGAGCTAGGAATTGGAATTGTACCATATAGTCCTCTTGGTCGTGGCTTTTTTGGAGGCAGGGGAGTGTTGGAAAATGTGCCTGCAGTTAGCTACCTGGTATAGCATTTTAGCACTTAAATGTGTGTTTCTGCTGCATACCATGGAATTATTACGTGTGGTAAAACATTAAATAGCAATGATCAATTCTTAATCTTGAATCAAATATTGTTTTGTTTGTTATCTTATTTTGTACAACATGTATATGTCCTTCAATTGCAAAAATACTTGTATGTTTAGACTACAGTAACGATGGAGGAGGTACCATCCTTATTTGTTTTTTTTTTTTTCATATCAATGATGCTCAAAAAAGAATAAAAATTAAACTTTTTGTTTGGTAAAAAGAATACATGTTATTTACTGATGGTTATTTCACATATCAGTCTGGACATCCCCGCTTCCAAGCAGAGAACTTGGACAAGAACAAGAGTATATATGATCGGATTGAAAGCCTAGCTAAGAAGCATCAGGCCACTCCTGCTCAGTTGGCATTAGCATGGGTACTCCAACAAGGCAAGGATGTTGTACCTATCCCTGGTGAGTGACAGAATATCTTTTTATTTTGTTGTAAATAGTCTGCGGCAAAGTATCCATGATACTCTCTACTCTGAGCTAGTATCTCAGGAATATGCTATTTTTTTCTTCTTATTTGTCAATCTGACAAGGGCCGGCTTGACTCAGCGGTAAGCTTGCTTGCCGTGGTGTGTCAGGTCGCGGGTTCGAATCAGTCTCTCTGCAAAAAGTAGGGGAAAGACTGTCTAGAGTATTCCCTTCCCCAGACACTCACGAAGTGGATATTTGAACTCGGTCGGCCCTTTTATTTGTCAATCTGAACAAATTATTATGCACACTACATTCTGTCATTGTACTTGTGCCCTGATCAAATAAGTGAAGAACTATACACTTTCGTCCGTAGTGTATGGGCAGTGTAGTCGTGCATTTCATACGGTAGTGTCATCTAAGGCTACTGGCGGAAGATTTTCTGAATTATTGAGGGCTGTTTGGATGGATTTTTTTCACTTAGAAGTTGATTTTTTTTTCAAAATAAAAGGTTTTTTATTATGCAACTTTTGAAAAAAAAAACTAAAGTCATGGAAATAGAAGAAGCTAAAGGCCTGTTTGAAATCTGTTTCGAAAAATAGTTTTTTTATTTTCAAAAGGAAAAAAAACCTATTTGATAAGGTTTGTTTTGTATAAAGAAATTTAAATCTGTTCCGAAAAATAGTTTTTTTATTTTCAAAAGAAAAAAAAAACCTATTTGATAAGGTTTGTTTTGTATAAAGAAATTTAAAAATTGTAGTTTTTTTTATAGAATCAATAAATTATTTTTGTTTTATGTTTTGACATTTAACTTTTAAAACAAAAAAATAAAATAAAAAACACCTATTTTATTAACTATTTTATAAAACAATTTTAAGAAAGAAAAAACACCAGAATAGAATCAAACACTTTGGAAACCAGAAGCCAAAATACTGCTATTTAAATACTGATAAAAAAGTTTTGAAAAAATAAAAAACATTTTAAAATAAATGATGCACAGAAGTCCTTTTTTAAAGCCCATTCAAACGGTCCTTTAGTGCTGAGAAATTCAGAATGATCCGTAAGTCACGCCACATGCATCTTTCATTCAAGGAAATGATTTCTATTTGGGTTTGTTTTTTTCTAAAGTTAGTTTATATAATATCTGATGTTCATCGAAACGAAGTTGTTTTGGGACGAAAATTATGGTGTTTTTATAATTTTAATTTATTTCAAATTTATAATAGTCTTTATCATTTTAATTTTTTTATTTTTCAACTCCAAAATGATGAACATTAGATAAATTTATCTAAAGTAAGGGATAAGTTATATTTACTATCTATTTTTTTTTACTACTTCTTACCACCAAAGCTTAACCATTGATTTTTCTCGATCTAACGGTTATAATTTATTGAAAATTATTAATTAATTAATAAGTGTGATTCAATAATTTATAACCGTTAAATTAACAGAAATCAATGGTTAAAAATCTGATAGTAAGAAGTAGTAAAAAAAAATAGGTAGTAAGTATAACCCTTCCCATAAAGTAATATTAGATACTTTTTTTCCTTTCTATTTTTATGGTTTCATCATTTCTTATACAAACCTTTGAAAATAAGATAATATTTTTTAATTATTATTTATTAGTGAAAAATAAAAACAAAAGAAATTCTCACGTGTCATAGATAAATATTACTTACCGGAGTACACATAAAGTATTTTGTGAAGTTTTAACTGTATGAAAGTTTTAATTTTTTAAGTATATCGAAAGTATTTGGGATTTTATTTTTAATGTTAGTACTTTCCTCCTATTCAACGAAGAAGCACGTACATGTTTAATTTTTTATGTGTGTTTTGTTCTGAAAGTGTATAATTACTTCCCGCAATTTCTTTGGACATTTACAGGAACAACTAAGATTAAGAATCTGGATCAAAACCTTG
The DNA here is from genome assembly GCA_032173675.1 of Gastrolobium villosum. Classification (NCBI taxonomy): domain Eukaryota; kingdom Viridiplantae; phylum Streptophyta; class Magnoliopsida; order Fabales; family Fabaceae; genus Gastrolobium; species Gastrolobium villosum. Next base: position 348,756 of record JAVKPL010011450.1, on the reverse strand, counting down.
GTGCCTTAACAGTGAAACTATCAGAAAAGGACCTGAGAGAAATTTCTGAGGCCGTTCCCATTGATGATGTAGCAGGTAGTCGATTCTACCTTGGAAATGATCAAAATTCCTGGAAGGTTGCTAACACGCCTCCGAAAGAGTCGAGGGTCTCAACCTGAAGCAATCTAAATCCCTTTCGGTTGGAGAATGGACTCGTTCGTGAATTGAGGGCAACAAAGTCGATAGAGTCAAAAATATCAGGAAGCTACCAATACATGCTGCAGATGTAGATTCGAATATTAATAAAATTTGAATATGAATAAAATATTAATAATATAGCCCACGTCTCGATCGTTGGCGACTTGGCGTGCTAGATATTTGTTTGGTTAAAGTTTTTGGTTTGAACTGCAGTACAAGTTCGTGATGTAACAAAAAACTATGAATAATAATAGGAATTTATTTTTCTCATGTTATATGAGAAAATAAATTCTTTTTACACACACCATAAAAAGATGTGTCACTTTTTTTTTAAATAAATAAGTCTCACACTTAATGTATATATAACATAAGATTTAAATTCTTCTAAGATTTACTTTTCCCATAATAATATTGATGAGTATTTTGCTCCTCTTGCTTTGGGATCCAAATGTGCACTTGAAGGGAGTCACTAGATACGAAATTATTCTTATCTGTGCTGACAATTGACACCCATGTGACACCCAGTCAATCTCACCGTTAGATCGCTTATGTTGATCCAACGGTTATATTTATTTCCACCTTTGTATGATCATGATTTCCCAAATTTAAAGTGAAAGCATTAAATATGGGAAATCATCACCATACAAAGGTAGAAATAAATATAAAATATTAAATTTGGTAAATCATAATCATACAAAAGTAGAAATAAATATAACCATGAGATTGACTGTGTGTCACATGGGTGTAACATAAGCGATCTAACGGTGAAAATGACTGAGTGTCACATGGGCGTAATATAACTTGGGTGTCACAATATCATATCTCATATATATATATATATATATATATATATATATATATATATATATATATATAATATTTATTTTCTTAATTTATTGTGTGATTGTAGCTGTACTTTCGGGTCTTTGGTTTTATTGAGGCTTGTCATACGACAAGCTAATAATCAAATTGGGTAGAAGAGTCGTGATAGTAACGCATAGCATACACAAAACAGAGATTAATGGGTGGAAAATTTGAAGAGGAAGAGAGAAACATAAAAGTGGCCGATATTCCTCGAGTGAAGCTTGGAAACCAAGGCCGCCTCGAGGTAAGTTAGTATGTTGTTGGATTTATTTGATTCCTCAGTTTGAGGGAAAGGATGACAGTTGAAATATTATCTGTTCAATAAGTTATTTCTTTTTCTAGAATAAAAGAGGTACAAGTTGAGTCAGAGCTTGGAAGTTGCACAAATCTATTATTACTCTTTGGTTTACCTTATTGCTTTATTGAATATGAATTTGGTTCACTTCGCTATAAAATTGGTTCGGTTCGGAAGTGATTTGATTCGATTTGAAAGTGATTCGCTTCGGTTCATCACCGGTTCGGGTCGATCCTCTTTTGAAAAGAAAAAAATTAAAAAATAAAGTTATAAAAATTAATTTGTTTCAGAAACGGTTCGGTTCTTAAACCGATTTGATTCTTAAACAGTTCAGATTTTTAAAAAATGGTTATTTTATGGGGCGTCGATTCGGTTCGATTTATGACCCAATTTTTTAATTATTGTGCAGATCCTATTTACCGGAGATATATTTGCTAAGATGCTAATATGTGACGGATAGACAAGGGTTTGTTTTATTTTATTTTATTTTATTTTTAAAAAAAAGATGCTGTCCTGTTTGATAGCTAACCCCACGAACCCACCACACCCAAAGCTGTCCCTGTTTGATAGCTAGCCCCGCGAACCCACCACACCAAAGCTGTCCCTCAATTATCTGCTTCAAAACTTTATCAAAAATCTTTTTACACAAAACAGCCACACAGATGTCAAAGACTGTGACATAAGCAGTGATGGGAAACAAGCCCCGTGCTAACGATGGTTAGTGACAAAATCAAAGACGCATGAAGAAAAAAAGTAATCAAGGTAGAAAAAAACTACAATATTTACATTTTAATTTGGAAATTACATTTTATCTTTTAGAAATATAAATTAATTAATTTTCATATTTAAAATACAGTAAAGATGGAAGAATGTTTTCATTTATTTCAATATTTTTACCAAGAATAACTACGATAATTAAGTTAAAAATAATTAAGGTTAAGTTCTTAATTTTAATAATTTAAATGTGATGGAGTTACTCAAATTCCAATTTATATTCAAATAAATTTCTCCGTATGCATAAGAACAAAAATAATGGAAGTGAGATATATATACGAGGGAAGCAGAAACAAACAGTTACACGGATGTGAAAGATATATTGTGACCTAAGCAGTGATGAAAAACCGAAGACTGAAGAAGTACTAAAGTGATTGTGATGGATGTGAGGGCATCATATATATGGCTGCAAATGGATTTTTGTAGACATGTAATCCAGCACAATCAGGAATTAGGGATTGAGATTGGGATTATTGAGGAACCAAAATGGCCTCTACGCAGAGTGAGTTGATTCCTCGGGCGAAACTCGGAACCCAGGGCTTTGAGGTATTAACCATATGATCACTATTTTACTCACTTCGATTACTCTTTATTTTCAGATGGCATTATCCTCTTCTTCTACTCGTTCTTGTTTTTTTGATAGGTTTCAAAATTGGGATTCGGATGTATGGGCCTTAGCGGAGCCTACAATGATCCTCTTCCCGAAGAGGATGGCATATCTGTTATTAAGTATGCATTCAGTAAAGGGATTACCTTTTTTGATACTGCTGATATTTATGGAACTGGTGCCAATGAAGTTTTGGTTGGAAAGGTACCTAACTACACAAGGATTTCTTCTCAGCTCTACCTACTGTTTGTGTTAGGATCTCACATTGAGTGTGTTATTCATTGATTGTGTTGACTAGGCTTTGAAGCAGCTACCTAGAGAAAAGATCCAGCTAGCAACAAAATTTGGTGTCGCGCGAAGAGATCAATCTGGTTTGCTTGTCAAGGGTTCACCCGATTATGTGCGCTCATGCTGTGAAGCTAGCTTGAAACGTCTTGATGTTGAATACATTGATCTCTATTATCAGCACAGAGTGGATACCTCTGTACCTATAGAGGAAACAGTTAAGGATTTCTTCCTATGATAAACCTATGAATGATTTTGAGCTCAGTACACAATATATATATGTGTGTGTGTGTGTGAATTTTGCTGACATTATTATCCCAGTAGATAGTTAGATAACATTATTATTAAAGGTAGGTGAGCTTAAGAAACTCGTGGAAGAGGGAAAAGTGAGGTATATTGGGTTATCTGAAGCCAGCCCAGACACAATAAGGAGAGCTCATGCAGTTCATCCCATCACGGCTGTACAAATAGAGTGGTCCCTCTGGACTCGTGATGTTGAGGAGAAGATAGTTCCTCTCTGCCGGTAAGTTTGAGTTCTTCTCCATGTTCATAAGAGTACGGCTCTCATGACTGTTTCTTCATTAAAAATTAATATGAACAATCTCTTAAATCGTAAGCTACTTGAAAAGAGGGTTAGCAAAAAGGGTTTAGTTGCTGTTGGCAGCATGTTTGTTTTAATGTGACTTCATTTTTTTAATGCTTTGATTAATACAGGGAGCTTGGTATTGGAATTGTACCATATAGTCCTCTTGGTCGTGGCTTTTTTGGCGGCAAAGGAGTTGTGGAAAATGTGCCTGCAGTTAGCTCCCTGGTATAGCATTGTAGCTCTTAAATCTTAAATGTGTGTTTCTGCTGCATACCATGGAATTATTATGTGTGGTAAAACATTAAATAGCAATGACCAATTCTTAGTCTTGAATCAAATATTGTTTAGATTGTTGTCTTATTTTGTACATGTATATGTCCTTCAATTGCAAAAATACTTGTATGTTTAGACTGAAGTAACGATGGAGGAGATTCCATCCTTATTTGTTTTTTTCACATCAATGATGCTCAAAAAAGAATAAAAATTAAACTTTTTATTTGGTAAAAAGAATACATGTTATTTTCTGATGGTTATTTCACATATTAGACTGCACATCCCCGCTTCCAAGCAGAGAACTTGGACAAGAACAAGAGCATATATGATCGGATTGAAAGCCTAGCTCAGAAGCATCAGGCCACTCCTGCTCAGTTGGCATTAGCATGGGTACTCCAACAAGGGGAGGATGTTGTACCTATCCCTGGTGAGTGACAGAATATCTTTTTATTTTGTTGTAAATAGTATGCGGCAAAGTATCCTTGATGCTCTCTTCTTTGAGCTAGTATCTCAGGAATATGGTATTTTTTCCTTCTTATTTGTCAATCGGAACAAATTATTATGCACATTACATTCTGTCATTGTACTTGTGCACTGATCAAATAAGTGAAGAACTATGCACTTTCGTCTGTAGTATATGGGCAGTGTAGTCGTGCATTTCATATGGTAATAGGAAGTTTAGTTAAAAATATTAGAGATTTCTTTTGTTCTATGTCCAATCTTCTTCGAGTCTTTAAAGTCAAGACTTAATGTTAATGCCTCTTTGATTCAAGGAAATGATTTCTATTTTTATCGGTTTCATCATTTCTTATACAAACCTTTAAAAATAAGATAATATTTTTTTAATTATTACTTATTGGGGTAGGTTATATTTACAAACTTTTTTGTTTACAAACTACACTATATTCACCCGGGAGAATACAAACTTTTGCAAACTACACTATTTTCAACTACACTATTTTCTCCCGGGAGAATATAGTGTAATTTGAAAAAAAATTGCAAAAAGTTTGTAAACAGATCTCGTCCCTTACTTTTTAGTGAAAAATAAAAACAAAAGAGATTTTCACAAACTATCCTTAAATATTCACTTGTCATAGATAAATATTACTTAGCGGAGTACATATAAAGTATTTTGGGAAGTTTTAACTGTATGAAAGTTTCAAGTATATCGAAAGTATTTGGGATTTTATTTTTAACGTTAGTACTTTCCTCCTATTCAACGAAGAAGCACATACATGTTTAATATTTATCTGTTTTATTGTGAAAGTGTATAATTATTTCCCACAATTTCTTTGGACATTTACAGGAACAACTAAGATTAAGAACCTGGATCAAAACCTTGGTGCCTTAGCAGTGAAACTATCAGAAAAGGACCTGAGAGAAATTTCTGAGGCCGTTCCCATTGATGATGTAGCAGGTAGTCGATACTTTAATGGAAATGATCAAAATTCCTGGAAGTTTGCTAACACTCCTCCAAAAGAGTCGAGGGTCTCAACCTGAAGCACTCTAAATCCCTTTCGGTTGGAGAATGCACTCATTCGTGAATTAATGGCAACAAAGTCGATACAGTCAAAAATATCAGGGAGCTGCCAATACATGCTGCAGATGTAGATGCGAATATTAATAAAACTTGAATATGAATAAAATATGGGAGTTAGTAATCTCATGTTGCTTGAGAATTGAGATAGTTTTTTCATGTGCGTGAGATAAATATGTGGGGTCTATATTTTAAAACAAAAGGAAAAAGAAATGGAAAAGGTTGGCATAGAATTCGATGACTGTATAACATGAGATAGTTATGACAACGAAATGAGAAAAATATTTTCCATAAAATATTAATAATATAGCCCATGTCTCGATGGTTGGATGCTTGATATTTGTTTTGTTAACGTTTTTGGTTTGAACTGCGGTACAAGTTTGTCATGTAACAAAAAACTATGAATAAATAATATTGATGAGTATTTTGCTCTTCTTGCTTTGTTATCCAAATGTGCACTTGAAGAGAGTCACTGAAACGAAACTATTCTTTTCTGTACTGCTTTGAACATAGTACCATTGTTATTAAAATCGGAACAAATCGGCCTAGTCGATTCGGAACCAATAAATCGATTATATAACCGGTCCAGTTGAAGCAACACACTATTTGTCATGCATCAGAACAGGGGGACACTGACTAAAGTGCCACGTTTGGACAAAAAAATTACCAGACTGCCATACTAACAGTAAATTTTGTCAAAATGCCACGCGACATAATTCGCTACGCAGTGTAGCGAAATATGTCACGTCAGGATGCTCAGCACCAAAAAGTGTAATTGTTGAAATTCGCTAGCGAATTTCAACAATTTTGACACATGGCATTTTTTGGTTCTGACGTGGCATATTTCACTATATTGTATAACGAAATACTTGCATGCATAATTCGCTACACTGTGTAGCGACTTATGTTGCGTGACATTTTGGCAAAATTTATTGTTGGCGTGGCAGTCTGGTACTTTTTTTGTCTAAACGTGGCAAAATGGTCAGTTTCCCTCAGAATAGGTGTGACCCGATCTGACTTGGTCGATTTTCATGAAAACCGGTCATTCGGTCGGTTAACCGGTGACCTGACCCGGTCCCAAAAAATAGAAATCGTGGGAGAAAACGTGAAGGATTTTTTTTTTAATTTAAATTTTAAATAAAAAATTTATTTTGTGTCTATATCTCTTAAAATGAGATAATTTTATGTCATTTAAAATGATAAATACTTTTCTTTCTTATGACGACTCTTTCGTAATGCTAATTAGTACCGTCAAATATCCAAAAACACTAAAAATACCAACTATCAAACCACGAAAATGCAGTTAGAAATGCACTTGGCTGGAAAATGACAGACGTTGACAAAGTGTGGGTTTCGAGAACTTACCCAAACAGGTCTTGCACACGGTTTGGACAGCGGAGCAACAGGGGTGGATGAGCGTTTTGGATCCAAATCCAAATTCAGAAAGAGAAAGCTGATTTTGGTCAGAATAGTAAACGATCTGAGGGTCTTCTGTTACGATGAGAAAAGGGAATTTTGAGAAAGAGATGAGCGTGTGACCTAAAGAGAGAAAGCTGTGGGTGATTGAGGGAAAAAATGGGATTAGAAGAAATAAATATGAGCATTAGATTAAAAGTTAATCTAATAGTTATATTTTAATAGTACAAATAATAGACTCAGGAGATAGTAAATATAACCGCTTCCTTTAAAATTATAATAAAAATCAATTTAATTACGAAATAATGCCATTAATGAAATCCTATAATTGCAGGAATGCCACCGCGAGAAAAAAACAAAAGAACAAATTTTGAAAACCTCTCTTAGTTGTTTTCCTTTTTCAATTTTTAAAACAAAACACCATATGCTTTTTTTAAAACAAATTTGGTGAAAACAATTTTTCCAAACAACTTTTTTTGTTTTGTTGTTTTTAAAACTTAAAAACTGTTTGGAAAAACAGAAATCAATCAGACCCTTATATCTTCTCTCTCCCCAATTCATTATCTCTCTCCTTATTATTGTCTCTGCTGTACACTTTTGTTTTGTCCTATAATATTATTGTTGTGTTTTTATATTTATAATGGAAAAAGTATTTATATTTTTATGGTAGAAAAAATTTATCTGCCACACTCATATAAAAGTAAATGGGTTCACTAATATTTATTTTTTTTTCTATAATGGAACTCACTCACTTTTATGTGAATGCGACAGGGAAATTGATTCTGCAGCAAAAACATAAACATTAAACCCATTTATAATATGATTTATTATTTTTCCTATAATAAGAGATAAAATTATATCTTGCAATCATAATTTGAGGGTTAAATAAATTAATGAAGAATATCTTAATAAAATTAATATAATAATAATAATAATAAAATCCCATACATTAATTTTTCAACTCTCAAAATAACATAATTTTGAATTGAAAAAGATATATTGTGATAGGAAAACAATAAACCCTTATAATATTTATAATTATTTTCTTAATTTATTGTGTGGAGATTATTTATTGTGATCCGGACCACCATATTTTAAATGGTCCCTTAATATAAATGGAAGGACAAAATTGAAAAAGAAAAAAGTAGCAAGGATAAGAAGAGAAAAAAAAAATGTTGTGAGAAAGAACACTGTATTATTGGATGATCCTTGAATATAAAAAAAAATTCTTATTGTGTGATTGTAGCTGTACTTTCGGGACGTTGGTTTTATGGAGGTGAAGTCATACGACAAGCTAATAGTCAAATTGAGTATAAGAGTAGTGATGCTCAAATAGTTCGGTTCACCTTCCAAATAACACTAGTAACATATAGCATACACAAAACAGAGAGTAGTGGGTGGAAAATTTGAAGAGAAAGAGAGAAACATAAAAGTGGCCGATATTCCTCGAATGAAACTTGGAAACCAAGGCCTCGAGCTAAGTTAGGGAAAAGTGTGTGTCAATAGATGTAAAATTATGTCATTTTAAAAAGAGATATATATAAATAAAAGAAGAGAGAGTTGACAAAAAAATAAAGATATGAATCCCACCTCTTTATAAATGTGAAAGGATATAAGTTATATCATTCAAAATGATAAATATTTTTTCTCATAGATTATTATGTTGTCGGATTTATTTGATGCCTCTGTTTGAGGGGAGGGATGACACTTGAAATATTATTTGTTCAAGAAGTTATTTCTTTTTTCAATTTTTTTTCAACATTCTCTCTTTTTTCAAAAAAAATTTCAATATTTTCTCTCTTTAATTTAATGGTGATGTAATAAGTAGTAAGTTAGTAGTAAAAAAACTTGATCGTTAGAATATACTCGTATTTACAATATTGCTTCATTGAATATGAATTTGAAATAAATGTTTGCTAAGATGCTGAAATATGGTTACTGAAGATATATTTGCTAAGATGCTAACATGTGACGCATGGACAAGGGTTTGTTTTATTTTATTTTATCTTTAAAAAAAAAAAAAAAGATGCTGTCCCTGTTTAATAGCTAATCCCACGAACGCACCACACCCAAAGCTGTTCCTGTTTGATAGCTAACCCCACGAACCCACCACACCCAAGCTGTCCCTCAATTATCTGCTTCAAAACTTTATCAAAAGTCTTTTTACACAAAACAGTCACACAGATGTCAACAGTGACGTACCGAGTAATTTTTTTTGGGATTAAAAATTAATAATTTAATTTCTCTTCAAACATAATATACGAGAATTTAAAATAAGTATAATTAAATATTTGTGCTTATTTTGATTCTCTCTTTTTAAGCTAGAAGATATTTGTAAGTATAAATTAGGCCAAATATATTTTGAGCAAAGTTGAAAAACTTTTTTTTTATAATGAGAAAAAATATCGAAAGCTAAAAGTTTCTCCGGGGAAATTTTTTTTAAGCTCTTATATGTTTTTCTTAAAATATGTGTTTTTAAGTAACTTTTAAACTTTTTTTATTTTTTTGTAATTACCAAACAACTTTTAACTTTTTTTAAGCTCTTTTTTTTTTATATTCGTTAAACTCTTTTTTTTAGCTTTATCTTATAAGTAGCTTCTAATTTAAAAATAAGATAATCCAAATAGGCTCTTAGAGTAATTTGTAAAATAAAATTTGTAGACAGATCTTTTCCCATAATTTAATACTAATTCAATATGCTAATTGTTACCATCAGGTCTGCGCCAACAAGAATTTGAACTGCACTCTTTCTTATTGTTTTTTTGTTTTGTTCATTTCGTTAACTTTCGTTGAGGGAGAAAAAATGCATTAGAGGAGTTTCAATAGATATAGGCTATGAAGCACCGACACTTCAAAAATACTGACGTGTCGTGTCCAACACTTTTCGACACTCTCCGACACTCCAACACGCGTTATAGAAATTCAAAAAAAAGTTCAAAGGTTGCGTTGCGTTGAGTTTTTAGTTCTAACTATTAGATTCGTTGGATTATGATTACCATTTTATTGAGTTTAATATAAGTATTTGGGATATCTTATGTTTTTTTTGCAAATTTGATGTATACTATAAGTTTAGTTTCATTTTTTTTTGTTAAATATTGAATATTAAATATAATATACACTATATAAATTAAAAATATTATTTAATATCAAAACGTGTCCTAACGTGTCGAAATCTAACATTTTTTAGAATTAAAGTGTCGGAGTGTCGTGTTGTATCGTGTCACGTGTCCCGTGTCAGTATCGGTGCTACATAGGATATAGGACCTGAAAATATGAAGAAGCTCTATAAATGTTGTGCGGGAGAAAACTACTTCAGAAAAAATGGAGGTTTCTTATATTATACTTGAGTTAAAAAAAGGATTTATCATCTATCATTTAATATTACTACAAAAACTTTTCTACACTCACAATATTTTGTGGGGTCCGCATTAAAAAAAAATAAAAAATTTAGCACGCAAAATGAATCTCTATAACATAACACAATTATTTTTCTTACATCATAACTCTTATAAAACCCTTAAAAAAATTTCTTCAGATTTTGGGCCGCCCTTGAATGTCAAAGACTGTGACATAAGCAGTGATGGGAAACAAGCCCCGTGCTAACGCAGTGATGTGAGTGACAAAATCAAAGACGGAAGAAGAAAAAAATTAATCAAAGGTAGAAAAAAACTACTATATATACATTTTAATTTGGAAATTACATTTTATCTTTTAGTAACATGTGAAGGATATTGTGACAACCAAATTATATTACTACCAATCAATCATATCATTAGATCGATTATTTGATCCAACGGTTATATTTATTTCCATCTTTGTATGGTCATGATTTTCTAAATTTAATATTTTATATTTATTTTCCTATTTATATGGTTATGATTTCTTATATTTAATGTTTTCACTATAAATATGGGGAATATGACCATACAAAGATGAAAATAAATATAATCGTTGGATCAATATAATCAATCTAACATTGAGATTGATGGGTAGTAACATTGATAGTAACACAACTTGTTGTCACAATATCTTTCCCCTTATAAATATGCTAAAATTAATTTTCATATTTAAAATAGAGTAAAGATGGAAGAATGTTTTCATTTATTTCAATAATATTTTTTTTTTGATAACATTATTTCAGTATTTTTACCAAGAATAAGTACGATAGTTAAGTTAAAAATAATTAAGCTTAAGTTCTTAATTTTATATTTTTAAATGTAATGGAGTTACTCAAATTTCAATTTAAATTCAAGTAGATTTCTTCATATGCATAAGAACAAAAATAATGGAAGTGAGATATATACACGAGGGAAGCAGAAACAAACAGTTACACGGATGTGAAAGATATATTGTGACCTAAGCTGTGATGAAAAACCAGGCTTGTGCTAACGCAGTGATTGACAAAATCGAAGACTGAAGAAGTACTAAAGTGATTGTGATGGATGTGAGGGCATCATATATATGGCTGCAAATGGATTTTTGTAGACATGTAATCCAGCACAATCAGGAATTAGGGATTGAGATTGGGATTATTGAGGAACCAAAATGGCCTCTACGCAGAGTGAGTTGATTCCTCGGGCGAAACTCGGAACCCAGGGCTTTGAGGTATTAACCATATGATCACTATTTTACTCACTTCGATTACTCTTTATTTTCAGATGGCATTATCCTCTTCTTCTACTCGTTCTTGTTTTTTTGATAGGTTTCAAAATTGGGATTCGGATGTATGGGCCTTAGCGGAACCTACAATGATCCTCTTCCCGAAGAGGATGGCATATCTGTTATTAAGTATGCATTCAGTAAAGGGATCACCTTTTTTGATACTTCTGATTCTTATGGAACTGGTGGTGCCAATGAAGTTTTGGTTGGAAAGGTACCTAACTACTCAAGGATTTCTTCTCAGTTCTACCTACTATTTTGTTAAGATATCATATATGGAGTGTGTTATTCTTTGATTGTGTTGACTAGGCTCTGAAGCAGCTACCTAGAGAAAAGATCCAGTTAGCAACAAAATTTGGTATCGCAAGAATAGATCTATCTGGTTTCCTTGTCAAGGGTTCACCCGATTATGTGCGCTCATGCTGTGAAGCTAGCTTGAAACGTCTTGATGTTGAATACATTGATCTCTATTATCAGCATAGGGTGGATACCTCTGTACCTATAGAGGAAACAGTTAAGGATTTCTTCCTATGATAAACCTATAAATGATTTTGAGCTTAGTACACAATATATATATATATATATATATATATATATATATATGTGTGTGTGTGTGTGTGTGTGTGTGTGTGTGTGTGTGTGTGTGTGTGTGTGTGTGTGTGAATTTTGCTGACATTATTATCCCAGTAGATAGTTATATAACATTATTATTAAATTTGTTCTATTAAAGGTAGGTGAGCTTAAGAAACTTGTGGAAGAGGGAAAAGTGAGGTATATTGGGTTATCTGAAGCCAGCCCAGATACAATAAGGAGAGCTCATGCAGTTCATCCCATCACGGCTGTACAAATAGAGTGGTCCCTCTGGACTCGTGATGTTGAGGAGAAGATAGTTCCTCTCTGCCGGTAAGTTTGAGTTCTTCTCCATGTTCATAAGAGTACAGTTCTCATGACCGTTTCTTCATTAAAAAATAATTTGAACAATTTTAAACTACTTAAAAAGAGGGTTAGAAAAAATGGTTTAACTGGTGTTGGTGGAACAGTAACCGGAGTGCCCCATTTTTTTTTTAATTTTGTACCCAAATGCCACCCGTCGTCGTACGACTAGCGAATTTAGTTTAGTCGGCTTTTCCTGTGAAAATATAACACGTGTCACAAAATTATAGGTTAACCAAGTTTGCTATCAATCCTAGCAAATTTCGACATATGACAATCTGGTCAAAAATATTATCTACATGGCATTTGGTTAAAAATTTAGAAAAAATGTGACACTTTCATTACTGTTCCAGTATTGGCAGCATGGTTGTCTTAATGTGACTTCATCTTTTTAATGCTTTGATTAATACAGGGAGCTAGGAATTGGAATTGTACCATATAGTCCTCTTGGTCGTGGATTTTTTGGCGGCAAAGGACTGTTGGAAAATGTGCCTGCAGTTAGCTACCTGGTATAGCATTTTAGGCTTTTAGCATTTAAATGTGTGTTTCTGCTGCATACCATGGAATTATTAGGTGTGGTAAAACATTAAAGAGCAATGATCAATTCTTAATCTTGAATCAAATATTGTTTAGTTTGTTGTCTTATTTTGTACAACATGTATATGTCCTTCAATTGCAAAAATACTTGTATGTTTAGACTACAGTAACGATGGAGGAGATTCCATCCTTACTAGTTTTTTTCACATCAATGATGCTCAAAAAAGAATAAAAATTAAACTTTTTATTTGGTAAGAAGAATACATGTTATTTTCTGATGGTTATGTCACATATCAGACTGCACATCCCCGCTTCCAAGCAGAGAACTTGGACAAGAACAAGAGTATATATGATCGGATTGAAAGCCTAGCTAAGAAGCATCAGGCCACTCCAGCTCAGTTGGCATTAGCATGGGTACTCCAACAAGGGGAGGATGTTGTACCTATCCCTGGTGAGTGACAGAATATCTTTTTAATTTTGTTGTAAATAGTATGCGGAATATGGTATTTTTTTCTTCTTATTTGTCAATTGAAACAAATTATTATGCACATTATATTCTGTCATTGTACTTGTGCACTGATCAAATAAGTGAAGAACTATACACTTTCGTCTGTAGTGTATGGGCAGTGTAGTCGCCCATTTCATATGGTAGTGTCATCTAAGGCTACTGGGTGAAGATTCTTCTCAATTATTTAGGGCCTGTTTGGATGGATTTTTTTCACTGAAAAGTTGCTTTTTGCAAAATAATTTTTTTTTTTTTCACATGTAGGCGTGTGTTTGGATGCAACTTTTGAAAAAAAGCTCAAGCTAAAATGGTGCTTTTTGGAAACTGGAAGTCAAAATTCTGCTATTTAAATACTAATCCGTTTGTTCAAAAAATAAAAAAAATACTAATCCATACGTTCTGAAAAGAATCCTTTTAAAATAGATGTTGCATAAAAAGTCCATTTTTAAAGCCCATTCAAACGGTCCTTAGAGCTGAGAAATTGAGAATGAACGGTAAGTCACGCCACATGCTTCTCTGCTTGCCTTCTCAAGTGTTTATTTCATAGAGTTCAACAATAGGAAGTTTTGTCAAAATATTGGAGATTTCTTTTGTTCTATGTCCAATCTTCTTCGAGTCTTTAATGTCAAGACTACATGTTAACGCCTCTTTGATTCAAGGAAATGATTTCTATTCTTATCGGTTTCATGATTTCTTATACAAACCTTTGATAATAAGATAATATTTTATTTTATTTAAATTTTTACTTATTATGGAAAATAAGAAATAAAAACAAAAATGATTTTCCTAAACTATCCTTAACCATTCACGTGTCGTAGATAAATATTACGGTGCACATATAAAGTATTTTAGGATGTTTTAACTTTTTAAGTATAGCTAAAGTATTTGGGATTTTATTTTTAATGTTAGTACTTCCCTCCTATTCAACGAAGAAGCACATATATGTTTAATATTTATCTGTTTTATTGTGAAAGTGTATAATTATTTCCCACAATTTCTTTGGACATTTACAGGAACAACTAAGATTAAGAACTTGGATCAAAACCTTGGTGCCTTAGCAGTGAAACTATCAGAAAAGGACCTGAGAGTTATTTCTGAGGCGGTTCCCATTGAAGATGTAGCAGGTAGTCAATACTTCAATGGAAATGATCAAAATTCCTGGAAGTTTGCTAACACGCCTCCGAAAGAGTCGAGGATCTCAACCTGAAGCAATCTAAATCCCTTTCGGTTGGAGAATGCACTCATTCGTGAATTGAGGGCAACAAAGTCGATAGAGTCAAAAATATCAGGGAGCTGCCAATACATGCTGCAGATGTAGATGCGAATATTAATAAAACTTGAATATGAATAAAATATCAATAATATGATCCATGTCTCGATGGTTGGCTTGCTAGATATTTTGTTTGGTTAAAGTTTTAGATTGGAACTGCATTACGAGTTTGTGATGTAACAAAAAACTATGAATAATAATATATGTTGAGGATTTTGCTCCTCATGCTTTGGGGAACAAAAATGTGCACTTGAAAGGAATTACTAGATGGCAAATTATTCTTATCTGTGCTGACAATTAGCAAACATTGAGCATACGTGCGTGTATAGGTAAAAGGGAGAAAAGAAAGAAAGAATGAAAGTAAAAAACTGCTACTGGGCAAAATAATAACAAAATAAGGGTCATAAGAATATACAGTTTTTTATTTCCTAGTCTTTCAGCCCAAAGATTTCCTTGCATGGTTGAAGGTGGGAGTGAGTAATAGGTAGTGTTTAAGAATTTTAGTGCTCTCGGATTATCATTAACTCACTGATTCGAACCAATCAAAATCTTATGAATAATAAAAAGAGATGAGAAGTAAAAAGTAATTTTATGTTGAAATATTATCTCCCGAATAAAAGGACCACGACCAAATTTTTGTTCTAGGTAGTGGCGTAGAAGGACTTCGATTGGAGCGTGCAAATAGTGGTATAGATTGATGGATTCGGTGACTGTGAGGTGAGCTGCTGAAGCTGATTAGTGATGTGAGTCCATGTGACATAGCTTGTTTTTTTTTTTTTTTTTTGGTTAACTGAGAGGCTAACGCCCCCGCTAGCTAGTTAGTTAGGAATTAGGATAAGCTTGCTTACTATGCAAGGTTCACCATGCTCCGTGGGAATGTAAAAAATAATTAAATAAACCGAACTGAAGATCAACAGTTCAGTGGAAATATTTAATATGTTTTAGGACCACTGAATCTTTTGGTGCTTCCTCTCACAACATTAATTTTCTTTTTCCTTTTTTACCCCTATTATTTTCCCACATTTCTCATTTTACCCTCCTATTTACACTAAGGGACCACCTAAAAATGGTGGTCCCGGTGCACTACATATAACCTCCTGTTCAGGATTGTTGAGAAGAGTTTTGTTATATTGGGAGCATCAAATTTTAAGTGATCTAAACTAATAAAAATATGACAACTAATCAAGAGAGAGGAGAAAGTACAATTTTTTTATACAAATATTAATCTCTCACTGAAAGGAGCACACAATCACTCTTAGGGTGTTAAAAAATCAAACTTAATCATTTTTTTTTTTTTCGAGCCGATTGAATACTAGCTTTAATTTTTAGGGTAAAACATTTAGATAAGTTATCTCCGATGAGCATAAAATGGTATCATTTTATGGAAAAAATCAAGTTTTTTTTATAATTCTAATTTATTGCAGGTTATATTAGTTTTTATCGTTATAATTTTTTAATCTTATAATTCAAAATGACGTCATTTTGGGCTCACTAAAAATAACTTTAGCATGAATGGAGAAATATTTTTCCCTAAATTTTAATACCGGTTTGGACATGAGAATATTTCATGTATGAGTTCATTTTTTCTGCAACCTAGATAAGTTATCTACGTTGAACCCATGACGATGTCGTGGAGGAAATGTATTTTTACAATTATCATTTATTTCAGATTTATAATAACCTTTCTTGTTATGATTTTTTAATGTAAAAGAACATGGAAATGAACTAATTCACATTAAATCCTTTATGTATATTTATAATTATTTTCTTAGGGTTTTATGTTTATCATATAACATGATATAACATCATTTTTATACACACACATTAAAAAGGTGAGGTCCACATATTTTTTTTCTTTCATCATTCCACTTTCTCTCTCCATTTTTTCATATACGTGTCAGAAACAATACTTAAATCATGTAACATAACATTAATATAACTCATTTTCTTAATTGTGTGTGTGATTATAGCTGTATTGCCGAACGTTGGTTTTATCAGGGGAAAGTCATACGACACGATTGAATACTAAAGGAGCCGTGATGCTCAAATAGTTCGGTTCACCTTCCAAATAACACTACTAAGTACTAACACATAGCATACACAAGACAGAGAGAGTAATTGGTGGAAAATTTGAAGAGGAAGAGAGATACATAAAAATGGCAGATATTCCTCGAGTGAAGCTTGGAAACCAAGGCCTCGAGGTAAGTAGAGTTATTATGTTGTTCGATTTATTTGATTCCGCTCGTATTCTTCATTCATATAATCTCACTTTGAGTTACTTCCTTTCTCTGAATCATTATTTATAGGTTTCCAAATTGGGGTTTGGGTGTATAGGGCTCACCGGATATCATAACGCTCCTGTTCCCGAAAAGTTTGGCATTTCTTTGATCAAGTACGCTTTCAGCAAAGGGATCACCTTCTTTGATACTGCAGATCTTTATGTAGCTCGAGCCAATGAAGTTTTGGTCGGAAAGGTTAGTTATATAATTAACTACCCACTTTAACACTCTTAACAGATATCTTTCAATTTCTTTTCTTTCTTTCTTTTCATTTGAATTTTTTTAAAAGAATGGAACAAAGTAATTGAAACATAACATTTTAACTCTCTCTCTCTATCTCTCTCAGGCGCTCAAGGACTTACCTCGAGATCAAGTTCAGATTGCCACAAAGTTTGTGATTGTTAGTAATGTCACAGTTCACGGTAACCCTGAATATATTCGATCCTGTTGTGAGGGCAGCCTCCACCGCCTTGGTGTCAACTACATTGATCTCTATTATCAGCACCGTATTGACACCACAGTACCCATTGAGGACACTGTCAGTGAAACCTTCTTCTTTTTTTATACTTCTCTTTCTTGATTTAGGATAATTTGGTAGCTTTGTCTTTGATTTGCTATTGGGTTTTGTTTGAATGATAGATGGAAGAGCTTAAGAAGCTGGTTCAAGAGGGAAAGATAAGGTACATAGGACTATCTGAACCTAGTCCTGACACTATTAGGAGGGCACATGCCGTTCATCCTGTTACTGCTGTGCAAATGGAGTGGTCCCTTTGGACTCGTGAAATTGAACAATATATTGTTCCCCTTTGCAGGTACATGTCCAGGATCTCATCTGTTAAATGTTGTTTGTTCGCAAAATTTGCAATAATAGCTGATTAGTTAGTTAATTGCATTGCATAAAAGCATTGTCTACCTTAAAGGTTTCGCAGTGGAACTTGTGGATTATCCATAATTATGCGCAAATATGTATAAGGGTAATGAGTAATGACGGTTTCTATTGCAATTTGTAAGGTTACAAGCATTTCTTCACGAAGGAGTTTAAGTCATTTCCTTTTATCCAAAGAAAGATAAAATAAAAAATATCACTCTCCTTCATAACTCAAGTTGGATATCTCTTGAATAACTTCAACTAAAACAAACATTTAAGGTATCTATTTCATTTATTGATTGCTTCTACACCCTTCTTTTTGGTTGTTTCCTTTGCAATCTCCTTATACATTTCATCCTGATATAATTGTTGAGACAACTGAAAATGGTTCCTTGAATCATTGGGTTTACACATCTTTAATGGTTTCACAGATGGCTGCAACATACCGCCTTTTTTTTTTCAGTGATATCTTTGAAAAGCAAGTTATTCGGTTTCTTGATATATACTTTTGATCAAATATTTTTTTACCTTTAGTTGCTTGAATTGGAACCTTTTCATTTGTGTATATAAATGACTTTGGTGACAACACTTACAGGGAACTTGGAATTGGAATAGTGCCATACTGTCCCCTTGGCCGGGGATTTTTTGGTGGCAAGGCTGTCATAGAAAGTCTACCCGCAGACAGTTTAGTGGTATGGGAATTAATCCTTTGTTTCTGATGACAATTGAAGGGCCGGCTTGGCTCAGCGGTAAGCTTGCTTGCCGTGGTGTGTCAGGTCGCGGGTTCGAATCAGTCTCCCTGCAAAAAGCAGGGGAAAGACCGCCTAGAGTATTCCCTTCCCCATACACTCACGAAATGGGTATTTGAACTGGGTCGGCCCTTTTCTGATGACAATTGGCCTTGTTCATTGTTTACCTGACCTGCATCTCTTTTCACCAGGCATTCGATCCAACGTTACGAGGGGAAAACTTAGACAAAAACAAGATCTTATATTATAGGATAGAAAAGTTGGCACATAAGCATGGCTGTAAAACACCTTCACAACTTGCTCTAGCATGGATGCTTCATCAAGGAGAGGATGTGGTACCCATCCCTGGTGGTGAGTGACTTTTCATTTTGCTATGTGCATGAAATTATGTCTCTGAAGTAATATTATCTGCTAGCATCAATCTCTCTCTCTCTCTGTTTTTTTTTTTTTATGCCAGCAAACATTTCTGTAACCTCTCGTGTATTGTAGGAACAACTAAGGTAAAAAATCTTGATAGTGATATCGGTTCATTTGAAGTGAAGCTAAGCAAAGATGATATGAAGGAGATTACAGATGATGTACCAATATCTTAGGTGGCAGGGATAGGACTTCTGCTGCTTTTGTTAAATGCTCATGGAAATTTGCAAATACTCCAGCAAAGGCATATCTAGATACCAGTTATGCACCTCAGAACTCTGATAACTAGTTGTTATTGGTTCCATACGTATAAAAAAACTAACAGCTGCATCAACAAAACATAGTACCCCGAAAATGAGCAATGGACCACTACTATACTTGTGTTAGCACTTTAAGCCCACTGAATCTCACAAGGCAAGGGACACGAAAGTTTTTTTATGACCCTTCGGTGCATTTTTTTTTGTTTTTTTGATATACATGTCTTTTTTTTTTTTTTTGATGAAATCGATATACATGTCTTTGAATCCAATTCGGAAGTCAAAACCATAGGCATAAAGGAGGATATGCATTTTAGTTCATTTGAATAAATTTAAAAAATGTTTCATTAATATTTTTTTTTAAAGATTCTTTTTAACTTTATCAAATATTAAATTTTTTATTGAAGGGTTTTTATTTTATTAAAAAATATTTATCTTGCTTACCAAAAAAAAAAAAGTATTTATCTTAATTTTTTTGGATTGGGCTTTTTTATTAAATAAGTATATATATCCGTTGATTTTGAAATTTTACACCAAATCATATCCGTTGATTTTCGCCAATCAATGGTTATTATTTATTAGCAATTAATGATTAATTAATAAGTGTAATTCCCAATAATGATTATTGATTATTTATTAGCAATTAATGATTATTTATTATTTATTGTCGAAAATCAAACGGTTAGGATTTGGTGTCAAATTTCAAAGTTTGATATCGGTGTCAAAGGATTCTGCCCCTATATATATATATATATATATATATATACACACACCGTTGATCTTTTTTGATCTGACGTCTCTCAGATGATGTGTCAAATTTCAAACTTTACACTATATATATATATGGTTTTATTTAGTTATCACTAGGGGTGTTAACGGGCCGAGTCGAGCCGAACTTTGATCTTAACGGGCTAAGCCTGTATTTAAACGTGTCCGACTGGCCTTAGCCTGTTACTTGTCACGAATATAATATTGGCCTGTGGCCTGGTTTATATACAAAAACTAAAAGCCTGTGTGAAGCCTGTTAGCATGTTAAAGAATAAAAATAAGAGAACAGAATTCCACAAAAAAATCAATTTTCAGATAGAAACCTTAGCTTCCAATTTTCAGCAATAATGTACAAAGTCTACAATAAATAAATAAAAAATTAAAGTGAGAGAAGGTATTATAATAAATTGATACAAACAAGTAGGAACAAATGAGTTTTTGTGGGTTTGTTTGTGTGAAGGAGGATGAAGGATAATATAGAACAACACTAGTAATTCCATAAATATACATAAATTCAATATATATCCAAATAGCATAATATAGAACAAAATTATTCAAAAAGTTTGTTAAACCAATAAAATGGGGTGAAATAAATTGATGAGAGAAAGAGTTATTACAAGTAGTATAAAAATATAAATAAATATTTATATAATAGGATATCCTGGGAGGCTCTAAAGTCGGCTTCTGAATTAGAGCCTGAGGCCTTTTTATTAAACGAGCTTTTATAAAAGTCCAAGTCTAGTTCCAACACGAGATTTTATTAAACGAGTTCAGGTCTTTACGAGCCGAGCCAAAGGCCCCTTGCTCATTTACCACCCCTAGTTATCACATTATAATTATGCATTTTTTAAAAACATAGTTATAATATTAAAGACGTATTTTTTTTTTTCACGTCAACATGCAAATTTATGAAGAGAGAACAAAAAAATACAACTTTAATATTATATTTTTGTATTCCAAAAAATATATAGTTATAATGTGGTGATCGGAAAAAATCTTATATCAAGTGATGGGATACTCAAATTTTCCATACATATATATGGGTTTCCATTCTATTATTTAACATGACCAAAAAAAATTCCTACACACACAACATGTTGTGGGGCCCGCGTGTTTTAAAAAAAAACTCTGGCACGCAAAACGAATCTCTATAATATTACACAATCACTTTTCCTACAACATAACTCTTATAAAACCCTTTATATATTATATATAATTAAGCTATAAAATGTAAAAAGCGAAAAATTATAACTAAATGATGTTTTATGACATGTATTTTAAAATAAATAGTTAATCGATGATTAAAAAAACTGAAACATACGTATTTTATAAAAAATGCAATCCAAAAAATGTTTTAAATTTATTTTTCAAGCCCCAATCTTCACCATTAACTTATATTCGAGTAGTGTCAGAAATTTGTTACAGTTCCGGTTTAGGGATTTAGCCCCGCTGCAACAGATCTTATCCCAAAATATGACCCTATGAACCCCACTCACTATTGTGGGACTAAGTACTTGGTTAAAAAAAAGAAAAGGTGCCCCATGAACGAGTATATGATGCGAATAGGCACTCTTTTATTGAAAAAATTAAAGAGACAATAATAATAAAAGAGTGAATATAATAAATGTAGAACTCACTTGAAAAAATAGTCTCCACTCACTGTCATGGTATAGAGCAACCCAACAAATTATGGGAAGTTTTTTGTGCACATAATGTACTTAATTGGGTACATCTTTTTTTTAAAAAGTAAAATTTTTTAATATGGCAATGTTTTGTAAGTGTTAAATTTTTTATCAAATATGAAAAAAAGTACCTACTTGAATACCCTCGCATTAACAAACTCCAAATTACGGCGGTGGCTACTGGCCTATTACGGTCAGAATTAAGTTATCGGTGGATAACTAGTACTCTTATGTGCATTGAAGGACGAAAAAATTTAACATGTTTCAGACCCATTATTTATTCAGTGATTTCTTTTTTATTTTTTTCATTTCTACCCTTTTTTTTTTGATTTTTTTCCTCTTCTGTCCCTTTTTATTTTTTATTTTTGGAAGGATCACCATAATCCCGCACCAAGGACAAAGAACAAGGCTGGCGATCATTTTCCTTGTTCTTTTCACGAAAATTTATGCCCTAAGATGTTAAAAATTACTGCACAGATCAAACTATTGCAATTTTAATATTATAAAATTTTATTAGTCTCGTATAATGGAAGAATAATTCTCTCTTACATAGACATAATTATGGATAAAGTCCATGTACTATTAAAAAATAAATCATATGCAAATCAATGGAGGTGTAGAAAAAAAGTTACTATGTAACAACCCTTACTTTACGTTTCTAATGGATCAGTGGAATCCCTTATTGAGTGCCTCTTTCATTCTTTGATTCTGTTTGACCAGGCTTGCAGCTACCAAAAGAAAAGATCCAGTCATCAAGCTAGCAATAAAACTTGGAAATATGGGTCTTTCTTTTTTTTGGTAAAAGGGAAATATGGGTCTTTCTAATCAGGTATTGCACTAGCATTGGTGCTCAAAAAAAGCAAGGATGGTGTGCTTAGGGGTGTAAATGGGTTGGGTCGACCTAGAAGGACTTATGGCTTGATTTATGAAAAGATTGGCCCGGCCCGGCCTTTAATGTAATTAAAACAGATAAAGGTTTGTGAGTAAGCCTGTTTAAAAAAAATATTCTATAATATTTATCATATAATGTTATTTATATTCTAAAAACTAAAAAATGACATGAAATATGTTGTCAATGTTAATTGGTCAATCTAATATAGTCACGTTGGAGAACATATATATAGTCTCGTAACACGTTATATATATATGGGGTAGGATCTTTTGACACCGATGTCAAACTTTAAAATTTGACACTTAATCCCAATCGTTGATTTCCATCAATCAACGGTTACCATTTATTGGAATTAATAATTAATTAATAAGTGTAATTCCCAATAAATGATAACCGTTGATTGACGGAAATCAATGGTTAGGATTTGATGTCAAATTTCAAAGTTTGACACCGGTATCAAAGGATCCTGCCCCTTTATATATGGGGATTAATTTTCTCATTTTACATGAGAAAATTTTCTTATGTCACACACTCAATGCATAGATGGGGTCCACAAAAAAATGAAAAAACAAAAGAATAAAAATGGGACCCACCTTTTGATTGTGTGTGTAACATGAGAATCTTTTCTCACGTAAAATGAGAAAAGATTAACCCTTTATATATATATATATATATATATATATATATATATATATATATATATATATATATATATCAAGGGTTTTATAAGAGTTATGTTGTAGGAAAAATGATTGTGTTATGTTATAGAGATTCATTTTGCGTGCCGGAGTTTTTTTTTTTTGCTGCGGGCCCCACAAAATGTTGTGTATGTAGGAAAGTTTTTGTGGTCATGTTAAATAATAGATTATAAACCCATATATCAATGTATGCCTAATTCGTACTTAACTAGCTAATTGAACTTGAAATGTAACCAAAACATAATAATGGAATATAACCAAAGCAAAATAATGAAATGTGGCAGAACGGCTAATTGGAGCTTCACAAGTACTTGATATTTGATGTCCTTGTCCCTGGATCAACACAATTTTTTAAAAAATCTATTGTATAATTTTTATAATTTGGATTCATGTTGAAAATAGTGTTTAATGAATGAGATATTTTATATTATTTATTTTATTTAATGTAATATGGTAGGCCTAAAAGGCCTTGTAAGCCATGTAGGCTTTTTATTTTTAAACAACAGGGCAGATTTGGCATTTAAACCAAACTTTTGATAGGCTCGTAGGACAGATAGACTGAACTTTTTTTTATAAGCCTAAGCCAAGTGTCTATCCCTGGTGCTTCACCAAGTGCATGTTCTATTAGTTTATTTTGTGTGAAAAAAAAAGTCTTTTTTAAACCTCTTGAACAAGTTTTTGGTAAAGAATCATTATTTAAAAAAAAAAAAACTGAAACAAATACACACAAAACTCTCTGTCTCTCTTTTATTTTAATACATTAAGTAGCAAAATACTTTTAATACTCATTACTCTAAATAAGTACATTATGATCTTTTTTATCCATCAGGGTTCGTCAATTGATCGGAACAAACCATGTCCATAACAACACGTCAACACCAAGTTCTCTGTACACACACCTATAGTTTGTGAATAATATTTATTATTTCATTATTTTCTTTTAAATTGATTTAATAGCATTTTTCAAATTCCAAAAACAGAAGTAGGTATGTCAGACCGGAATCAAAAGTAAGTGAACCATTAATCCTCTACCAGTATTAAACAATCCACACAAAAGGCCCATACCAACATTTTTTATTTTTGATATTGAAGTGCTACATTTTCTACTCTCTCTTTTCTTTTCTTTTTTTTTTTTTTTTTTCCTTCCACCTTCTAGTCCACTTTTGACCAACTTAATTGAGCAAATATTTCTTTTTTTGGTAAATATCTTAATGGGTTTATTTTTCTCATATTGCATAGGAAAACAAATTTATCCTACACACATCATAAAGAGGTGTGCACTCATTTTTTTTTAAATAGATGACACCCACACTTAATGTATCTATGACATGAGATTAGAATTCTCCTATGACATGAGATTTATTTTTCCCATATTTTAATATTCATTTATGCAGTTTCATTATGTCATAACTTATTAAGAAATTAATATGGGTATGGTAGTGCAGCTGATTAGGCGGCCACATGATGCTCAAATAGTTCGCTTCACCAACATAACACGAACACTTAGGAAATAGCGATCAAAATATCACTATTCAACAACATTTTTATCTAAATATCACGAAGAGTCTTATTTTTTCAATTTGTTATGCGAGTTCGCTATCCGGTGTAGCAAATTCGGTTTGCTGACGTGTTATATTTCTAGTGAATGATAAGTACCAAAGTAAAAAAATAAAAAATTTGAAGTTCATTATCCCGTCTAACGAACTTCCACTAGAAACGTGACACGTGAACAATTGCCCCATAACAATAAGACTATTCGGATGGTGACACTTTGGTCAGTCTTCCTACACTCAGCAAGGGGAAGACAAAGAGAGATAGGTGGAAAATTTGAAGAGAAAGAGGGAAATACAAAAAATGGCAGATATTCCTCGAGTGAAGCTAGGAAGCCAAGGGCTCGAGGTAAGTTAGTATTTTCGTTATGCTTCATTCAAATCATCACTTTTGAGTTGCTTCCTTTCGTGAATCATTTTTCTATTTCTTGTTTTTGGTTGGTACTTGTAGGTTTCTAAATTGGGGTTTGGGTGTATGGGCCTCACCGGATATTATAACGCTCCTGTTCCCGAAGAGGTTGGCATGTCTTTGATCAATTACGCTTTCAGCAAAGGGATCACCTTCTTTGATACTGCAGATCTTTATGGAGCTCATGCCAATGAAGTTTTGCTCGGAAAGGTTAGTTATATAATTAACTACCCACTTTAACACTCTTAACAGATATCTTTCAATTTATTTTCTTTCTTTCTTTTCATTTGAATTTTTTTAAAGAATGGAACAATGTAATTGAAACATAACATTTTAACTCTCTCACTCTCTCTCTCTCTCAGGCGCTCAAGGACTTACCTCGAGATCAAGTTCAGATTGCCACAAAGTTTGTGATTGTTAGTAATGTCACAGTTCACGGTAACCCTGAATATATTCGATCCTGTTGTGAGGGCAGCCTCCACCGCCTTGGTGTCAACTACATTGATCTCTATTATCAGCACCGTATTGACACCACAGTACCCATTGAGGACACTGTCAGTGAAACCTTCATTTTTTATACTTCTCTTTCTTGATTTAGAATAATTTGGTAGCTTTGTCTTTGATTTGCTATTGGGTTTTGTTTGAATGATAGATGGGAGAGCTTAAGAAGCTGGTTCAAGAGGGAAAGATAAGGTACATAGGACTATCTGAACCTAGCCCTGACACTATTAGGAGGGCACATGCTGTTCATCCTGTTACTGCTGTGCAAATGGAGTGGTCCCTTTTGACTCGTGAAATTGAACAAGATATTGTTCCCCTTTGCAGGTACATGTCCAGGATTTCATCTGTTAAATGTTGTTTGTTCGCAAAATTTGAAATAATAGCTGATTAGTTAGTTAATTGCATTGCATAAAAGCATGGTCTACCTTAAAGGTTTCGCAGTGGTACTTGTGGATTATCCATGATTAAAGGGCCGAAGGGCCGACCCAGTTCAAATACCCACTTCGTGAGTGTCTGGGGAAGGGAATACTCTAGGCAGTCTTTCCCCTGCTTTTTGCAGAGAGACTGATTTGAACCCGCGACCTGACACACCACGGCAAGCAAGCTTACCGCTGAGCCAAGTCGGCCCTTCTGGATTATCCATGATTATGCGCAAATATGTATGAGGGTAATGAGTAATGACGGTTTCTATTGCAATTTGTAAGGTTACAAGCATTTCTTCACGAAGGAGTTTAAGTCATTTCCTTTTATCCAAAGAAAGATAAAATAAAAAATATCACTCTCCTTCATAACTCAAGTTGGATATCTCTTGAATAACTTCAACTAAAACAAACATTTAAGGTATCTATTTCATTTATTGATTGCTTCTGCACCCTTCTTTTTGGTTGTTTCCTTTGCAATCTCCTTATACATTTCATCCTGATATAATTGTTGAGACAACTGAAAATGGTTCCTTGAATCATTGGGTTTACACATCTTTAGTGGTTTCACAGATGGCTGCAACATACAGCCTTTATTTTTTTCAGTGATTGATATCTTTGAAAAGCAAGTTATTCGGTTTCTTGATATATACTTTTGATCAAATATTTTTTTACCTTTAGTTGCTTGAATTGGAACCTTTTCATTTGTGTATATAAATGACTTTGGTGACAACATTTACAGGGAACTTGGAATTGGAATAGTGCCATACTGTCCCCTTGGCCGGGGATTTTTTGGTGGCAAGGCTGTCATAGAAAGTCTACCTGCAGACAGTTTACTGGTATGGTATTAATCCTTTGTTTCTGATGACAATTGGCCTTGTTCATTGTTTACCTGACCTGCATCTCTTTTCACCAGGCATTGGATCCAAGGTCACGAGGGGAAAACTTGGACAAAAACAAGATCTTATATTATAGGATAGAAAAGTTGGCACATAAGCATGGCTGTACAACACCTTCACAACTTGCTCTAGCATGGATGCTTCATCAAGGAGAGGATGTGGTACCCATCCCTGGTGGTGAGTGACTTTTCATTTTGCCATCTGCATGAAATTATGCCTCTTTGAAGTAATATTATCTGCTAGCATCAATCAATCTCTCTTTATTTTTTTTGCCAGCAAATAACATTTCTGTAACCTCTCGTGTATTGTAGGAACAACTAAGGTAAAAAATCTTGATAGTAATATCGGTTCATTTGAAGTGAAGCTAAGCAAAGATGATATGAAGGAGATTACAGATGCTGTACCAATATCTTAGGTGGCAGGGGATAGGACTTCTGCTGCTTTTGTTAAATGCTCATGGAAATTTGCAAATACTCCAGCAAAGGCATATCTAGATACCAGTTATGCACCTCAGAACTCTGATAACTAGTTGTTATTGGTTCCATACGTATAAAAAAACTAACAGCTGCATCAACAAAACATAGTACCCCGAAAATGAGCAATGGACCACTACTATACTTGTGTTAGCACTTTAAGCCCACTGAATCTCACAAGGCAAGGGACACGAAAGTTTTTTTATGACCCTTCGGTGCATATTTTGTTTTTGTTTTTTTGATATACATGTCTTTTTTTCTTTTCTTTTTTTTGATGAAATTTGTTGAATATCGAAAGAGAAGAGAGGAATATTTGAAAATAATTCTGTGAGTATCAACTACACAGCGAAGTCTATTATATAACTAAAAAGAAAGAAAATACAAACAGATATACACGATGTGAGACTTCTATACTACTATTCTAAACTATCATTTACAACACTCCCCCTCAAGCTGGAGCGTATAGGTCATATGCACCAAGCTTGTTACAAATAAACTCTATTCGAGGGCCCCTCAAAGATTTTGTAAACACATCTGCTAATTGCTCATTAGAGGGTACAAAGCTAGTTTTAATCTCACCAGTAAGAATCTTTTCTCGAACAAAGTGACAATCTATTTCTATATGTTTGGTTCTTTCATGAAACACTGGATTTGATGAAATGTGTAGAGCTGCTTGATTATCACAAATGAGAGTTGCCTGTCCAGTGTCTCCAAACTTAAGCTCTCTGAGAAGTTGTTTAAGCCAGATAAGCTCGCAAGTAGTAGTCGCCATGGAGCGGTATTCTGCTTCAGCACTTGATCTGGCAACTACGCTTTGTTTCTTACTTTTCCAGGAAATCAAGTTGCCTCCAACAAAGACACAATACCCAGAAGTAGATCTCCTATCAGCTGGACAACCAGCCCAATCAGTATCGCAGTACCCAACCACTTGATCATGACCTTTATCTTCATATTCAAGGCCTTTCCCTGGAGATGCCTTGATATACTTAAGAATACGAATGACTGCATTCCAATGTTCTTGACATGGAGAATTGAGAAATTGACTGACAACACTAACTGCAAAGGAAATATCAGGCCGAGTGACTGTGAGGTAGTTCAATTTTCCAACCAATCTTCTATACTGCTCAGGATCTGAAAAGGGCTCCCCTTGATTTGGTAGAAGCTTCATACTTGGATCCATAGGAGTATCAACAAACTTTGAATTTAACAGAGCAGTTTCTTCAAGAATATCCAGAGCATATTTTCTCTGAGATATCACAACACCAGCTTTAGATTGGGCCACCTCAATTCCTAAGAAGTATCGAAGTTTCCCAAGATCCTTAGTCTGAAAATGATGACATAAGTGTTGTTTCAATCGAGTGATCCCATGCCGATCACTGCCTGTGATGACAATATCATCCACATATACCACAAGATAAACAAAACCAGAAGCAGAATGACGATAAAAGAGAGAATGATCAGCTGCACTCCGAGTCATGCCAAATTGTTGAACAACACTACTAAATTTACCAAACCAAGCTCTTGGAGATTGTTTGAGGCCATAGAGAGACTTACGAAGACGACAAACAAGTCCTGACTCCCCCTGAGCAACAAATCCAGGAGGTTGCTCCATATAAATTTCTTCCTCAAGATCACCATGAAGAAAAGCATTCTTGATATCCAGTTGGTAGAGAGGCCAATGGCGAATAGCAGCCATGGCAATAAAAAGGCGAACAGTAGACATTTTCGCCACAGGAGAAAAAGTATCAATAAAATCCAAGCCAAAGACCTGAGTGAAACCCTTCGCCACCAAGCGAGCTTTAAGACGATCCACTTGACCATCAAGTCCAACCTTAACAGCATAAATCCATCGGCAACCAACCACAGATTTTCCAGAAGGAAGAGGTACAAGATCCCATGTGCCATTATGATGAAGAGCACTCATTTCATCAATCATAGCTTGTCTCTATCCCGAATGTGAAAGTGCATCACCTGTAGTCTTAGGGACAGATGCAGAGGACAAAGAGGAAAGGCAAGCAAAATATGATGGAGAAAGACGATGATAACTGAGATTGACTGTATACCTGGCCGGAGGACGAGTATCACGAGTACCCTTACGAAGAGCAATGGGAATGTCACTATTCGAAGGTGGGACCGAAGCCGTGGAAGGAGATGCAGTTGAATGTGAGTCCACAGATACATCTGACGAACTAGGCTCGATCTCATCAGCAGAAGAGGTGGTAGAAGGAGAGTCATAAACATTGACGGGTAAAGACGGAAGGTAAAGAAGGTCACCTGAGAAGGACGGCTGTACAGAATCAGTATCCACAGGAGTAGTAGAGGATCCAAAAAAGGGAACTGATTCAAAAAAGGAGACATCCGCCGAGATAAAGTATCGACGTAAAGTGGGAGAATAGCAACGGTAACCCTTCTGAGACCGAGGATAACCCAGAAAAACACATTTATGAGACTTAGGAGTTAATTTATCCAAACCTGGACCAAGATGATGAACAAAACACGTAGAACCAAACACATGTGGAGTTAAAGGATATAAAGCTTGATGGGGAAATAAAATAGAGTGAGGTACCTTATGATTGAGAACAGATGATGACATACAATTAATGAGATAGCATGCAGTAAGTATAGCATCACCCCAGAATGTGTATGGAACATTACCATCAATTAACAAGGCACAAGTGGTTTCAACCAGATGGCGATTCTTGCGCTCGGCTACACCATTATGTTGAGGTGTATGAGGGCAAGATGTTTGATGGAGAATGCCATGAGATGAAAAGAATTGTTGAAATTGATGAGATAAGTACTCACATGCATTATCACTACGAAAAGTACGAATAGGAATACCAAATTGAGTTTTTATTTCATTATAAAATAACTGAAAAATAGAAAACAACTCAGACCGCTTTTTCATTAAAAATAACCAAGTACATCGGGAATAATCATCAATAAAAGTAACAAAGTACTTAAAACCCAAAGAAGAAGAATGACGACTCGGTCCCCAAACATCAGAGTGGACCACAGAAAAAGGAGAAACAACGTGACGACTAAGACGACTCGGAAACGTACTACGAGTATGTTTCCCAAACTGATAAGACTCACAATTTAAAGTAGAAAGAGACGATAAATGGGGAACCATCTTCTGAAGCTTTGCAAGACTAGGATGGCCCAGACGAGCATGGATAGTAAGAGGAGAATCCACAGTTGAGCAGGCTGAAGAAGAAGGAACTAGTTGATAGAGGCCCTGAGACTCACATCCTTTGGTAATCTCCTTCCCCGAACTCCGATCCTGAAAGATGACAGAGGTTTTAGTAAAAGAAACAACACAGTCAATGGATTTTGTCAAACGACTAAGAGAAAGTAAGTTAAAAGGAGAATCGGGAACATATAGAACATGTTCCAGAGATAAATTAGGTAAAAGAAGAACCGTGTCAATCCCCCGTGATTGGACCAGAGAACCATTGGCCATAGTAATAGTGGGAAAAGAACCAGTAGTGCAAAGGGAAGTGAATAAGGACTTATTACCAGAAATGTGATCAGAAGCCCCAGAATCTAGAATCCAAGGACCAATAGAGTGTAACTGAGAGATGCCAGCAAAAGAATTACCAGTGGATCAATGGATGCAGTAGGACCTGATGTCTGTTTCTCAGACCACCAAGTCATAAATTCGTTCATAAGAGCAGCTGAAGGTGGTGTACTGTAAGGTTGCTCTGGAGCAGAGGTACTAGAGATAGCCTGAGCAACATGAGCATTTCGATAAGGTGGAGGTGGCCTTCCATGAAGCTTCCAACAGCGGTCAACAGTATGATTGGTCTGATGACAATGAGTGCATAACAGCTTTCCTTTAGAGGATCGACATCCACGGCCATACCCTTGAGTAGCAAGAGCGGAAGAGTCAACATAATCTTCTCGACGTCCACGACCATACCCATGAGCAGCAAGAGCGGAAGAGTCAACAGAATCCACTGGGGTTGTAGGCATCATAGGAGGTGCTGATTAACGTAGAGGGCTTAGAGGGAATTCTAAGCAAGGTAGACATCACGAAATCCAGTGTAGGAACTGTAGCAGATCCTAGAATTTGATCCCGATTGGCAGATAAATGGTCAGGCAAACCATATAAAATGAACAGCATAAACAGTGTATTACATTGTTCCTGTTCTTTAGTAACATCACCAGTGAGAGGCAGAAGTTCATTAAGATCATGAAGTAGACTCTGAGCTTTCCCCAAATATTCAGTCATAGGACAATTGAAGTCCCGAGTAGCAAAGGTAGTCATCAATTTCTGACACACACCATAGAGTCTCTGGGTATCATTGGTGTACAGTGCTTTTGCCTGACTCCAAATAGCTTCACAAGTAACAGCAGGTCGAAAAATCTGCTTGATAGACGGATGAAGAGTAGCTTTAATGAGACTACACAACTGAGCATCAATCATTTTCCACCGAGTGCGCTCCGTTTCCGCCACAGATTCAGCCTTAGTGGTGAGATGGGATGTATAATTCTGCCCATCCAACCAAAGTCGCAGATCGGAAGACCAAGTGTCATAGTTGGACCCATCCAATTTATCCACACTCAACGGAGAAAGGATATAATTGGAAAAAATAGTAGACTCTGACTTTTGTCCAGCCGGAGTCCCAAAAACAGAAACATGGGAGACAGGAGGAGTGTCCATAATTAAAAAAAAAATCAGAAAGAACAGATCACAGAACTAACCGGTAGAAGAGGAATCTGGGCGTCAACACAAAAAGATGTCGAACTAGAAAAATAAGACCGGATCCAGAATCGTCTCAGCAAGACGAAAAAATCGCAACCAGCCGTGGCCGGAACGGAGTCTGCACGCGCCTCCACAATCGCCCGGAAACTGACGAGACAGTTCCGGGAAAAAAAAATTGTAAACTACGATGAACAATGGGTTCACTGAAAAAAAAAATTCAAACGTTCCTTAGGCTCTTGATACCATGTTGAATATCGAAAGAGAAGAAAGGAACATTTGAAAATAATACTGTGAGTATCAACTACACAATGGAGTCTATTATATAACTAAAAAGAAAGAAAATACAAACAGATATATACGATGTGGGACTTCTATACTACTATTCTAAACTATCATTTAGAACAAAATTGATATACATGTCTTTGAATCCAATTCGGAAGTCAAAACCATAGGCATAAAGCACGATATGCATTTTAGTTCATTTGAATAAATTTAAAAAATGTTTCTTTAATATTTTTTTTAAATATTCTTTTTAACTTTATCAAATATTAAATTTTTTATTGAAGGGTTTTTATTTTATTAAAAAATATTTATCTTGCTTACCAAAAAAAAAGTATTTATCTTAATTTTTTGGGATTGGGCTTTTTTATTAAATAAGTGTATGTATATATATATATATATATATATATATATATATATATATATAAAACCTCTAAAACAGAAGACTAAGCAACCTAGAGATTGGGGTGTTAATGAGTTTGATTGCGTTAAGTTTATTATGTTTAGAATTACTTTAAATGAGAAAAATTAATAAATCTAAATTTTACTTGATGGGTCAATTATTGGATAGGGATTGGATCAATTATACTGGTTTTATATATATATATATATATATATATATATATATATATATATATATAACGTTGATATTTTTTGATCTCACGGTTCTCAGATAAGGTGTCAAATTTTAAATTTTACACCGGTGTCAAAGGTTCCAATATATATATATATATATATATAAAAGGTTTTATTTAGTTATCACATTATAATTATGTATTTTTAAAAAACAGTTATAATATTAAAGTCATTTTTTTTTTCATGTCAACATGCAAATTTATGAAGAAAGAACAAAAAAATACAACTTCAATATTATATTTATGTATTCTAAAAAATATATAGTTATAATGTGGTGATCTGAAAAAATCTTTTATCAAGTGATGGGATACCCAAATTTTCCATATACATATATATGGGTTTCCATTCTATCATTTAATATGACCATAAAAAATTTCTTACACACACAACATTTTTTTGGGACCCACATGTTCAAAAAGAAAAACTCTGGCACGTAAAACGAATTTCTATAACATTACACAATCACTTTCCCTACAACATAACTCTTATAAAACCCTTTATATATTATATATAATTAAGCTATAAAATGTAAAAAGTGAAAAATTATAACTAAATGATGTTTTATGACATGTATTTTAAAATAAATAGTTAATCGATGATTTAAAAAACTGAAATACGCTTATTTTATAAAAAATGCAATCCAAAAAATGTTTTAAATTTATTTTTCAAGACCCAATCTTCACCATTAACTTATATTCGAGTAGTGTCAGAAATTTGTTACAGTTCCGGTTTAGGGATTTAGCCCCGCTGCAACAGATCTCATCCCAAAATATGACCTTATGAACCTCACTCACTATTGTGGGACTAAGTACTTCGTTAAAAAAAAAAAGGTGC
Source organism: Gastrolobium villosum (assembly GCA_032173675.1). NCBI lineage: Eukaryota > Viridiplantae > Streptophyta > Magnoliopsida > Fabales > Fabaceae > Gastrolobium > Gastrolobium villosum. The sequence continues at coordinate 314,720 of JAVKPL010011450.1, read as the reverse complement.
CCCATGAACGAGTATATGATGCGAATAGGCACTCTTTTATTGAAAAAATTAAAATTAAAGAGGCATTAATAATAAAAGAGTGAATATAATAAGTCTCCACTCACTGTTATGGTATAGAGCAACCCAACAAATTATGGGAAATTTTTTGCGCACATAATGTAATTAATTGGGTACATCTTTTTTTTAAAAAGTAAAAAATTCTAATATGGCAAATTTTTGTAAGTGTTAATTTTTTTTATCAAATATGAAAAAAAAGTACCTACTTGAATACCCTTGCATTAACAAACTCCAAATTACGGCGGTGGCTACTGGCCTATTACAGTCAGAATTAAGTTACAGTTTATCATCTATCACTTAATATGATCACAAAAAATTTCCTACACACACAACATTTTGTGGGGCCCGCAGTAAAAAAAAACTCCAGCACGCAAAATGAATTTCTATAACATTATACAATCACTTTTCCTACAACATAACTCTTATAAAACCCGTTAAGTTATTGGTGGATAACAAGTCCTCTATGTGCATTTAACATGTTCCAGACCCACCATTTATTTAGTGATCCCTTTTTTATATATGGAAATTTTTCTTCCATTTCTACCATTTTCTTTTTGAGTTTTTCTCATTCTGTTCCTTTTTTCTTCTTCTATTTTTGAGAGAGAACACCATGGTCTCGCTCCAGAAAAAATCTTCTCATCGAAGGACAAAGAACAAGGCTGGCGATCATTTTCCTTGTTCTTTCCACGAAAATTTATGCCCCAAGATGTTAAAAATTACTGCACAGATCAAACTATTGCAATTTTAATATTATAACATTTTATTAATCTCGTATAGTGGAAGAATAATTCTCTCTTACATAGACATAATTATGGATAAAGTCCATGTACTTTTAAAAAATGAAAAATAAAAAATAAATTATATGTAAATCAATGGATGTGTAGAAAAAAAAGTTACTATTTAACAACCCTTCTTTACGTTTCTAATGGATCAGTGGAATCCCTTATAGAGTGCCTCTTTCATTCTTTGATTCTGTTTGACCAGGCTTGCAGCTACCAAAAGAAAAGATCTATGAAGCACCGATACCGATACGTCATTTTCGATACGTTCCCGATACGTGTGTCCGATACGTTCCTTCAAAAATACTAATATTTCGATACGTTCCGATACGTCTTAGTATTAAATAATATTTTTAATATAGTGTACTTCACATTAACAAAATATAATAAAATCATACGCACAAATAGTAGATTATCCATACAATATTAATAAATATCTCAACTAGTGTGTGGATATGAAGTGCCACTAATAATATTTGCCTCCATCTCTGGCTCATCTAAGGAAAGGGTAGCACCATCTAAAGCTCCAACATCATTAAAGGTATCAACTGCATCTCCACTAATGTCCCAATACTGACTTTCTCCTTCATTATATTTTGGACTCTTTCTTGATAAGAGCCGGAGGTTGCTATGTATGTAAACTAAGTCTTCAGCTCGTTTGGGATCCATTTTATTTCTCTTCATGGAATGCACAAAAGAGTAAGTACTCCAATTGCGTTCAGCACATAATGAAGAAGAAGGTTGTGCAGTGAGTTTCAAAGCCAGCTTTTTAAGCAAAGGTGCACTACAACCGTGAACTCCCCACCAATCATTGGGATTCATTGTATATCGATTTTCAATAGCCTCAAACTCTCTAAAACCTCCCTTCATTTGAACAAAGTTGACATACTCCAAATTTACTGTAGCCCTTTCCTCCACACTAGAAAAATGTCTCCTGAAGAACTTTTTTACTTCTAAATTAATCTCCACATCATTGTCTGGAGAAACTCGACTTGGATCTTCAGCAAGCCATTGATCACTGTAGTATCTACCAAAAAGAAAAAAGAAATTACAAGTGCCAAAATGGTTCCAATAAATAGAATTATTAAACTAAGTTACAATTATAAAAAACTTACTTGGGATGCAAAGCATGTGCCAAACAATGAAGGGGAGTTGAACTTTTGGTCCAACGATCTATAAGAATATTATACACCACATAATAAAATGTTGATGACTCACCATCCATCCTCCCTTCTTTCAAGCATATTACATTCTTTACCTTTTCAATCATCGTATCCCACATATCATAAACCAAATGAAGACAAGGTTTATCAGTATCACAAAACCTGATCATATCATAAATAGGAGCCGTGAAAGCAAGGATGTAATCAATGTTTTCCCAGAACTCATCATCCAATATCTTCTCCTTCACTAGTCTTGCCCTTCCTTGATGATCATCTTTATAAATACTCCATTTTTCACAAATGACCATGTTTTGGAGACCACCCTTTATCAACCTGAACCTCTTTAACATCACAATCATGGAAGCAAATCGGGTGTCAGCAATAGAAAGCAACTTCAATGGCACAAACTCATTAAACATGGACAATCTCATAGAATGAGTCATGATGAAAGTCTTGATTGTTGAAACATCGCCAACAATTTCTGATATCCAACTACATTCTCCATAAGTAATCTCATTATTCTCCACATTTTTGGCTGCACAAATGTTCTTCAAAGCCAAATTCAACGTGTGAACAACACATGGTGTCCAATTGATAGTCAGATATTCTTGCTCAATAAGTTGTCCTGCTCCCTTGCAATTAGCAGCATTATCTGTAATTACTTGAACCACCTTCTCCACCCCAACTTCTTGAATTACTTCCTTTAGCAAGTTGAAGATAAAATACTTATCCTTGACATCACCACAACAATCAACACTTTTCAAAAACATGGCTGCACCATCACATACTGCCATGAAATCAATTATTGGCCTCCTTTGGGAATCACTCCACCCATCACTGACAATACTCACACCGTTTGATCTCCAAAGAGATCGAGCAGGGATACACAACTTATCAACATTATCCTTCTCCTGTTGTAAAAGAGTAGTTCGCAACAAGTTATAGCCAGGGGGCCGATAACCTGAAGTCACAACAGAAAATAGTTAAAAATAAGGAAATAATATGATTTGCATTAAATCCGAGATAAGAAGAAACATAATATTTCATAACATTAAATACCTCCAATGTTATGATTTGCAGCATAAGTGAATGCTTGTTGAAAGTACGGGTTCCTTGCCAAATGAAATGGCAATCCAGCAGAATAAAACATTCGAGCAATAATATGATCTAATTCTTCCCGCTCTCCCATATTGAAAGCCCTCTCAAGAGGACTCAAGCTTGTAGTTCCTTCATCATTTCTTTTTCTTTTATTAGATGTACTAGCTGTAACTGAAAAGCTAGTGGGTGGTAAAGGAACATATCTCGGTGCGTTATTCCTCACCCTTTCAGAATATTCCTCTTCCAATTTTCCCATTTCCATCAAAGATGCCTCCTTAACACTCTTACATATTCCAATCCCTTTAGATTTAATCTTTAACAAATGATACTTCACTCTCGTGTATGAACTTCTGTATTCAAGTTTGCAAAAGTTACACTTCCAACTCACATTCCCTCCTCCTTCATTTCCATCCTCAACTCTAGTAACATAATTCCACAATGGTCTGCTCAAGTTTTCACCTTCAATTTCCACGTTTCGTGCATTGGATTGTATTGAACTATTACTTTGATTTATGTTTGACTCCATTCTATTATGTTAACAAAACAAAATCATATTAAAAATACAAAATACAAAATCATGTTAAAATAAAAAATTAAAAACAGAATATACAATATACAAATATACATAATATAACAATATAAAAATTTCATTTATATACATAATATAACAATATACAAATATACATAATATACATAATATAAACAAAAGAAAAATAATTATATACAAATATAATAATATAAAAAACAGAATATACAAATATAAAAAACAAAAATTGAAAAGAGGATTCAGATCTACAAATTTTTTTTATTTCATTTACTTACCTTTACCTTCCCTGCGGCTGCGTGAGTGAGAGGACTGAGGAGCAGCAAGCCAAACCAGCGATAGCCGACAGCGACCGACGGCGAAGGAGGATAGAGGAACGATGCTGGAGCAGCGACCGACAAGGAGGAAGAAAGATCGAGGAGAAACAAAGATGAGAGATCTACCACCGAACAGGACAACTACCGACGAAACCGTGGAGGAGCCAAGGAGAAACAGCTACGGCCGACGGCGGAGGAGGAACAGCAATGGCAAACCAGCGGCGGCGACGGCGAAGGAGGATACAGGAACAGCGACGGCGAATGACCAGGTGAGAGACAAAGTTCTTGAAGGTTGATGATTCGATCGATTTGGCCGGCTTCTTCTTAAAAGAGGTTTTATTTTTGAAGAAAATTACCAAAATACCATTGACCCATATGATACGTGAAATGAGAGTATCCTCGCGTATCCGTATCGGACGTGTGTCCGATACGTAGAATTTTTTTTTTTTGCGTATCCGTGCTTCATTGGAAAAGATCCAGTCATCAAGCTAGCAATAAAACTTGGAAATATGGGTCTTTCTAATTAGGTCTTGCATTAGCATTGGTGATCCAAAAAAGCAAAAATGTTGAGCCCAAGGGTGTAAATCGGCCGAGCCGACCTACAGGAGCCTATGGCTTGACCTATGAAAAGCTTGGCCCAGCCCGGCCTTTAATGTAATTAGAATAGGTAAAGGCTTGTGAGTAAGCATGTTTAAAAACAAGACTGTAGGCTTCATATAAAAGCTTGGCCTTTTTCCTTGTTGGTTGGCCTGTTTAAGTTTTTAAATATAAAATATTTATCATATAGTGTTATTTTTATTTTAAAAAATGACATGAAATATGTTGTAAATGTTAATTGGTCAATCTAATATAGTCACATTGGAGAACATATATATAGTCTCGTCACACGTTGTCAATATATATATATATATATATATATATATATATATATAGGGTTTTATAAGAGTTATGTTTCAGGAAAAGTGATTGTGTTATGTTATAGAAATTTGTTTTGCGTGTAGGAGTTTTTTTTTTTTTTTGTTGCGGGCCCCACAAAATGTTGTGAGTGTAGGAAAATTTTTCTGGTCATGTTAAATGATAGATGATAAACCCATATATATATATATATATATATATATATATATCAATGTATGCCTAAGTCGTACTTAGGCATAATAATGGAATATAACCAAAGCAAAATAATGAAATGTGGCAGAACAGTTAATTGGAGCTTCACAAGCACTTGATATTTGATGTCCCCGTCCCTGATCAACACAATTGTATAACAATTTTATAACATGTTTTTTTTGGTAAAAAATCTATTGTAGAATTTTTATAATTTGGATCCATGCTGGAAATATTATTTAATGAATGAGATATTTTATTTTATTTAATTTGTAATATGGTAGGCCTAAAAGATCTTATAGGCCATGTAGACTTTTTATTTTTAAACAATATAGCAAATTTGGCCTTTAAATTAAATCTTTGATAGACTCGTAAGTCAGATAGACTGAACTTTTTTATAGGCCTAGGCCAAGAAGACTAAAAGCCTGGCCTGTCCTGGCCTAATTATTCTCTAGTTGTGCCTATTCCTGGTGCTTCACCAAGTGCATGTTCTATTAGTTTATTTTGAGTGGAAAAAAAAATCTTTTTTAAACCTCTTGAACAAGTTTTTGGTAAAGAATCATTATTTAAAAAAAAAAACTGAAACAAATACCCACAAAACTCTCTGTCTCTCTTTTATTTTAATACATTAAATAGCAAAATATTTTTAATACTCATTACTCTAAATAAGTATATTAAGATCTTTTTTATCCATCAGGGTTCGTCAATTGTTCGAAACAAATCATGTCCATAACGGAAATTTTTACTGTGCTCTAAGACTATGGTGATTCTCCCATTAAAAGAAAGAGATATCATTTTTTATTTTTATTTTCTTTCTCCTCTCTCTCTTCAATCTCTTTCATTCTCTCCTCCGCCCCACCCAATGTTTTGTGGGGGTGGGGAGCGCCAAAATAAATCTCGTCCATAACAACACCAAATTTTCTGTACACACACCTATAGTTTGTGAATAATATTTATTATTTCATTTTTTTCTTTTAAATTGATTTAATAGCATTTTTCAAATACCAAAAACAGAAGTAGGTATGTCAGACCGGAATCGAAAGTAAGTGAACCATTAATCCACTACCAGTATTAAACAATCCACACAAAAGGCCCATACCAACATTTTTTACATTTTTTATTTTTGATATTGAAGTGCTACATTTTCTACTCTTTTTTTTTTTTTTTTTTTTTCCTTCCACCATTTAGTCCACTTTTGACCAACTTAATTGAGCAAATATTTCTTTTTTTGGTAAATATTTTAATATTCATTTATGCAGTTTCATTATATCATAAGTTATTAAGAAACTAATATGGGTACGATAAGTAGGCGAGGATATGAGAAATAATTTTTATGTTCCAGGATCATACTCCCTCTTACGATATCAAATTTTTTTTTTTTATTCCTATTATTTTTTCTCTTTTTCACTTTTACCCTTCCATTTACATTAAGAGACCACCAAAAGAACGGGTCCCGGACCACAATAAATAATCTCGGCAACATGATGCTCAAATAGTTCGTTTCTCCAACCAAATAACACAAACACTTATAACCAAAGTGCCACTCTTCAACAATTTTTTACCTAAATACCACACTAACAATCTTATTTTTTCAATTGTCACATGGGCAAATTTGTTACACGGTGTACCGAACTTCTTTGGATAACATTTGAAGTTCGCTATCTGTGTAGCGAATTTGGTATCTACTAGAAATATGACACGTCAACAAACTGAGTTCGTTATACCGGGTAATGAACTTATTCCCTAACAGATTGAGAAATAAGACTGTTCGCGTGACATTTAGATAAAAAAGTTAGTGAATAGTGAGAATTTTGTGACTCTTCCGACATTTAGCAAGGGGAAGACAAAGAGAGATAGTGGAAAATTTGAAGAGAAAGAGGGAAATACAAAAAAATGGCAGATATTCCTCGAGTGAAGCTAGGAAGCCAAGGGCTCGAGGTAAGTTAGTATTTTCGTTATGCTTCATTCAAATCATCACTTTTGAGTTGCTTCCTTTTGTGAATCATTTTTCTATTTCTTGTTTTTGGTTGGTACTTGTAGGTTTCTAAATTGGGGTTTGGGTGTATGGGCCTCACCGGATATTATAACGCTCCTGTTCCCGAAGAGGTTGGCATTTCTTTGATCAAGTACGCTTTTAGCAAAGGGATCACCTTCTTTGATACTGCAGATCTTTATGGAGCTCAAGCCAATGAAGTTTTGGTCGGAAAGGTTAGTTATATAATTAACTACCCACTTTTAACACTCTTAACAGATATGTTTCAATTTCTTTTCTCTTTTTTTCATTTGAATTTTTTTAAAGAATGGAACAATTAATGTAATTGAAACATAACATTTTAACTCTCTCTCTCTCTCAGGCGCTCAAGGACTTACCTCGAGATCAAGTTCAGATTGCTACAAAGTTTGGGATTGTTAGAATGGAATCTGATAATGTCATAGTTAACGGTAACCCTGAATATGTTCGATCCTGTTGTGAGGCCAGCCTCCACCGCCTTGGTGTTAACTACATTGATCTCTATTATCAGCACCGTATTGACACCACAGTACCCATTGAGGACACTGTCAGTGAAACCTTCTTCTTTTTTTATACTTCTCTTTCTTGATTTAGGATAATTTGGTAGCTTTGTCTTTGATTTGCTATTGGGTTTTGTTTGAATGATAGATGGAAGAGCTTAAGAAGCTGGTCCAAGAGGGAAAGATAAGGTACATAGGACTATCTGAACCTAGTCCTGACACTATTAGGAGGGCACATGCTGTTCATCCTGTTACTGCTGTGCAAATGGAGTGGTCCCTTTGGACTCGTGAAATTGAACAAGATATTGTTCCCCTTTGCAGGTACATGTCCAGGATCTCATCTGCTAAATGTTGTTTGTTCGCAAAATTTGCAATAATAGCTGATTAGTTAGTTAATTGCATTGCATAAAAGCATGGTCTACCTTAAAGGTTTCGCAGTGGAACTTGTGGATTATCCATGATTATGCGCAAATATGTATAAGGGTAATGAGTAATGACGGTTTCTTATTGTAATTTGTAAGGTTACAAGCATTTCTTCACGAAGGAGTTTAAGTCATTTCCTTTTATCCAAAAAAAGATAAAATAAAAAATATCACTCTCCTTCATAACTCAAGTTGGATATCTCTTGAATAACTTCAACTAAAACAAACATTTAAGTTATCTATTTCATTTATGAGTGGGGATATTCTACACCCTTCTTTTTGGTTGTTTCCTTTGCAATCTCCTTATGCATTTCATCCTGATATAATTGTTGAGACAACTGAAAATGGTTCCTTCAATCATTGGGTTTACACATCTTTAATGGTTTCATAGATGGCTGCAACATACAGCCCTTTTTTTTTTCCAGTGATATCTTGGAAAAGCAAGTTATTCGATTTCTTGATATATACTTTCGATCAAATATTTTTTTACCTTTAGTTGCTTGAATTGGAACCTTTTCATTTGTGTATAGAAATGACTTTGGTGACAACACTTCCAGGGAACTTGGAATTGGAATAGTGCCATACTGTCCCCTTGGCCGGGGATTTTTTGGTGGCAAGGCTGTCATAGAAAGTCTACCTGCAGACAGTTTAATGGTATGGGAATTAATCCTTTGTTTCTGATGACAATTGAAGGGCCGGCTTTGCTCAGCGGTAAGCTTGCTTGCCGTGGTGTGTCAGGTCGCGGGTTCGAATCAGTCTCTCTGCAAAAAGCAGGGGAAAGACTGCCTAGAGTATTCCCTTCCCCATACACTCACGAAGTGGGTATTTGAACTGGGTCGGCCCTTTTCTGATGACAATTGGCCTTGTTCATTGTTTACCTGACCTGCATCTCTTTTCACCAGGCATTAGATCCAACGTTACGAGGGGAAAACTTAGACAAAAACAAGATCTTATATTATAGGATAGAAAAGTTGGCACATAAGCATGGCTGTAAAACACCTTCACAAGTTGCTCTAGCATGGATGCTTCATCAAGGAGAGGATGTGGTACCCATCCCTGGTGGTGAGTGACTTTTCATTTTGCCATGTGCATGAAATTATGTCTCTGAAGTAATATTATCTGCTAGCATCAATCTCTCTCTCTCTGTTTTTTTTTTTTTTTTTTATGCCAGCAAACAACATTTCTGTAACCTCTCGTGTATTGTAGGAACAACTAAGGTAAAAAATCTTGATAGTGATATCGGTTCATTTGAAGTGAAGCTAAGCAAAGATGATATGAAGGAGATTACAGATGCTGTACCTATATCTTAGGTGGCAGGGGATAGGACTTCTGCTGCTTTTGTTAAATGCTCATGGAAATTTGCAAATACTCCAGCAAAGGCATATCTAGATACCAGTTATGCACCTCAGAACTCTGATAACTAGTTGTTATTGGTTCCATACGTATAAAAAAACTAACAGCTGCATCAACAAAACATAGTAGTACCCCGAAAATGAGCAATGGACCACTACTATACTTGTGTTAGCACTTGAAGCCCACTGAATCTCACAAGGCAAGGGACACGAAAGTTTTTTTATGACCCTTCGGTGCATATTTTTTTTGTTTTTTTGATATACATGTCTTTTTTTTTTTTTTTTTGATGAAATCGATATACATGTCTTTGCATCCAATTCGGAAGTCAAAACCATAGGCATAAAGCAGGATATGCATTTTAGATCATTTGAATAAATTTAAAAAATGTTTCTTTAATTTTTTTTTAAATATTCTTTTTAACTTTATCAAATATTAAAATTTTTATTGAAGGGTTTTTATTTTATTAAAAAATATTTATCTTGCTTACCAAAAAAAAATTATTTATCTTAATTTTTTTGGATTGGGCTTTTTTATTAAATAAGTATATATATCCGTTGATTTTGAAATTTGACACCAAATCATATCCGTTGATTTTCGTCAATCAACAGTTATCATTTATTAGCAATTAATGATTAATTAATAAGTGTAATTTCCAATAAATTATAATCGTTGATTGTCGGAAATCAAACGGTTAGGATTTGGTGTCAAATTTCAAAGTTTGATACCGGTGTTAAAGAATTCTACCTCTATATATATATATATACACACACCGTGGATCTTTTTTGATCTGATGGCTCTTAGATGAGGTGTCAAATTTCAAATTTTACACCGGTATCAAAGGATCCTATATATATATATATATATATATATATATATATATAGGATTTTATTTAGTTATCACATTATAATTATGCATTTTTAAAAAATATAGTTATAATATTAAAGTCGTATTTTTTTTTTTTCATGTCAACATGCAAATTTATGAAGAGAGAACAAAAAAATACAACTTTAATATTATATTTATGTATTCCAAAAAATATATAGTTATAATGTGGTGATTGGAAAAAATCTTATATCAAGTTATGGGATACCCAGATTTTCCATACATATATATGGATTTCCATTCTATCATTTAACATGACCACAAAAAATTTCCTACACACACAATATTTTGTGGGGCCCGCAGCAAAAAAAACAAAAAAAACTCTGACACGCAAAACGAATCTCTATAATATTACACAATCACTTTTTTTACAACATAACTCTTATAAAACCCTTTATATATTATATATAATTAAGCTATAAAATGTAAAAAGTGAAAAATTATAACTAAATGATGTTTCATGACATGTATTTTAAAATAAATAGTTAATCGATGATTAAAAAAACTGAAACATACTTATTTTATAAAAAATGCAATCCAAAAAATGTTTTAAATTTATTTTTCAAGCCCCAATCTTCACCATTAACTTATATTCGAGTAGTGTCAGAAATTTGTTACAGTTCCGGTTTAGGGATTTAGCCCCGCTGCAACAGATCTCATCCCAAAATATGACCTTATGAACCCCACTCACTATTGTGGGACTAAGTACTTCGTTAAAAAAAAAAAGGTGCCCCATGAACGAGTATATGATGCGAATAGGCACTCTTTTATTGAAAAAATTAAAATTAAAGAGACATTAATAATAAAAGAGTGAATATAATAAATGTAGAACTCACTTGAAAAAAAAGTCTCCACTCACTGTTATGGTATAGAGCAACCCAACAAATTATGGGAAATTTTTTGCGCACATAATGTACTTAATTGGGTACATCTTTTTTTAAAAAAGTAAAAAATTCTAATATGGCAAATTTTTTTAATGTTAAAATTTTTATCAAATATGAAAAAAAAAAGTACCTACTTGAATACCCTCCCATTAACAAACTCCAAATTACGGCGGTGGCTACTGGCCTATTACAGTCAGAATTAAGTTATTGGTGGATAACTAGTTCTCAATGTGAGGAAAAAATTTAACATGTTCCAGATCCATTATTTATTTAGTGGTTCTTTTTTATATATGGAAATTTTTCTTCTATTTCTATCCTTTTCTTTTTGATTTTTTCTCCTTCTTTTCTTTTTTATTTTTTCTCCTTCTGTTCTTTTTTATTTTTTTATTTTTGGGAATGACCACCATGGTCCCGCCTAGGGGTGTTAATATAAGTTTTGACACGAGGGTCGACCCGCGACACGACACGAAAATTCATGTTCGGGTTGATCCGTAAAAAAATTCGTGTTTGGAAAAAATGACACGTAAAAAATTCGAGTCGTATTCATGTTGACACGTATTTTTTTAATTATTTTATTTTTAATTTTTTATTATTATTTTTTAATTTTTTTTTAATTTCGATCCATTTTTTTAAAAAAAATTTATGCAATTACCGTTTTGACCCCTATTTTGCGTGTTATCCGTGTCGTGTCGTATCAACCCGCAAAAAATTCATGTCGTGTCAGTGTTGAAGATTTTGACACGAATAAGAATTCGTGTCGTATTCGTGTTAATGTATTCGTGTCGTGTCAAATTCGTGTCGTGTCAACCGGTTTTAACAGCCCTAGTCCCGCCCCACAAAAAAATCTTCCCATTGAAGGACAAAGAACAGAAATATTTTCTATGCTTCAGACCACACAATGATTTGGTGTTCCCTCTCACAACACTAATTTTTTTTTCCTTTTTTATCCTTACTATTTTTCTTCTTTTCCAATTTTACCCTCACATTTACACTAATGGACCACTTAAAAAATGGTGATCCCGCCCCACAATAAATTCTCTCACAAAGAACAAGGCTGGCGATCATTTTCCTTGTTCTTTCCACGAAAATATATGCCCTAAGATGTTAAAAATTACTGCACAGATCAAGCTATTGCAATTTTAATATTATAAAATTTTATTAATCTCGTATAGTGGAAGAATAATTCTCTCTTACGTAGACATAATTATGGATAAAGTCCATGTACTTTTAAAAAATAAAAAATAAATTATATGTAAATCAATGGATGTGTAGAAAAAAAGGTTACTATGTAACAACCCTTCTTTACGTTTCTAATGGATCGGTGGAATCCCTTATTGAGTGCCTCTTTCATTCTTTGATTCTGTTTGACCAGGCTTGCAGCTACCAAAAGAAAAGATCCAGTCATCAAGCTAGCAATAAAACTTGGAAATATGGGTCTTTCTAATTAGGTCTTGCATTAGCATTGGTGCTCCAAAAAAGCAAGGATGTTGTGTCTAGGGTATAAATGGGTCGGGTCGACCTACAGGGTCTATGGCTTGACCTATGAAAAGATTGATCCGACCTGGTCTTTAATGTAATTAAAATAGGTAAAGGCCTGTGAGTAAGCCTATTTAAAAACAAAACCGTAGGTTGCATATAAAAGCTTGGTCTTTTGCCCTGTTGGCTGGTCTGTTTAAGTTTTTAAATAAAAAAATATTTATCATATAATGTTATTTATATTCTAAAAAATAAAAAATGATATGAAATATGTTGTCAATGTTAATTGGTCAATCTAATATAGTCACGAAGAACATATATATAGTCTCGTAACACGTTGTCAATATATATATATATCAATGTATGCCTAAGTCGTACTTAACTAGCTAATTGAACTTGAAATGTAACCAAAACATAATAATAGAATATAACCAAAGCAAAATAATGAAACGTGGCAGAACAACTAATTGGAGCTTCACAAGCACTTGATGTTTGATGTCCCCGTCCCTGGATCAACACAATTGTATAACAATTTTATAACATGTATTTTTATTAAAAAAAATCTATTGTAGAATTTTTATAATTTGGATCCATGCTAGAAATATTATTTAATGAATGAGATATTTTATTTTATTTAATTTGTAATATGGTATGCCTAAAAGGCCTTATAGATCATGTAGGTTTTTATTTTTAAACAACAGGACAGACTTGACCTTTAAACTAAGTCTTTGATAGGCTAGTAGGTCAGATAGATAGATTTTTTTTTATAGACCTAGGCCAAAAAGACTAAAACCTGTCCGGTCATAGCCTAATTACACCCTTAATTGTGCCTATCCCTGGTGCTTCACCAAGTGCATGTTCTATTAGTTTATTTTGAGTGGGAAAAAAAAACTTTTTTAAACCCCTTGAACAAGTTTTTGGTAAAGAATCATTATTTAAAAAAAAAAAAAAAACTGAAACAAATACACACAAAACTCTCTGTCTCTCTTTTATTTTAATACATTAAGTAGCAAAATACTTTTAATACTCATTACTCTAAATAAGTACATTATGATCTTTTTTATCCATCAGGGTTCGTCAATTGATCGGAACAAACCATGTCCTTAACAACACCAAGTTCTCTGTACACACACCTATAGTTTCTGAATAATATTTATTATTTCATTATTTTCTTTTAAATTGATTTAATAGCATTTTTCAAATACCAAAAACAGAAGTAGGTGAGGTTGATCTCAGACCGGAATCAAAAGTAAGTAAACCATTAATCCACTACCAGTATTAAACAATCCACACAAAAGGCCCATACCAACATTTTTTATTTTTGATATTGAAGTGCTGCATTTTCTATTTATTTATTTTTCCTTCCACCTTCTGGTCCACTTTTGACCAACTTAATTGAGCAAATATTTCTTTTTTTGGTAAATATTTTAATACTCATTTATGCAGTTTCATTATGTCATAACTTACTAGGGGGGTTTGGTTGGGAGGGATTTTGAAGGATATCTATCTTTCTCAAGTATGGCTTTTAGAAATACCATGTTTGTTTCAATGTATTTCTCCAAAAATCCATCTATACAGGAAGTATGGATTTATGAGAAACATAGATATCCGCACTGTTCAAAAACCCAATTTGAAGGTGGGATTTTCGGAAAACCGGTTATCTCACTTTTAATGCAATGTTGATTTCATAAAGCTACATAATTTTCCCAGTAAAGTTTTCCCCCACCAAACAACTTTTTTTACATTTTTCTATCTATTTCACTTTATCCATCTTTCCAATCATTTCTCTATCTATTACATTTCCCTACTATTTTAAAAAATTTTCCCATACCAAACACCCCCTAAAAAATTAATATGGGTATGGTAATGCAGTTGAGTAGGCCGCGACATGACGCTCAAATAGTTCGCTTCACCAACCAAATAACACGAACACTTAGAGAAAAAGTGTCACTGTTCAATAATTTTTTTATCTGTCACACGAACAATCTTATTTTTTAATTTGTCACGTGGACAAATTCGTTATCTGGTGTAACGAACTCGGTTTGTTAATGTATCATGTTTCTAGTGGACAACAAGTACCAAAGGAAAATAAATAAAAAATTTGAAGTTCACTATCCCATGTAACGAACTTCCACTAGAAACGTGACAAGTCAACAATTGAGTTCGCTACACCGGGCACAGTGAACTTGCCCCATGACAGATCGGGAATTAAGACTATTCGCCTGACATTTAGATAAAAAGTTGGTGAATAGTGACACTTTATTCACTCTTCCGACATTTAGCAAGAGGAAAAGACAAAGAGAGATAGGTGGAAAATTTGAAGAGAAAGAGGGAAATACAAAAAATGGCAGATATTCCTCGAGTGAAGCTAGGAAGCCATGGGCTCGAGGTAAGTTAGTATTTTCGTTATGCTTCATTCAAATCATCACTTTTGAGTTGCTTCCTTTTGTGAATCATTTTTCTATTTCTTGTTTTTGGTTGGTACTTTTAGGTTTCCAAATTGGGGTTTGGGTGTATGGGCCTCACCGGATATTATAACGCTCCTGTTCCCGAAGAGGTTGGCATTTCTTTGATCAAGTACGCTTTCAGCAAAGGGATCACCTTCTTTGATACTGCAGATGTTTATGGTGCTCATGCCAATGAAGTTTTGGTCGGAAAGGTTAGTTATATAATTAACTACCCACTTTAACACTCTTAACAGATATCTTTCAATTTCTTTTCTTTCTTTCTTTTCATTTGAATTTTTTTAAAGAATGGAACAATGTAATTGAAACATAACATTTTAACTCTCTCACTCTCTCAGGCGCTCAAGGACTTACCTCGAGATCAAGTTCAGATTGCTACAAAGTTTGGGATTGTTAGAATGGAATCTGATAATGTCATAATTAACGGTAACCCTGAATATGTTCGATCCTGTTGTGAGGCCAGCCTTCACCGCCTTGGTGTCAACTACATTGATCTCTATTATCAGCACCGTATTGACACCACAGTACCCATTGAGGACACTGTCAGTGAAACCTTCTTCTTCTTCTTTTAATACTTCTCTTTCTTGATTTGGAATAATTTGGTAGCTTTGTCTTTGATTTGCTATTGGGTTTTGTTTGAATGATAGATGGAAGAGCTTAAGAAGCTGGTTCAAGAGGGAAAGATAAGGTACATAGGACTATCTGAACCTAGTCCTGACACTATTAGGAGGGCACATGCCGTTCATCCTGTTACTGCTGTGCAAATGGAGTGGTCCCTTTGGACTCGTGAAATTGAACAAGATATTGTTCCCCTTTGCAGGTACATGTCCAGGATCTCATCTGTTAAATGTTGTTTGTTCGCAAAATTTGCAATAATAGCTGATTAGTTAGTTAATTGCATTGCATAAAAGCATGGTCTACCTTAAAGGTTTCGCAGTGGACCTTGTGGATTATCCATGATTATGCGCAAATATGTATAAGGGTAATGAGTAATGACGGTTTCTTATTGTAATTTGTAAGGTTACAAGCATTTCTTCACGAAGGAGTTTAAGCCATTTCCTTTTATCCAAAGAAAGATAAAATAAAAAATATCACTCTCCTTCATAACTCAAGTTGGATATCTCTTGAATAACTTCAACTAAAACAAACATTTAAGGTATCTATTTCATTTATTGATTGCTTCTACACCCTTCTTTTTGGTTGTTTCCTTTGCAATCTCCTTATACATTTCATCCTGATATAATTGTTGAGACAACTGAAAATGGCTCCTTGAATCATTGGGTTTACACATCTTTAATGGTTTCATAGATGGCTGCAACATACCACCTTTTTTTTTCAGTGATATCTTTGAAAAGCGAGTTATTCGATTTCTTGATATATACTTTTGATCAAATATTTTTTTACCTTTAGTTGCTTGAATTGGAACCTTTTCATTTGTGTATATAAATGACTTTGGTGACAACACTTACAGGGAACTTGGAATTGGAATAGTGCCATACTGTCCCCTTGGCCGGGGATTTTTTGGTGGCAAGGCTGTCATAGAAAGTCTACCTGCAGACAGTTTACTGGTATGGGAATTAATCCTTTGTTTCTGATGACAATTGGCCTTGTTCATTGTTTACCTGACCTGCATCTCTTTTCACCAGGCATTCGATCCAAGGTTACGAGGGGAAAACTTAGACAAAAACAAGATCTTATATTTTAGGATAGAAAAGTTGGCACATAAGCATGGCTGTACAACACCTTCACAAGTTGCTCTAGCATGGATGCTTCATCAAGGAGAGGATGTGGTACCCATCCCTGGTGAGTGACTTTTCATTTTGCCATCTGCATGAAATTATGTCTCTGTGAAGCTGGGAAAGAAGTAATATTATCTGCAAGCATCAATCAATCTCTCTTTCTTTCTTTTTTTGCCAGCAAATAACATTTCTGTCACCTCTCGTGTATTATAGGAACAACTAAGGTAAAAAATCTTGATAGTAATATCGGTTCATTTGAAGTGAAGCTAAGCAAAGATAATATGAGGGAGATTACAGATGCTGTACCAATATCTGAGGTGGCAGGGGATAGGACTTCTGTTGCTTTTGTTAAATGCTCATGGAAATTTGCAAATACTCCAGCAAAGGCATATCTAGATACCAGTTATGCACCTCAGAACTCTGATAACTAGTTGTTATTTGTTCCATACGTATAAAAAAACTAACAGCTGCATCAACAAAACATAGTACCCCAAAAATGAGCAATGGAAGAAACAGAGATATATGAAGAACACGTGGAGAAAACGGATGTTCCACCCTGACTTGTTGAATGACCACTACTATACTTGTCTTAGCACTTGAAGCCCACTGAATCTCACAAGGGACTCCAAAGTTTTTTTATGACCCCATCGGTTCATATTTTGTTTTTTGTTTTTTTGATATACATGTCTTTGAATCCAATTTGGAAGTCAAAACCATAGGCATAAAGCGGGATATGCATTTTAGTTCATTTGAATAAATTAAAAAAATGTTTCTTTAATATATATTTTTAAATATTCTTTTTAACTTTATCAAATATTAAATTTTTTATTGAAGGGTTTTTATTTTATTAAAAAATATTTATCTTAATTTTTTTGGATTGGGCCTTTTTATTATATATATATATATATATATATATATATATATATATATATATATATATATAGGAAAAATATTTCTACATCTATTTTAGATAAGGTTACCTATAGCTACCGTTTTTCACTAAGTATGACCGGTCATACTTAGTTAAAAAGGGACAGTTGTAGATAACTTTATCTAAAGTGGTGACAGAAATGTTAACCCCTATATATATATATATATATATATATATATATATAGGGTTAAAAATTTCTACAGCAACTTTAGATAAGTTTATCTACAGTTGTCATTTTTAACTATGTTCTCTTGGGAGAACATAGTTATAACGTTAAAGTTGCTCTCCTTGTTCTCTCCTAAGTTACTTTTTAGAACTCTTTTGCTGATGTGGAGAGAGAAAAAGAGCAACTTTAACGTTATAACTATATTCTCTAGTTGTAGATAAGCTTATCTAAAGTTGCTGTAGAAATACTTTTCTCATATATATATATATATATATATATATATATATATATATATATATATATATATGGTTTTATTTAGTTATCACATTATAACTATGTATTCTCGGAAATACATAATTATAATATTAAAAATATATTTTTTACTTTTCACCTCAACATGTAAGTTTATGAAGAGAGAAAAATATACAATTTTAATATTTAATTATATATTTATGAAAATATATAGCTATAATGCGATGACCGGACAAAACCATATATTAAGTGATGGGACACCCAATCTTTCCATATATATATTTATATATTATATATAGTTAAGCTATAAAATGTAAAAAGTGAAAAATTATAACTAAATGATGTTTTATGACATGTATTTTAAAATAAATAGTTAATCGATGCTTAAAAAAACTGAAACATACTTATTTTATAAAAAAATGCAATCCAAAAAATGTTTTCAATTTATTTTTCAGGCCCCAATCTTCACCATTAACTTATATTGGAGTCTTCCACCAATATTTTTTTTTTCTTTGTGAGTAGTGTCAGAAATTTGTTACAGCTCCGGTTTAGGGATTTAGCCCCGCTGCAACAGATCTCATCCCAAAATATAACCTTATGAACCCCACTCACTAAGTGACTACCATATCCTCACTATTGTGGGACTAGGTACTTCGTTAAAAAAAAGGTGCCCCATGAACGAGTATCTGATGCGAATGGGCACTCTTTTATTGAAAAAATTAAAATTAAAGAGACATTAATAATTGATATGGACAAATACAAGCCCAACCTAAAGGTCTTCACCATTAAGCAAAGTTTTTAGTCCAAGAAGGCTGCAAGCTCATCTCTCCAAGCTACATAATATTTATAACATCACAAGACACCTCCATAGGAGCAACCTTATGACAGCCATCTGCACAATATTAATGACCTTATCTCATCAAGCTCCTCAACATTAAACATGGCAACTCTATTACTTTGCCTCCAAGACAAAGCAAACTTGATCACTATGTAACATCTCTAAGCTGCTCATCTCTCCACTATAAATACATCATGTATCAACACTAAGGTACATCATCTTTTCTTACATAATTAAACCTATTTGAACCAAATCTGACTTGAGCGTCGGAGTGTCTTGCAGGTACACCCCATCGCGTTCCATCGAAGACCCATGCGATAAAGCATCCCAACTGCAAGATGCTCTGACCCAAGACGGTTCCAGTTGTAAAGATATGTTCGATCAATAATAAAAGAGTGAATATAATAAATGTAGAACTCACATGAAAAAAAGTCTCAACTCACTTGAAAAAAAAATTATTTTCTAAACCTCTCGAACAAGTTTTTGGTGAGGAATCATTATTTAAAAAAAAAAAACTGAAACAAATACACAAAAAACTCTCTATGTCTCTCTTTTATTTTAATACATTAAGTAGCAAAATATTTTTAAGGGTTTTATAATTCTCATGTTATAGGAGAATTGAAATCTTATGTTGTAGAGATAAAAAGTATGTGAGACCCATGTCAGCATGGAAATCGAAGGGTGTGTAAGAAAATTTCAATTATCATATTGAATGAGAATTATAAAACCCTATTTTTAATACTCATTACTCTAAATAAGTACATTATGATCTTTTTTATCCATCAGGTTTCGTCAACTGATCGGACCAAACCATGTCCATATCAGCAAACATATATGTAGTGGATCGGGATCATTACACTCCCATATAGAGAGAGAGAGAGGAGAGAGGAGAGAGGAAAGAGAGCAAGAGAGAGGAGAAAGGCGGATCATGTAATTATTTTTCTATAACAGCACCAAGTTTTCTGTGCACACACCTATAGTTTGTGAATAAGAGGAGGGATATTCTTACTACCAAATTTTTTCACTACCAACTTACTACCTATCTAATCATCATTGGATCAATATTTTCTCTCTCTTCATAAATTTTTTAGCATTCTCTCTCCTTGATCCAATGATGATTAGATGGGTAGTAGTCCGTAGTGAAAGTTTTTGATAGTCAAAATATCCTCCTTTGTGAATAAAATATATTATTTCATTATTTTCCTTTTAATGGATTTAATAGCATTTTTCAAATACTGCTTACCAAAAAAAAAAAAAAAAAAAAAAAAAAACCAAAAACAGAAGTAGGTGAGGTTGATGGCAGGAATCAAAAGTAAGTGAACCATTAATGATTAATCCACTATCAGTAGTAAACAATGCACTAAATTGAAGTGGACCACACATAAGGCCCACACCAACATTTTTTACATTTTTCTTTTTTGATATTGAAGTGTTGCATTTTTTATTTTATTTTTCTTCCACCTTCTAGTCCACTTTTGACCAACTTAATTGAGCAAATATTTTTTTTTTTGGTAAGCTCGAGCAAATATTTTAATATTCATTTATGCCAGTTCCATTATGTCATAACTTATCAAGAAATTAATACGGGTATTGTAGTAATTGGGTAGGCAGCGACATGATGCTCAAATAGTTAACTTCACCAACCAAATAACACTATAACACTTGACAAACGGAAGACAAAGAGAGATAGGTGGAAAATCTGAAGAGAAAGAGGGAAAATACAAAAATGGCAGATATTCCTCGAGTGAAGCTAGGAAGCCAAGGGCTCGAGGTAAGTTAGTATTTTCGTTATGCTTCATTCAAATCATCACTTTTGAGTTGCTTCCTTTTGTGAATCATTTTTCTATTTCTTGTTTTTGGTTGGTACTTGTAGGTTTCCAAGTTGGGATATGGGTGTATGGGGCTCACCGGAGTGTATAACGCTCCTGTTACCGAAGAGGTTGGCATTTCTCTGATCAAGTACGCTTTCAGCAAAGGATCACCTTCTTTGATACTGCAGATTTTTATGGAGCTCATGCCAATGAAGTTTTGGTCGGAAAGGTTAGTTATATAACTACCCACTTCAACACTCTTAACAGATATGTTTCAATTTCTTTTCTCTTCTTTTCTTTCTTTCTTTTCATTTGAATTTTTTTAAAGAATGGGACAATTAATGTAATTGAAACATAACATTTTAACTCTCTCTCTCTCTCTCTCTCAGGCGCTCAAGGACTTACCTCGAGATCAAGTTCAGATTGCCACAAAGTTTGGGATTGTTAGAATGGAATCTGGTAATGTCATAATTAACGGTAACCCTGAATATGTTCGGTCCTGTTGTGAGGGCAGCCTCCACCGCCTTGGTGTCAACTACATTGATCTCTATTATCAGCACCGTATTGACACCACAGTACCCATTGAGGACACTGTCAGTGAAACTTTTTTTTTTTTTTTTAATACTTCTCTTTCTTGATTTGGGATAATTTGGTATCTTTGTCTTTGATTTGCTATTGGGTTTTGTTTGAATGATAGATGGGAGAGCTTAAGAAGCTGGTTCAAGAGGGAAAGATAAGGTACATAGGACTATCTGAAGCTAGTCCTGACACGATTAGGAGGGCACATGCCGTTCATCCTGTTACTGCTGTGCAAATGGAGTGGTCCCTTTGGACTCGTGAAATTGAACAAGATATTGTTCCACTTTGCAGGTACTTGTAAAGGATGTCCTAATGTTATTTGTTGTTTGTTTGGAGTATTTGCTGACCTTTCTGATTAGTTTCCTACTTCCCGGTCACTATTGATTTTGAGTTTGGATTGCTTGAAAGCTCCACCTTGCAGGTTTTAAAGTGGAACTTGTGGATTAACTATGATTATGCCCAAATCTGTATAGGGGTTTTAACTATTATTTCACCGAAAAAGTAAAGATTAAGTTGAGTCAGCATGAAATCTCAAGTTTTGTTTTTACGGTTTCTATTTATAAGGTTATTGCCATTCATTCCTTCCGGAAGGAGTTAAGTCATTTCCTTTTATCCAAAGAAAAACATCACTCTTTTTGCAATTTCATAACTCAAGTTGGATATCTCTCAAATAACTTAAGGGAAAACAAACATTGGAGGTATCAATTTCATTTATTGTGCGGTTTCTATACCTTTCTTTTTGGTCTGTTTCCTTTGCAATTTACTTATATTTTTCATCCTGATATAATTGTTGAACAACTGAAAATGGTTCCTTGAATCATTGGGTTTATACATCTTTAGTGGTTTCAGAGATGGCAGCAACATATCCTTTTTTTTCCTGTAATATCTTTCAAGCGAAGAAAGTTGTTTGATTTCTAGAGATATACTTAGATCAAGTAGTTTTGCCTTTACGACCAAATAATTTCTTTCATTTCCTGACTTGGTTCTTTTTGATATCCACCATGAATCGTCATTAAATGACTTTGGTGTCAACACTTACAGGGAACTTGGAATTGGAATAGTACCATACAGTCCCCTTGGCCGAGGATTTTTTGGCGGCAAGGCTGTCACGGAAAGTATACCTGCAGACAGTTTTCTGGTATGGACTTAATCCCTTTGTTTATGTTGATAATTGGCCTTGTTCATTGTTCACCTACATATCTTTTCACCAGGCAATCCAACCAAGGTTACAAGGGGAGAACTTTGACAAGTGCAAGATCTTATATTCTATGATAGAAAAGTTGGCACAGAAGCATGGCTGTACATCTTCACAACTTGCTCTTGCATGGATTCTTCATCAAGGAGATGATGTGGTACCCATCCCTGGTGAGTGATTTTTGGTGTCTGCGAAGCTTACTTGCGAATATAATTTGAATGTACTGGGAGGGAAGTAACATTATCTGCTAGAATCAATCTGTTATGATGAAGATTATATGATATTATTTGAAAAAATATTATTTATAGAAAATTCTTCATTTTAGGCTCGCTTGGATGGGTCTTCTGGGAACATAACTACGTTTTCATTTCTGGTGAATAAAGAACTTAAGAGAAATTAACTGGGAAGCACCTGAATCTTTCTTTGATCAAAATTGTCCCTCGAGTCCTTGACATTTCAAATAACATAAACTACCATTTCTCTTCAGAAGCCAGTCACCCGTTTTCTCGTCCTTCCCCTTTCTTCCTCTTCTTCCATTTTCCCTCCCAGTTAATATTGTCATCATCCATCTAGGGGAGTATGAATTCTCTACCTGCTTTCTCCTCATGTTACATGTTTTGAGCAGGCTGTATAATGTGTTCTGGTCATTTCCTTTGAATTGGGAATTTATTTTTTGTCTTTTACACCGTTCAACAATTAATGTGTCCTCTGAACATATACGTGAACCCCCTTTTTCATGGGCTTATACCATATCATGTTACCTAAAACAACATTTAGAGACCTTTCAATTATGTTTTTTATTTTTTCCTGTAAATAACTTTTCTAGAACTTCTCATGTATTGCAGGAACAACCAAGGTAAAAAATCTCGATAGTAATATCGGTTCAATTGAAGTGAAGCTAAGCAAAGATGAATTGAAGGAGATGACAGATGCAGTATCAATATCTGAGGTGGCAGGGGAACGGACTACTGAATCTTTTGTTAAATGCTCATGGAAGTTTGCAAATACTCCTGCAAAAGCATAGCTCGATACCAATTATGCACCTCAGAACTCAGATAATTTCTTATCATTTCCGGTCTCTTTGGATGCCTCCCAAATTTAATCTTATCTCAATAAAACTAGTTGTTGTTGGTCTGATACCGGGTAACTCCCCAAACATATGATAATTATGTGCTTGTTATTAAATGGTGAGACAGAGCAGTGGAATCTGAATCCAAGATTTTCCTTCACGTGTTATTTTTCAGGAAAGGGATGCTTTCATTTTAGTTAAGTGAAATTTTTTGTGTCTATATCTATTTTTCATAAATATTCACAAAATGTTTATGTAATGAGATAGACACAAAAGACAAATCGAGGTGAAATTTTAAAATAAGAAAAACCATTCTCTGGAGAGAGGTGAAATTATGAATACTTGTCTTATTTGGCAGCTTAATAATATGAATGGTACCGTTGCAATATTTTCCAATTTGTTATCTGATATGATACGCCTCCTAACCAATCACCAGGCTAGCTCAAGTCCAACCCGGCTCTGATACCACTGTCAGGCAGGTCCAAGGGAAGCCCGTGGCGGAGGTTACCACCAATGAGCTAAGCTACTCCAACCGTAGCAAGTGGATCCGACACCATATCTCAACCCAAAACCTTAAGGCATTGGGTTCATGGGTCCATCCACTTATATACTCTTCACATAGCCCATTACCAAGCAATGTGAGATTCATCACACTTGAATATCTCAACAGGTACCATTTTAAATGTTCCAATATATACCATTACGAGCTTAAATTTTATTACCCTGATGCAATTTCATAAACGCTAAATAGCCAAAAAGAAATTAAAAGTGCCGGACACAAACAAATGTAGAAGGAAAAACATTATTTATAACATGATCCAAGTACTACATACTATGGGTGGAGAGGCTCCAAGCTTTTATTTAACTGTTGACAGCTCTTTGTATTCAGTTTATATAATAATCTCCGCACCAAAAGAAAGTCCTATGTGATTTAAATAAGAAATTTTATTTATTTATAAATAAATAACTAAACGAATTTTTACCTCTGAATATAGTCATATACCCAACTGAAGCTTTATTCTTCTCTCCTAATCTCCTCCCAGAAGTTTAGGTACAATCACCATCAAATCTCTGGGTTAATGCAATACACACACACACATATTAAAAAATAACTTCCCTGTGGATTATTTAAGTCAAAGGAAAATCAATGGTCTAACACACAACCAGTAAGAAGCATTGTAGGCTCCAGCTGCGAAATAACTCGATCGTTGCATAGTTGAGGGAGTTCTTCCTCTGGCAGCATCACCATCACCGTTCTTGCAAGCCCTCCTTCTGAGGAAGGCATCACCATGATCAAACCTTCACCATCTATATTCCCCACGTGACATGAAACATGAGCTGGCTTCTCATTTTTGCTAAACGTTGCAGCATATAGCAACGATTGATCTGCTTCTTCTGACGAAATTATCATGTGCTCCATGCAAACACAAGTTAACTCAGGCCCATACATGCAAGTAGGTGACTTGAACTTCCCTCCCTCTGATTCCTTTTGCGACTCAAACCATTCTATGCCACACCAGATTTCTTCCTCTGCAACCCCTTCCAAGTGCCTATGCACTTGACTAGCTATGCTTCCTAATTGTTCACTGTCAGTGTCTTTCACTTTCAGTGAAAGCTTTGAAAAATGCACAGCATTTCCGAAATACCCAATTGGGAGGGGTTCTTTCAGAAGCCTTCTAAAGTCGGTGCAGATCGATAGAGAATGAGTTTGGTCATGGTTTTTTGGAAGCTTCAAGCGAGCAATACGAGTCCAAAACAGAGCCGAAAGGAAATCAAATGGGGTAGCATTGGGGCATTCATCATGGACTTTTGAGAGACACAGCTCGATGCTTGAACCTGAAAACTTGAAAGTGGCTGTGGCCATGTTTCTTGAAGGAGATGTTTGTGTTTTTGTGGATGGAATTGTTGCATGGCGAGTGAGAGACTTAGCATCTGCGTTTCGAAGTGAACTGAAGAAAGGAGGGTTGGTAATGGGCAAGCGTTGGTGTGCTTCAGTCCATGATTTAAGGAATGATGCTGCGCAAGTTAGATCAGCAAGCATGTGACTACAACTTAGTCCTATTGCAACACCTCCTTCTCGGAAGCTGTTTATCTGCAATACCCACGAATCAATATTCTACATTGTTCTTTACCAAATCATCCATTCTATAAGAAAAAACATATCTGAAAGATTGTCCATTTTATGTTATCTAATTAAACTGTATATAAATGAGCAAAAAAAATGTTATCTTTCTGCACTTCAATGCACATAAGTTATCTGCATTTACTCCACGTTTTGTGCTCAATGCAGATAACTTATATACGTTAACCATTGCAGAAAAAACAAACCCATAAATGAAAGGAAGTAAACAACATGAGTGCATTATAAGCTAGACCCTTTTATTGTAAGAAAAGAATATGCAATTGGCAAACACAACAAATATAAATGCTAATGAAATTTCTTGATATAATCAAGTTGTTAATAGGAAATAGGAAATGATACCTGAATTCGAAAGGGGGACCATTGGCTAGGATCATCTGGCATGTCATCCCAAGCAATTAAATGGGACTCTTGGGATCCAGATGAGAGCCATTCATCGAGTGTGGTATCCACTTTGGCCTTCAAGACCCGAACACCCGCATCATTGCACCGAACTTGCCAGTTACCATCCATTCCTCGGGCCAACCGACCCGTCATTGTCGGGTACATAGTAAGAACCTCCGACAATGACTCCCTCAACGGATCAATATCAAACGATCCAAACAAGTTGTCCTCGTTCTTGTAGTAAAAAATGATGTGGATAGTGTG
Organism: Gastrolobium villosum; assembly: GCA_032173675.1. Taxonomy (NCBI): domain Eukaryota; kingdom Viridiplantae; phylum Streptophyta; class Magnoliopsida; order Fabales; family Fabaceae; genus Gastrolobium; species Gastrolobium villosum. The sequence goes on along the minus strand of JAVKPL010011450.1, from coordinate 288,296 downwards.
GAAACCCATGGCATGGTCAAACGCGGATAGGGTGTGGGTCTTACCCGACCCGGGTTTGCTGGACACAGCAGTTAGTTTTGAGTGCAGGGTTACCCTGGAGCTGGACATGCTTGTCACTTTCAGTTAGTGGCTTTCTTTGCCTCTAACACACACACACACACACACACACACAGCACCACCGAGACCAGATTATGCGAGTGGAACGAATCTCTATGTTGTATTCATTTGATGAACTAAATTAGCAAATATCTGTATGTGTATATATATACATATAGCAAAAGGGGGAAGACCGAGGAGTGTTATTTTAGGTGGTTAATTGGTGGTGGTAGTACCGTTGAGAATTAAAGTCGACGGTGCGGGTTGGTGGTCTTATTTATTTATGTGTGGGACATCTTGCTTCCCATTTGAAACCTTGCATAATAAAATCTCTGCCATTTTCCATTGTTTTACTACCATTAATGCTGAATGAAGGCTATTATTTATCAATTTTTTTATTTAAATGCCACGAGAATAGTGTTATTTCCCAATCTGCCACGAGAATAAGTTCGCTTCTAACACAGGCGAACTCGATTTGCTGACGTGTCACATTTTTAGTGGATAATAAGTATCAAATTTAAAATAAAAAATAAAAAATGAAGGTCGCCTACATGATAGGCGAACTTAGTTAAAAACAGATGTCGCCTGTGTCAGAAGCGAACTCTGACACCACCAGCTTCCTGCAAATAACTCTGCGTGGCAATTTGAAAAATTAGTTCAAGAACATGACATTTAGGTAAATTTGTGTGGGAACAGTGACACAATGGTCAGTGTTCCGAAAGAATTGTTAGGGGGGAGCTCGAACAATATGATATCGTGTGATATTATATTTCAATCCAAAATTTTAATGTATTGGGTGATTGATTCTCTCACTTTATAACTAGTTTTTAGATAGTTCATTATCAAATATGAAACCTGAGCACTATCAATGGGTCAAACGATATTAAAGTGAGTTTAAGATCATATTTCATGTTATAAAAAAAAAAATTCATATTTCAATCCAAAACTTTAAAGACATTAAGTTTATGAATTCTTATGAACGAGTATGATATTTCATCACATTTTTTCTTCAATTTTAATGGTGGATCTATTTATTGGAGATGTGTAACGATAGCGATGTTTCGAGAGGCATCTCTCTCAAATTCACCACTAAAATCAAACTCAAACTTTGACACAAATTTCATGACGTATGATTCTAAAGTTTGACCATTTAGAATTTTGATTGGAGCTTCCAAGTCCTATTTTGTGCTGTAAGATTCAGAAAGGAAGAGATCTCTTTGATTGGTTGTTGAAAGGTCTGATCGCAATGTAAATTAAATTAAAAATAAATAAGTATATTATTTAATTGCTTCAGAGGAATCTTATTCATCATATGTATTTATCTTTAAAAATTAAAAATAGAAAATGAAATAGAACAACCTTACTTGCACTTTTAAATTTCTTAACATTAAAAATAATAATAATAATAAAGTCAATTCAGCAAGACTCTTATTTTTCCTCCCGAATGGGATTAAGTCATCGGGGAACATTATATATGATGTCTTAGCATATCGGTGAAGATCAGAGCTAAATAAAAAATGGTGGCTCGGAGATTTCATGTTCTCCACAATAACTCCAACTTTGATCTTGATTACGACACCGATGACGGCTTCGAAGTATATCTCTCTTTCTCTCTCTCTTTCTCTCTCTCTCTCAATTATTCACTCTGAATTTTCATTCACCATTGCACTGCAGGTTTTTCAATTCCAGCTCTTCTCACTCACTTTTGTTCCACCTGATCAGCAAAAGGTCCCATTTCCCTTCCTCCCTCCCTCTCTATTTTCTGATTAATTTTTTTTTTATTCTAAAAAAAAAAAAGGTTTGATTCTTTTCTTAATTGCATTTGATAGATTTATGGAGCCGAACATGATAACCCACTGGCCACTGACTCTGATCTCATCTCCATTTCTGAAAAACTACGACTCGTCTCCATCAACGACCCAGTACTTGAACCCGAACCCCAACCCGAACCCGAATCAAGCACTGCCGATTTTCTGAAATCAGATGAGGAATTCGCCAGACTCTTGCAGGTTTGCTGCATTAAACACATTTTCCTTTTCTGCGTTCACTGTAGTTGCAAGTTTTGTAAAGTGAGGAGTGCGTTCAGTTCTATATGTATATACAACATACACTATTATATCTTTACAGGCAGAGGAGGAAGCGCTTATGTTGCAGCAATATGTTGCTATTGAAGATACTCAACAATTTGAGAGTAGAGTACGGCCTTACGTTTCTCAAGTCCTCATGGTATTTTTCACCTTATTCTTATACTAGACAATTAGTTCGTAATCATGAAGCTGCATAGCATGTTAAAACGAGGTTTAGTTTTACAGGAAAGTAGATAAACGCTAATTGGTTTCACGACATGCTCTGTAGAAGAATCAGGATTACATGTTGTCCTTGTGAGTATTATATAACAATTGATTCCATTTTGATTGTTATGATAATATCTTGCAGTATGAGGATGAAAGGCGCCAGGAAGCTGCTCGGAAGACCGTTCCTGTGGAAGAGCTCGAGGAGAAAGCCTTGGTCTCTTTGGCCAAGGTAAGAGTTGTATTTTTTTTTTTTCCCCTTTCAAGACAACATCTTTGTTCATAGTAATCAAATATGTAATTTCTTTTTAGAGGATGCCAATGTCATGTTGTGTTGTGTTAACTCTAAACCAACTCTTTTACTATAACCGTCTGTCTGACTATTTTGGAAATTCATTCACCTTGGATTTACAAGCACTTGTGTGTGGATATCTCCCTTTCTGCTCGTGGTTTTATATGATGTTTATCTTTTGAGCTTGTGATGCTGTTGTCATTTCATAAGCATAGCTTTTCGCATTCTGCTACAATTGTTTTGTAATCGGTAAGGCTGATAATCATTTTCCAGGAGGGGAACTTCAAGCCATCAAAATTAGAACAAGACCATGCTTTCCTGCTGCAGCTGGTTTTCTGGTTCAAACAATCCTTCAGGTTTAAATGAGTCATTATATTGGCTATTCTGTTTTTTGTTAATGCAAAATGAATCAAATGTGTTAACGGCTAATGACTCCATAAGGACTGAACATAGTAGATCACAGGTCTCTGCTTCATAAAATTGCTGAGTTATTTATGGTTTAACTCAAATATGATTCATGCAATGTTTGCGGCTGAGCTGCATCTTTTTTATTTGTCATTGTGAAAGACACCACTTAACCTTCATACCTGTTCTCTTTTGCTAATTTCATCTGATCATTTTTTTTTTTTCTTTCTTGTCCTCATCTAATAGTTGGGTGAATTCACCAGCTTGTCATGATTGTGGCAATGAAACTAAAAACCAGGGTATGACTGCTGCACTTCCTTCTGAGACTCTTTATGGAGCTTCCAGGGTTGAACTTTATCGGTATGACCATTCAATTTATACCTTAATTCAATGCGAGTTTGCTTTGTTTTCCTTGTACTGAGACCAGAAATGTGGCTTTGGTAATTATCATAATTGATATATATGTTAATTTTCTTGTGACATCATGTATTTGAACTAATCATAAACCTTCTTTAAGCTATAGTTAATCAACTGATCTGTCTGCAACGCTTTTTTTTTTTTAAATTTATGATCAACTTAATAGTTTCTTTAAATTTGAGAGTATCCTAGTCGGCAAGTTCAACAGGCTGTTTCCTTCTTGAATTTATTTAGAACAGGTCTTGGCTGGCAAATCCTTTTTTTAAATGAGCTGAAGTATTCCTCCAATTCATATCTACTTACATTTAGGAGATCTGGTGATAACCAGTTATTTGATTATTGTTACTTGAATTATGGCCTGTTGCTTATAAAACATTTTAGTAGGTTTATGCTTGTGTTCAAGAATTATTTTTTAGCTTCTTTTATTTGCCCGACTTACTTAATTTTCCAGTTATTCACATTTTACCTTTCCACAACACAGCTGCACCTTTTGCTCGAAACTGACTCGCTTTCCACGATACAATGATCCAATTAAGGTATTCAACTTGTGTCAAATTTGTTAATATTATAATATTATATACTTGGCCAACTGACAAACCAACTACTATGCCTATCACATTTATGTTGGATACTTCCTTTATTCTCTTTCAATTTGCAGATTGTGGAAACAAGAAAGGGCCGCTGTGGGGAATGGGCCAATTGCTTTACACTCTATTGTCGAGCTTTCGGCTATGAGTCACGTCTGGTTTGTAACTGGATGAAATTCAGTCTTTTCAATATGCTGATCTATCTTAAAATATTATGCTAGAATTGAGTAGATAATGTATAATTTTTCTTTATCATTAATTTCTAGGATGTTTGATTTAGAACTGGTTTTGAATTTGAGGTGCTTATTTTGTGGCATAGCACATGATGATTCTGATATTACAAATGCTGTGCCAAATGTTATGTATTAAATATCTACATGACAAAGTTGTGTTTTGGTAAATGATCTAATTTTAGTGTTACATGAAATATATTCTCAGTTCACATATACATAGAAAAAACAGAAGTCATGCTGGATATTCTAAATTAAGTTATGAGCCATAAGGAAGAGATAGGCCTGGGCTAGAAATGTAAATCTAAGTTCAATTTTTTAATTTATCTTGATTCTTATAGTATGGTAGTTTTGTGCTGGTGTTCTTTGATTTCTTTGGGTTGATTGGGCCAGTTTTCACTAACTAGGGAAAATGAGTATTGAATATTTAGGGACAGGATCCGTTTACAAACTTTTTGGAATTTTTTTACAAATTACACTATCTTCTCCCGGGAGAACATAGTGTAGTTTGCAAAAGTTTGTATTCTCCCGGGAGAATATAGTGTAGTTTGTAAACAAAAAAGTTTGTAAATATAACCTGCCCCGAATATTTATTTCCTTACAGTTTTGCTAGTTAATTTTTTATGATGAACTTTCAAGTCTTTTGAACTTTTCCTTCCACATATTTTCAACCTGGGTTATAAATGTGCTTGTTTATCTTTTGAGGAATACGTTTTCTGTCTTGGATTTTGGTTGATCTCCAGATCCTGGACTTTACGGATCATGTTTGGACCGAATGCTTCTCTCAATTATTGGGAAGGTAAAATTGACTCAAAAGTTGCTGGTTCTTGTAATCTGCTGTTAATACTATTTCTGGTTGGAAAGTATTTGTTCTGAGGACCTATGATCTTACAGATGGATGCATCTCGACCCATGTGAAGGAATCTATGACAAGCCATTGTTATATGAAAAAGGGTATAATTTATTTTTGCAGTACTTTTCTCTTTTCTGTATTCATTGCTTTCATCCATTTAATTGACTGCGAGAAACTAGTTCTCCTTGAACTATTAGAAGTTTCCATCTTGCTTGCATGTTTTCTCACCTTTTATTTTTAATCTGTGCCATAGGTGGAATAAGAAATTAGATTATGTAATTGCCATAGCAAAAGATGGAGTTTATGATGTCACCAAACGATACACAAGGAAATGGCATGAGGTAGGTTTTACAATTGATATTCTTTGTTTCCTCGTGTTCTCTTTATATGGAAACTTTTTTCACATGCATAAGGATATCTTGATTTATTGATAACTGAAAGAGTTTTTGTATCTTTTTAAAAACTGGAGGTCTTATCTCGACGTACTATGCTTACTGAGCCTTCTTTGTCATCTGTACTCACTAATATAACAAAAGAGAGACGAAGAGGCTTTGCTTCTCATATACTTTCAATTATTGAAGCCCGAGATAGAGAAGAAAACCAACAACTTGAGAGGAGTTTACATTCTGAAGATGATGAGTCACTCTCATTACCTGGAAGGAGAAGTGGGAATGAGGAATGGCGCAAATCCAGATTAGAATTGGGTTCTGATAAGCTAAGTTCTTCTGCTTGCGCAGTTCGATTGTGCATAGATGAGCACGTGACAAAGATTCATAATGCATTTTATCCAGTTCTTTATCAATTTGTTGAGGAAGAAGTAACAAAGTCTGAAGCTGTTGAAATACTCGGGATCATTAAAGGAGTTCTCTTGGATCTTCGCAATTACCCCTTTAAAACAAGAAGGACCTCCATTGATTCAGCTCTAAATAAACCAAAATTTCAGAAACTGTTGCCATCTTTTGATGACTTACTTGTTGCTCTTTCACTGGAGAAAAAGATGAATACAGATGGGAGGGTTGAAATTTGTTTGGCTGGTAACCCTGTACTAACTTCTTTAGCATTGCCTGTTGTGCTAGATGCTCTGGATGACATGATTTACAATCTTAACAAGTGTGAAAACTATGGGAAAGATATGTTCCAGTTGCCACTTCTAAAGTTAAATAGAGTACATTCTGGTTCTGTCATTGCAAGTGCAGAGGAGTTGCCTTTTGGGATTGTAAGTTTGTAACAGCTGGCTTATTTTGTATGTTTACCATTACTTGTACCATAGAGCATCCATAATTTGTTCTTGTTTTATAAATTTTAGGTAACATCAGCATTTGATGGAACTCGAATATCAAAATGGGAAGAACCAAACGGAGCAAGAGGTATAGTTTACCAATTAAATAACTTATTTGGGTTTCCAAGCTTAAACATTGTTCTATATAACTTCTGGATTAAGACGTTGCTGTGTTTCACCTACAAATGGAAAAGCACGATTACGAATCTACCATTAGAAAACCACAAGTGCTTTGTGTCACCTACCATCTAGTTCTACTAAGTACTAACTACACTTGATATTCTTAATTGGTACATATTGATGAAATCTTCTTAAGGTAATTATTGATTTATTGTAACTTCCATAGGAGATGAAATTTCTGCCAACTGCATCAAACCATTACTTGGTATTTTTATCTTTCAAGTATTTTGCCCACTTCCTTCAATCTTCTCATTGATATTAGTTGACAACTATCAAATTTCATAAACAGATTCTAACTTAGAATTTATAGCTTTAAGGCGCTACTAATAGTCAAATGTTCTTTGGTAAATTGACTATGTATAGCTAGTTTCTGTGCATTGATGATTCTATATTAAATTACTCATCCGTAGGTGTTATGCTCTGTTTGCATTCTGTCTTCAAGACATAAATTTTAAGATTAATTAAAAAGAATTTGTAATTCGGAGACAGAAAATAATCAAGCAAGAAACCCAAGAATAACCAGGTTAAATGCTAGTGTCAAAAGTATAATCCCATTTTATTTCTACTGTCCACCCCATTCTAAAGGTGCAGAAATTGCTTTCTTTATGCTAATATTAAAAAATTCTCATATTTCTTGACTTTGTAGGTTGTTGGGTCGTGTATAAAACATTTGATAACAAGATGTTTGAGGTTGTCGCATATGATTTAATGTCAGCCAATGATGCACCAGAAAGGGATCCAATGGACTGGTATGAACTTTAGGATATTTGTTGAAAAGATGTTTACTTTTTTTCTTTTTTTTTTGGTAATCTGAAAAGATGTTTACTTTACTCTTGGTTCTTTTTATTATTTGTTATTAATTAATGAATAGTTGAGTTACTTCGCCTTACCTTATTGCGTTGTCTATTCCAAATTTAATCCATTGTTGATGTAAAATTTGTTACACTATTAATAAATAAAAAAGTGTCACTTGATTGTAGCAACTTTTTTTTTTTTTTTTTTTTTAAATAAAGCTCTTAACTGATTTTTAAACAGGTGGAACAATATAGTTTATTGGTAGTATTAATCATTAAACATGCTACGCTGTCTGTTGATCAAAATTAAATCCTTAAAAATAGCATCGATGCTAAGCCAAGCAAGTTGTGAGTGTGTGTATGTCCATCTATGTTGCTCTGCCTGTTAGCAACCATATGCATCTGATGTTAAAAGTGTTCATTGACTGGCTCCTTTTTCCTAAAAATATTCTGGTGAACCTTTCTTTTCTTGGTAACGAGTTGTCACGCATAAGCTTCAGTTAATGAGGCATGTGTTGTGCATTCATATCTTTGCCGGCATATGTTATGTTCCCAGGATTCTTGAAGGGAGTAATGATGAGGGGATCAGCTGGCAAGTTTTGGACAAGCAAACCTCTCAGTTCTTCGAGGACCGTTTCCAGCGTAGAACATACATTATCAACTCAGCAAGTTTTCCATCTAATGTTTTCAGGTAAATTATTACTTAAATATATTATAATGTTTTATGCTAAATGGAATCACTTGAATTAAAAATAATTTAAACAAAACTAATGTTTAAGTTGATCTTTTTAACCCATTTATAATAAATATATACTTTTGTTCTCATAAATAAATAGCTAAGTATTAAGAATTTCAAAACATTTGAACAAAATGAATTTTTTTATTTATATATAAAGATGAAATTTAAGACTTCGATTGTTCTGTTTTATATTCTTTTTCTTGTTCTATCCCAATTCATAAAAGTTATGCCTTTGCAGGTTTAGGTTTCTGGCAGTGAGAGATATTCACTCTACTTCCCGGCTGCAAATTGGTAGCATTGACCTCTATGCCAAAACATCATCAAATATTGGTAAAATGTCAACTGAGTTGAGTTGAGCAGATTACATTTGATGACAAAAAAAAATAATAAATTAAATTAAAGGGTTATTTTGGGCATTATACAAAAACTGAATATGGTTTCGCCCATGCTAAGCTTTATTTTGGGCATTGTGAAGGTGAATGTACAGACACAAGCATTTCTTGAGCTATATTTGCCTTACCAGTAACTGTCTGAAAATCACATCGGTGGCCCTCTTGAATTGCTACTCTGCCGGAAATCAGACCACCCATCCCCAAAAAAATAACGGCCGCTCACGGTGGTGATCACCACTGGCCACGGTTTGTCATTCTTATCTTTGTGGTCAGTTTTTTATTTCATTGCTTCAGTACTCTTCTAGGAACTTCCTTCAACGTACCAAACTATTTTATAATAGATACCGGTGTGAGAAATTATGTATCTTATGTGATCACAAAGTATGATGAATTACAAAATGACGGTGGAGAGACCATATATGGGGCAGGACTGTTGTAAGAATAATAATAATTACATTAAATTTTAATAGTTGGTTTTCATATATTTAACTGTTGTGATTTATTGAGTCTTATTATTTAATTAATTATTAATTTTTAATAAACTACAACTTTTAAATATTATTTTTGCATCAGTATAAGTTGATTATATTTCTATATATATACACACACATTTGGCGTAATAAGCTTATATCGTGTTATTTGGCACGTTGTAAGCTTTTTTTACCTACACTAAAATCAATATGGTCAGAAATTAGTGGTTTTTTCGTCTGAAATCTTGCTCTTATTACGTTCAAATTCTAAATTTTGGTTGTCAAACAATTCCAAAGAAAGAATATTCTCTTTTGTAAATCGGGAAAAAAAATCACTTGAAAGCAGCAAAATATAATTGCGGACGTGTGTACAGTGTTGTGTTGAAGTGCGTAAAATATCTCTTTATTTTAATGTCAATTCCAATTCTTTTAATGGTATAATTGTATGTGATTAAATAATATAATAATTTTGATCACATAAAATATATAAACATGCAATTCCAATGAATACATAGGCTGTCATGCAAATTAAATAAATATAATTTACATAAGTGTGTAATCTTTAATTTTTTATTTATTTTTTCATCCATTTCCTTTTCTGCATCATCTTAACTGATAAAATTAGTATACAATGTAATCATCCCCAAATACAAAATCTAAGTGACATTCAGAAGATTTGTACGCAAAATGTAAACAAGCATAATTTATACATTAGAAATTAAAAAAAGAAACTTTGTTTCAATTTTTCTATAGAACAATAAAAAATCTTTTCAATTTTTGTTTTGGACAGTGACTCCATGGTCATTACTTCCTCAATGGTAACATATTGGGTTAGTTTTAAGAGTTTTAATTTTCTCATATAATAGACACATTTTATTTGGGGTCGACATCTATTAAAAAAAATTGCACGAAAATCGAAAGGTCACTAATAGAAGAAAATAACTATTTTATAATGTGAGAAAATATTTTTCCTAGTTTTAATATATGATATTGTATTACGTAGCTCATCAAAATAGTAAACATAGTCTCTATGATTCAAAATTATTCAAAATTAACGGTTCTCAAATCGTACTAGTCAAATAATTGATGAATCAATAAATATATTAAAAAATTATTACTAAAAAATGCACTTTCATTCCCACCATAGAATAGTTTTGGATTGACAATATAACATAAATCTTATTAGAGGCGGAACCACGTTATGCACGATTGCATGGGGCCATGGCGCGAGCTAGATTTTAAAAATTAGTCATATTTTAACCGTGACTAATTAACCGTGACTAAATAACTTTTCATGCTTTAATATTTTGCACGACCTAAATTTTCTTTAACCCTAACTGGATTGTAAGGTGGGCTTCACCAATGAATCTTAATTAAATTGTATGTGCTTTCTATACCATGTGTAGAACAAATTTCTCCAAACTTGTTTCAACTCAAATCACTATCTAAGAAGAGAAATTTAAATTGTGTAGTACACATGCTTTCTGTAAAAATGTAGAGTTAGAGCAAAATTCTTATTTCTAATAATATTATGGATAAATTATTATTTTATTAAAAGATTTTGGTTTTAATTTGATCAGTACTGCATAAAAGATATAAAGGATACACGAAATGAATAAGAATCATGAAAAACGAGTAAAAGTATTAATTAATTGCTTACAAAAAAAAAGTATTAATTAATTAATTGGGATAAATTTTCATGAGTTAGAACTTGATTAAAGTTAAAAAAAGAAAAAATAGGGTAGGTGAATGAAGGAGGAGGAGAATGTTTGTAGAAAAGGAATATCCAATTTCGTTAAAAAAGTAAAAAATCCAAGCATGATTGGATTGGAGGGTTGAAGGAAGAGCCAAACTCACCACCAACCAAAACCAAAGAAATAAGATAGCAATTTGCAAAGTGAAGTTAACTGAACTCAACACACACACAAAAAAACTATTGTTATTGTTGTTATTGTTGTTGTGATTATTGTTGAATGTCAATGGCCTCCTTATCCCTCTCTTCGCCTCCATCACTCTCTTCATCACACCACAATGCCTCCACCCACCTTATCCTACGCACCCCCAAATCCCTTAAACTGCGCACCAACCTTCAAAGACCTTTCTCCCCCCTCTCCGTTCGAGCCATCACCCTCACCCAAGACGACCTCAAGAAACTCGCCGCCGACAAAGCCGTCGAGTACGTCAAGAGCGGCATGGTCCTCGGCCTCGGCACCGGCTCCACCGCCGCCTTCGTCGTCGCCAAGCTCGGCCAACTCCTCAGCTCCGGCCAACTCAAGGACATCGTCGGCGTCCCCACCTCGAAGCGCACCGAAGAGCAAGCACGGTCTCTCGGCATCCCTCTCTCCATCCTCGACGACAATCCCCGTCTGGATCTGGCCATCGACGGCGCCGACGAGGTTGACCCCGACCTCAACCTGGTGAAAGGTCGCGGCGGAGCTCTCCTGAGAGAGAAGATGGTGGAGGCTGCGTCGGATAAGTTCGTTGTGGTGGCTGACGACACGAAATTGGTGACGGGACTGGGCGGGAGCGGGCTTGCTATGCCGGTGGAGGTTGTTCAGTTCTGTTGGAAATACAATTTGATTAGGCTTCAAGAATTGTTCAATGAAGAAGGTTGTGATGCCAAATTGAGATTGGATGAGAGTGGGAAACCCTACGTCACTGATAATTCGAATTACATCGTTGATTTGTACTTCAAGACTCCAATCAGAGATGCCTTGGCTGCTGGATCTGAGATTTCAGCTCTGGAAGGTGTGGTTGAGCATGGCTTGTTCTTGAACATGGCCACCTCTGTCATCATTGCTGGCAAGACCGGTGTTGAAGTCAAGAACAAGTGAAAGTGCATTTCTCATTATTTTTCGCGTTGTCTATCTATTATTATTGTTTTTGTTTTGGGTTCCTATCCCCTAGTGAATTTATAACAAGTTTAAGTTGGATGGAAGCAATGTGATATGGTTATGATTCATATTTAGTAAATGAAAGTCATGCTGAATGTAAATGTGATTCTTCATAATTTTCATTCTAGTTAATGGCGCAGCAATAGCTTAGCGACTAGCGCGTAATGACGTTGCGGTGTCTTGCCGCAAGAAGCTGCGTCGCGTAGCACCGAAACGCAACAGCGGTCACAATTGCCGCTAAATCACTACTATATTGTTGTCATATAATAAAATATCAATTTTTTCTTAAATTGAGATGTTTAACAGAAAAAATTATGGAATTTTTAGTCTATCTACATCTCTCTCTTTTTGTGTTATATCTGTCTTTAAAAAATGTTTTTTTTCTCATTATTTTTGTCATATATTTATTCCACTATTTTCATAACCGCAACCCGTTATAGCACTATAATGTTTCTTGGGATTGGTCGCGACATCTCGCAATTTGATAACTTTGATAATATTTAGGATAAAGATAAACAGGAGAAGAAAAATGAAATAGAATTACAATGAATATAAGAATTAAACAGTTTAAGAATTCGCAACAATAATTCCAAGAGTACCTAAGCAGTTAAATGCCCAGAACAAAAACTATTTCATTATTGTTCATATTCCCCAAAATTTTATATACTATATGTCAAGTTAAAAATTTATTTTGGATTTCATACATTCACTGTAACAAGGAAAGACGGAGATGTTGAGAAGATTGAATTAATTGGGGTACCAACCCCACAATACGCCTAATAGCAAGCTAATATGTATTTCATTTTTTTCACGTAAAAAAATGGTTAAAACTAGAGCCATCAAAACGGGCCAGCTAAACACTGAATTTCATTTCTAACCGGGCTTGTGATCAAATCCAAACCTGAGATATTCTTCCATATGCACTACCATATTGTTATTTATGCATTACCGTGAATGCAACTGTATACTAATTTCTTAATGTATACCTTTCAGTTCCCTTGTTAATAAAAAAGGATTTCAAAATATTGAAACCGAATGATAATGAACTTGCCTTGGTTTTATTATCTAAGAACACTCCAACATGTAGCTGATCACAGAGCTTTTCCGTGGAAGATTTAAATTATATCACATATGCATTTCACCGAGCAGGTGGAATGCAAATTTGATAGCAGCTCAAAACCACATCATTCACACTAGTTAACTCCCAATGATTAATCATCGTACAATATTCAATCAAAAACAAAACAAAAGTTATCCAATTCTAAAATAAAATCTAAAACTAGAGCAACTAGCACTGAAAAAATCGAAGATAAAAAAATTTATTTTCATTATTATCAATGTATTCCTATTTGACCAAGCAAACATGAGTGTAAATCGTAATGGAGAAGATCAATTAATGAAACGAAGGAAGATCAAACTCTACGAACCTGGATTGTCAAAGATTTGATGAGATTGAAAGCTTGAGGGAGAGGGGGGGAAGAATTACCGAAGGTGAATGTTTTCAATTCCATATCACGAAGATGAGGACGTTGCTCAGGTATGTTAGAGTATAAAATTTGGGAGATGGAAAAGAAATTTTTCAAAGGAGAGTTTGTGCCTCGTTACTTAAACACTTGAGAGAGTACTCCTTAATTGCTTTTGATAGCTTTCTTTACTAAATTTGCCACATGTAATAAAAATGTAGGTAGGCAAATGTGCCAACTAGCTGGTTTTTTGATAATGATATTGAATAATCTACAGACATTTATGCTAGTAATAGGCACTTTGTTATCATTCACACAAAAAATTGACAGCTAAGTTTTTCATCCACATTAGACTAATCATTCTTTTCACATAACCTTGTTTAATCAATCACAAAAAATGTTGTTGATGTTGATCAGACTAATCATTGTACTGTAAAATACAGGCAGTTATGAACATAATTAAATTTGAATCCCATTTACAACTACACAATACAACTAAACAGTCACTCTTAAGGTTGGTGTTGGCAACACTTCACCCGCTAGCCCAATGTGTGAATTAACACCTATGAAGTGTTATCAACTACATAGACAACACATAATCCAAGTCCATGTCAATCATTTGTCTAGGATCATAAAGATCAAAGTCATAACCAAAGTCCATGTCTTCATTTAAGATTGAGTCTATTGAACTTAAATCAGTAAGATGTGAAGCATAGCTGCTATCCTTGCTTTGGTCAGTCAACCCCTGAAATGGCACAATATTACTTATTTGCCTAGGACAATTTGTAACTCCTTGCAAGGGTGAAAAACTCATGTCATCTATATGAGGCATTACAGCCTGCCCAAGAGGTTCAACACCCTCAATCTCCTTGTCAATCATTTGTCTAGGATCATAAAGATCAAAGTCAGAACCAAAATCCAAGTCCATGTTTTCATTTAAGATTGAGTCTATTGAGCTTAAATCAGTAATATGTGAAGCATAGACAAATGTTTTCATAAAAGGTTCAACACCCTCAATCTCCATGTTTTCATAAGCTCAATAGACTCAATCTTAAATGAAGACATGGACTTGAACTTTGGTTCTGACTTTGATCTTTATGATCTTAGACAAATAATTGACATGGAGATTGAGGGTGTGGAACCTCTTGGGCAGACTGTAATGCCTCCTATAGATGACATGAGTTTTTCACCCTTGCAAGGAGTTACAAATAGTCTTAGGCAAACAAGTAATATTGTGTCATTTCAGGGGTTGGCTGACCAAAGCAAGGATGGCAGCTATGTTTCACATCTTACTGATTTAAGCTCAATAGACTCAATCTTAAATGTTGGTCAGCCAACCCCTGAAATGGCACAATATTACTTGTTTGCCTAATTTAATTGCTTGAATCCGCTCATAATTTAATTGCTTCCATAACAAAGGATTAAGAAATAATGGAAATGAGTACGTGATAAAAAAGGAAGAAGAATAAGTTTTCTCTCTAATCAATTTGTGTTGCTACGTTGTTTTAATCATCTTCGTACGTTGCTACGTTACTAACTAATATAAGAATAAATATCTTTTTTGATCCCCAACAAAAATTTCGCCCCCCACTTTAGCCAATTTATTTTATTCATCCGTTTTCGACGGAATTCGTTTTCCGTCAAAAAAACTTCACAAAATTAATTTCTTTTGCATTTATTTTATTCATCGATTTTCGACGGAATTCATTTTCCGTCAAAAATCTTCGACAAAATCCATTTTCTGTCGAAAAACTTCACAAAATCAATTTCTTTTGCATTTATTTTATTCATCCGTTTTCGACGGAATCCATTTTCCTTCGAAAAACTTTACAAAATCAAATTATTTTACAATTTATTTTATTCATCCGTTTTCGACGGAATTCGTTTTCCGTCAAAAAACTTCGATTGATTTCCTTTTTCGTCGAAAAACTTCACAAAATCAATTTCTTTTCCATTTATTTTATTCTTCCGTTTTCAACGGAATCCATTTTCCTTCGAAAAATAACATAAAATCAATTTCTTTTCCATTTATCTTATTCATCTGTTTTCGACGGAATTCATTTTCCGTCGAAAAAATTCACAAAATCAATTTCTATTACATTTATTTTATTCATATTCACTTGGTCCCTATGAAATTTAAAGTGGACTTATTTTAGTCTTTTTGAGAGACTAATGTAGGTTTTTTTTGATTTTGTGAGAGACCATGATTTTAACTAAATTGATTCACTTTGAATTTCTTAGATATCTCCTCGAGATTAATTTTTGATAAGGGATTAAAGTGGAGACCATGTTTTTTATTAGAGACTTAAAATAATATTTACTCCTAATATAAATATTAAATCAAGAGATAAATAAAGACCTACATGACTACAATAACAACAATAACGAAAAACAAAACAAATCCTAAATTTCATGTCAGCACTTGCGGGCGTTCACCTAGGTCCACCGATATATATTATCCAAGCGTCAAAGTTTAAGTATGTGCAAAATTATTACTACTTCATATCCACGCATTATTAGATAGATAAATAGATAAAGAGAAAGAGAGGATTTAAGTAGGGATGTGCATGGGTCGAACCGAACCAGATTTTTTGAAAAATCGAACCGAATTGGTTTAAATGGTTCGGTTCGGTCCAAAACTGGTTCGGTTCGGTTCGGAACCGGTTCGGGTCGACCCTCTTTTGAAAAGAAAAATTTTTAAAAATTAAAAAAAAAAAGTTATAAAAATTAATTTAGTTTGATTTGAAAGTGATTCGGTTCGGTTCGGAAACGGTTCGGTTCTTAAACCGGTTCTAAAAACCAGTTCGGTTCATGAACCGGTTCTTTAAAAACCGGTTCGGTTCATGAACTAATTTTTTAAAACCGGTTATTTTATGGATCGGTTCGGTTCATGGTTCGACCCACCTTTATGGTTACTTTGCACACCCCTAAATTTAAGCACCTACAAAATCTTTAACAGCGTCCCCTTTAGCAGTGATGGGTAGTAGCAGTATGAGAAGCATGGCCAGAAAGATCAATAACCTGCAGGGACCCATACGGTAATTTGGCAAATAACTGAGACTTGTACACGAAGAAAGGGAGAAGAAGAACAACAACAAAGATGATGATCAGAGAAGGATTTGGGTTATTCCAATGTATATCAAAGTGGCTAAATATAATAACATTTTGAATTTTGTAACAATCCTTGCATTCCTAGAGCAAACTTTTGGATCATGAAATAGTGGCGGATCATTTTGGCTATCATTTGTTTAGCTAATTTGGATTTTAATTTTATTTATATAAAATTATGAAAAATGTCAATTTCTTAATTTTAAAGATAATTATTTAAATACTTTATGATGTTAATAAATAATTATTTGTTAAAATTGATTTAATTCTGGTTAATTATTGAGCTAGAGTTCAAGGAAAAATATTAAAGAAGTCAAAATGCAACTACATAACATCTTCTTCTTTTTTTTTTTACTTGCAATATAAATTATAAATTTGTTTGTTTTCAATTCTATCATTTTTTAAATATATATATATATATATATATATATATATATATATATCTTTTTTTACCATCTAATGGAGAGCAAACCTTTGATGCTACCGATGCACCATTCATCGGTAAAAACAAAAAAACACAAAAAATTCCCTAAGGGAGACCCACCATTTTACTTGTTTACTGGAGCAAACGTAATATTATTTACTGCAATATTTATTCAACGTTAGAACAAGCATTACTATAGAATTGGGTAAATTGCAATTCATCTCTTAAAATCTAATAAAATTAGATTGGCATCATTTCTGTACAAACACATTTAAACTTCTCTTACCTTTTAAACTTTTATCTAATAAAGTCCTTTTTTATTTTATTTTTTGAAACACATTTATCATTTCTGTACAAACACAAAATACACAGTAAAAAGAGTAAGAGTGATTTTCAAAGATAAAAATAGTTAAAGACACTATGAAATAGAACATGAGAATAAGGGTGCTTCTTTCATTACTAAAAACATACTAATAAGTGGAATTCTTAAAACTTAAAAAAAATTGTTGTTATAATAAAAAAAAAAATTGTCTTATGCGATGTGAAGAATATAATTATTTTGTAATTTTATCAATTCAAAAAAAAAAAAAAACTGACGTAATTTACTAATTTATAAGAAGGAAAATTGCCAAAAACTACTATTTGTATGACCAAATTTCTTATCCTGCTACCCCAGGATTCAAACATTTGTCATCTAGAAGAGTGAAAAGTAGGCAAAAGACCTTTCATTTTTTAATTGCAATGGTGCAAGAATTAGTCGAGATAGAGAACGAGAACAAGGAAACAAAGACATAAACAGGACAACAGAGATAACGAATCAAGTGCACAATTTTTTACCCTTTTTTTCTAGTGTCTTTCTTTAATCATCAACAAGTTATAATAATTAAATATTAACACTATTTCTTTTAATCGGTTGATGTGAAAGGCTCGTGGAATCTTCTACTTTCGGGGTAGCTAACGCTTCACATCCTTGACTAAATCAAAGCCAAACCCAAAAGAGTACAAGAGAATAGATATAAGATCAAAGTCAAAACACATATTTAAGTAATTCGCGTTAATTTATTTATGTTCAACACTAAATTCTAGATGGTAGATACTGAGTTGAAGTAAACAATTTAATACCACGTTCGAACATCTTTCTCTTATTCATCTAATAATATGAACCATTGATAGAATAAAGAATGTTATCTTCTTAAACCGTGTAGCCTTAGCACTAGCGTGCAAGCCATGTGTGGCCCTTGGATCTCGGATTAAGCTTCAGACTTCAGAGGAACAAAAAAGGTTATAAAACAATGATGTTTCTACCTTCTTATTTCTATAGAGAGGCATTGTCATTGAATATTTGAATTTATTCCAATCATAGTAGTTAATTGCATCGCAATAGCGCCGCGAGCCGCGCCATACAGTCGTTGCGGTGCCTCGCCACAAAAAACCACGTCGCGTCGCACCGGAACGTAATAACGGCTATTGCGATCACAATTGAGGTCAAATCAGAACCATATTACTGTCATAAGACAAAATGTCAATTTTGTTCTAAATTTAAATGTGTAACATAAGTTTTTTTAAGGATTTTTTTTAATCTATCTGCGTCTCTCTTGGCCACTTTTGCTATCTCTGCCTTTTCTTTTTGTCATTATTTTTGTCATATATCTATTTCGTTATTTTTGCAACCACAACCCGCTATAGCGCAATAGCATTTTTTGGGGTTGGCCGCGACATGCCGCAATCCACATTTGATAACTTTGATTCCAATAAGCTGGTAGACCCTGATAAGAAACATCTTTTAATTTTAACAGCTTGACCTAGGGGTGTGCAAAATAACCAAAAAAGTGGGTCGAACCATGAACCGAACCGAACCGCTCCATAAAATAACCGGTTTTAAAAAACTAGTTCATGAACCGAACCGGTTTTTAAAGAACCAGTTCATGAACCGAACCGGTTTTTAGAACCGGTTTAAGAACCGAACCGGTTTTTATAACCGGTTTAAGAACCGAACCAGTTTTTAGAACCGGTTTAAGAACCGAACCGTTTCCGAACCGAACCATTTTCAAACCAAACCAAATTAATTTTTATAACTTTATTTTTTAAATTTTTCAATTTTTTTCTTTTCAAAAGAGGGTTGACCCGAACCGGTTCCGAACCACTTCCGAACCGGTTCCGAACCACTTCAGAACCGGTTCTGAACCGAACCGAACCACTTTCGAACTGAACCGAACCACTTCCGAACCGAACCAGTTTTGGACCGAACCGAACCACTTTCGAACCGAACCATTTAAACCAATTCGGTTCGGTTTTCCAAAAAAACCGGTTCGGTTCGACCCATGCACATCCCTAGCTTGACCCCTAAAAACTACTGAACTATAGTCAGAAAAATTTACAGCTCTTGACAATCAGGCTGAGGCAATGTTGAAGTGTAATGCTTCCAGAATTATATTTAGGAAACTCCACGAGGGTGGCAAGTGGCTTTATCAGGGGAAGCTTTGCAGGCCAAAGCCAGTACTAAATAGTTAAATACCAGCACAATAACCCAGAAAGAGCATCCTGAACAAGTTAAAAGAGTGCAGTATATATAATACATATGTAACAAGATTAAAACTAACACATGAAAAAAAAGAATATTTGCTCTCCTACGTGTATCTAATTTTGTTTATGGATATTTGAGGCAAATAGAAACCTCAGTGACTTTCTGACTTGTTTATTTGCCAGGTTCCATTATTAACAGAAAAAAGAAATGGGAAAAGCAGGGAAATGGATTAGAAACTTTCTTCTAGGGAGAAAGGAAGAGAAATTCAAGAAGATTGATACATTCTGCCCCGAGAATAGGACTGCAAGCATGAGTGGTCAGATGGTGAGTCCCAAAGTGAAGCGCAGATGGAGCTTCGGAAAACTAACAGGTGGAAGAATAACAAGCAAGGTAACAGTGCATAAATTTTCCAGATCTTTTGACTCAGATGAATCTGCAAAACTGCAAATAAAAGCCTTGTTGAAAACTCAGAATCCAAAGTGTCTTCCAACAGCACTGACAAAGGTTTCTGAAGACACAGAATTTGAAAACACAGCTGCTACAAAGATTCAGGCTGCCTTTCGCTCATATTTGGTATAAATCTCTCTCTATACTCATCAAGTTTTTTATGGTCACATCAAGTTTTTATTACATCCTATTCATAGCCTCAAACATTTGGAATAGGCTTAATGAACACGCTACATGCAAATTTTCAGGCCAAGAAAGCATTGCATGCTTTGAGAGGATTAGTCAAGATACAGGCACTAGTGAGGGGTCACCTTGTAAGGAAACAAACAACTGCTACCCTGCGTGGCATGCATGCGTTGATGGCCATACAAGTTAGAGCTCGAATTCACAGAATTCAGATGGTAGAGGAAGCAAATCTCCTCCGAAATCAGCCTCCCCAACGCGAAGAAATTCTACGCTTCAAAGGTCTCATACCAGAAAACAAAGTAAGCCTTTGCAAAATATTCCCAATGTTATCATCTGAAGATTGGCATATTGTGATTATTCAAGTGATAAAAACATTATATTCAACTTAGATATAAATCCTATCCAAAATTCATCCCAATAAAGTTTTTGGCTAATTCTCAGTTACATGTTCTGTTGTGCTGAAATGAGAAGCTAATGTCTGTAATATGGTTATTATGTATAGGATTCAAAGGATATGAGTCTGGAAGAAATGTTGGAGGTAATGAAAAGTAGAAGTGGCCCTCTGGATGGTTCATATGTTAAGAGCAGAGAGCATGATTCCATGACATTATATTCAAAACGTCCATCAGTTTCAAAAAGAGAAAATCAATACGAGAATGCTTTAATCACAGCACCAAATAGCTCAGGAAATTACCGGGCCATGTATGAATTCAACCAAACAGCAGTGGCCTTATCAGATTCTCAGCGACACCCAGTGCCTCACCGTAAATCATGGTCGCCAAATTATATGAACAAGACCGAATCTTCAAGGGCAAAATCAAGGTCTCAGAGTGAACCAAGACAACGAACGAGGCAAAAAAACAAGTCTGTAGAATCTCCGTTGAATGCTCCAAGGCAAAATCTGTTCTCAAACTCGTTACGCTTCGATCCTGGAATCCTTGACCATTGGGTTATTAACCTTCATGGCTCAACGAAGGACAGCAAGCGCAATTCCTTTGGAAGCAGCACAGTTACTAGCGATTCCTACTACTGAATTCTCTTGCTAAGTTACAGAACAAGCAAACAATTGGATTTTGAACATTAATGCTTAAGTCATCTATTATCATACTTCACAATGCTTGTGGCATTTTTTATTTTGAGCAACACTATTTCATCACCTATCCAACCAAAAATTAGTAGCAGAAGCAAGGTGTATGGTAGCAAGCCAGACGGATAACTCAAGCATTAACACAGAAGCAGTCGACTGCAATGTAGTAAAAGAAATTTTTTGACATTGTTACTAAATTTATTAGTTTAATTAGTTCCTGTGGTCAAACAGCTAATGCTATCTTGTCATGAAAAGATTTCCTCATTCATCAGATTAAAAGCTTGAGTTATCATTACACAGTAAAGTGAAAATGAAGTGGGTAAATGAAAAAGAGTTGTCACCTAACTCAGCTGTTTAAATGTTACCGTGTGAAAAGAAAGAAACACCGAACTCTACAAACAAGACTACGTAAGATATTGCAGCACTTTAAGCGGATTGTTCCCGATTGAAAGTGTTCTCTTTGAAACTTTTGCTCAACCAAATAGCAGTTTCCCTTGGGGAAGCCTTCCCAGGCCCAAACGGTTTTAACAAAACACCAAGTTCTCCATACCTTTCCTGCTGCAGTAATCTCGCACTAAATTCAAGCAATCCTTCTAAAGCTTCAGCCCTTTGTTGGAATGATGAAGTATCAAACTGCCGGCGGCGCAAGTCTGAAGAGTTGTGGCTAGATGCTCCAGCAGTAGCATGTTGATCAGATGAGTCACTTTTGTCCTCTTCATTTTCCTTGAACATGCTGCGCTTGATTCCCCGCCAGGCATCAGTACGACTAGGTTTGATGTAGGCTCTGTCACATACCTCAACTGTGCATTTGTCTATCAAAGTTGAATCATTGCCACAAGGAGGGGAGCCTGAGGAACCCTTCGCAGATGTTGGTGAAGGACTATTGATGGGAAGAAATTGATCTTCATATGATGCTAATGGGAATTCTGCTATCTTATCAATACGGGGTGTGTTAACCGAAATATTGGGCGAATTTAAGTGGCCAACAAAACCATTACTGGGCCTGCGAGGAGGCTGCCGAATGGCACTACTTCTTGGCAACGGCAATGATGCTCTGCGAGTCGTATGGACAGTTTGTTTTGTATTGTGTGAAACAGGAAGCTGCAACCATGAACTTTAAAAAGTCAGACATCTAAAATTCTTAATTGAACAATACCATTACACGTAAAACAGTAATTCATTATGAAACTATCCACTTCACAAAGGTGACATGCTTGAGTTTGTTTCATGATATACAATGTGTCAAACATTGAGACATGATTGACTCCAGCTTGCCTTACCGCGTTATTATTTTTTGAGGATTCCATTGATTTCTTGGGGGTGGCAGAAGCTTTTGATGAAGTGAGTCTAGGACTAGGAGTATTAGCAATACTATGAGTTTTGGAAACAACTGGCTTATGGATTGACTTCACTTCATGGCTATCTCCAACACACAGTTCAGCTAATCTTTGATTCAAATGATCAGGAGTACAATTTATTTCTAGGGTAGAGCATAGAGAATCTTGGTCTGCTCCAGATACACTAGGATTTAAAGTCCGATCATTGCTGAAAGAATACCATTTATCCCCAGGGATAGAAACAGGATCATCTTGCTTCAAAAATCTAGTTTTCATCATACAGTTGGATTCTGGCCTATGACCTGACAATGTATTTCGCCTGGGGCTATTGATTTTGAGATGGACCTTAAGAACATAAGGTTGAAGATGTGGGTGGCCAAGTAGCTCTGCAGCCTGCCTCCAAAAGCACATGAAACAATGTGAGAAAGAAAGCATGGTTACAGAAGACACCTTCACAACCAACATCACTTCATAATCTTTGTAGCGGAACTTGAAACGTTCAAGGACACAAATAATAGTTTTCCAATTTCTCTGTCAACCAGACATCATTAAATCTACCCAAACAAAGTAAATATACTTCAGATAATGTAGAAATGCTTGTTGCAAAGTTTATTAAATTTCAGCAGACTTCTTTAAAATATTACAAGTGTTTATGTACTTCTTCTCTACTCATTTAGTTAGATACCTGATTTCCCATTTAGTGCCCTGTTTCTTATTGATTCAATGAAGAAATCAGAATCATTCTTTTGTACCATGGAAGATTTGTTTTATGAAAGGAGAATAGGTAGAATTCTTGTTAATATAGAAATGAAAAATCTCCATATAACATTTAATGTGGAATCCATCACCAACCCAACCCATCTCCAAAAGGATGGATTTAGATTTTCTAAAGTAAGGAATACACCTTATCAAATAAATTGCAGGATTGATAACGGTTGATGATAAAATTAACAGTTTAAAATTTTATAAATTACATGCACAAGGATAACAGATCGTGGATATGAGAAAATGTATTCCCTTGATTTCCTCATCCATGATTACCACCTGCGCTTAGTCTTTAAAGTGCAACCATCACTTTAGAGTTCCAAATCCCAATAGGATAAGCAGAAAGCAAATCCTCCTGTTAAATCCAAGGTTGGCATAATCCCAGCAATGTTGAGGAAACACAATTTGGTGAAGCAAATAAGAATATTTGAATTGCATGCTTGTATGATATATCTATCCTACAGTTAATTCAATCACAAAGCAATATAGACATGGTACTAGATGCAGCACCGGCACATTGCATTGATTATTCAGGTCAGAGGAGAATTCTTATACATACACTAGGCCTAAGCTCTGGATTTTTCCGCAGCATGCTTTTAACAAGACCTCGACTGTCAAGAGGGAAAACAAATATGATTAGATCAATCTTACAGTTCATAACTAATTGATTACTATTAATTTACAGAAGACACCTTCACAACCAACATCACTTCATAAATAAAGTTTTTCTTCTTTATTTTAGCGGGTTGACCCGTCGGGTTCAACCCATATTGCCACCTCTCTATATGACAAAAGAAGAAGGACTTACAATGCAGCAGAATATTTTGTTGGCAGCGGAGCCACTACAGACTTATTAATCTTGTTAATCAGTGCTTGTATATCCTGTTCAAGGAAATTGAAAGATAATTACACAACTTCAAAAAGCTAAGTTTGCAGAAAAGATATGAAAAGCAGTAAATGCGAGTAGTTTTCAAGTCTGAGAGACAATATAAGTATAACCATGCTGCTAAATGAGCGCTGCTGATAATCAATTGTGAAAATCATAGTAAAAAAACTGGCAGAAGTTCAAAATATATCAAATACTAATGCAGATACGGAGATAGTAAATTTATAGGATTTGACCAGATTGATAGTCCACAGAACACAAATACATGTGCAAATAAGGAAATGTAACAATAGTCAAATTGATATGCAATCATCAGCATCAGATTGATAACAAACTGAAAATTGGTAATACAACAGCAGTGATGAAAGTGTTAAATATTTTCCACGAAGATGAGATAGAGACAAAGAAACCCCCTAATTAAAAAAGAAGACTCACAAATGCTTTGAATGCAGGCTTATGCGAGGTCATTTCATATATACAGCATCCTGAGTAACCAATTTCAGAGATGAAGAATACATAATCAGCCAGATAATAAAAAAATCATCAAGGAAAAATAACCATAATACATGAGTACGTACCCAAGGACCAAATATCTGATTTAGAACCATAAGGTATATCAGCAAGGAGCTCAGGGCACATATAGCTTGGAGTTCCCACAACCTAAATTACAAGACATCAACTGTTGTAGATGATTACTGTACAAAAGTTATAATCAGGAAGGTAAACTCAATTCATAGAAGAAGTATTTCTTACAGAGGAAGTAAGATCATCTGAAGTCAACATTTTGGCAAGTCCAAAATCACCTGATTCATCATTGATCACTAGTAAGCAAAATTTTAGCCATCTGTGTTTTATTTAAAGGAACAATAGAATATATCTTACCAAGACGCATGTCATGATCTTTTGTCAAGAATATATTTGAGCACTGATAGAATCATATGATTTTCTCATTAGTATATGGCTTAACAGAATTTAGATGGAAAAAGTGTCCCTAGGAACAAAGAGGACTCTGCTGCTAACCTTAACATCACGATGAAGAATATGGTTCATGTGCAAGTAATCAAGTGCCATAAGAAGTTGAACAAGCCACTTACAGAGTTTCTGCAAACAAACGACCCAATAAGATTTTAAATGTCCAAATTTAGATGTTATCTGATTTATTTTAAAGATGAATGTTATTGTTCAAAGGAAAATAAATGTACAAAGAAAAATTATAATTTCTGTAAGGGAAAAAAAAAATCAGATATAACCTCCTCAGGAAACATAACACCGTGAGCTTTCTTTATAGCTTCCGCCCTGTGTTACATCAATAATGCATTTAAAAAAACATCAATGAGCCAATTATAAAAATAACAAAGTGAAAGAATATTGAAACGTAAATTATAAGCTGGTAAAAATTTGAGAAAGGAAACTTACATATCTCCACCCTCACAATAACCTATGATAATGCACACATAGCAACCCTGAGAAGGAAGACATCAAAATATACCAGCATGAAGCAGTTGTGATTAGTCAATATGTCATCCACCACCAATCAGCAACAAAGAAAAACTGTAATAAGAGAAGGAAATAGCCGAAGCAATAATCTGGAAAGAAAATGAACTTTTAAATCTTAACTAGTAACAATGCTATATGACTTTAAATATTCATTGAAGATACATACTTACCCATCAAAGTTGACACTAGTCTATTGTTATCAGTTATTACGGCAAATAAAACCAAAGAAATAATATATTCACGGTTAGCATAGCGTAAGACCAAGTTCAAGAGTTAAAAATTCTTGCAATATTTTATGATACAAATGTAGATAACTCTAATAGCAACTTCCAAAAAAAGCTTATTAGGGAAAGCTTAACTGAGGAGGTAAAGAGAAGTAGGAGTCAAGAAGCACCATACCTTTTCAACCCATGAATCTTTATACTCCACAATAAAAGGATTTCTTAATTTGGAGATGAGCTCCATCTACACAGACCAAAAGAAAAAAAGAAAAGAAATGAAAAACATCCTGAATCATATCCACAAATAATTTAACATCAAACATTTTGAGTCTTCAGAGGTTGTTAAATTTACAGCCTAAATCCATTTTATTTCATGTTGAGGTTTGAAACTTCTCTTGGCCTGTTAACAAATGAAATTCATCTAGAACACAAACAAAATGCACCAGGAAGGCAGGAACCATGCAGCAGAACCCCAAGCAAAGAAAGGAAGATTTTAGAAAAAAGAAAACAACACAAGATGTTCATTTAGTTCACTTGTTGAAACACAACTAAGCACAAACCTCCAGGTGTGCGGATCTACGAGAGCGCTCAGTTTGGCGGGCAAGGCGGATCTTCTTAAGCACATATCTATATAATTCACAAGACGAAGTTAAAAGGCACAAATGAATAGATACAGACATTAAGAGAAAAACGAAAAGAAAAGAAAAAGGTAATGTAGGTTCAATTCTCACTTTTTCTTCTCATGCTTATGCTTCACAAGAAGGGCAGAACCAAAAGCACCTTTTCCAATTTGCTCAAGTATTTCATACTGCTCCATGTCATCAATAAGTAAGAGATTTCCCTCTGCTGAGTACAAAGTACAGAGTCTACAGACTAAATCAAGCATGTTAGATCCTTTCAAACAGATTAGAAAGGGGAAAAAGGTAAAATAATAAACCATAACTCGAAGCTCTAGTTAAAAAGACAATTTTTGAAATGTAGTGATGCATCAGAAGGAATGCAACTGTTTTCAAAAAAAAAAAAAAAAAAAAAAAGAAGGAATGCAACTAAAATGCATCAAGTATCAACGAGGTTACTCAAAAATTGCATATGCGTGTAAGTCAAACTTTTTTCTTTCTCCTTTCTCAAGAAAGCAGAAAACCATAATGCAACGCAATGCTGATTACGCACCACAAAGAAACCAACAAACAATAATCGGTAATCAACATTTTTTATTTACATGTTATAAATGCATAGTCAAAAAGCGGGTTTAGTAATGCTCATTACAACACAGCATACAGCATCGTAATGCTGTGCACTATAGGAAAGAAGCAGCAATCGATTACATTAACTTATTAGCGAGAAACTGAGAGAAATATAAATTGTAGAAGGACTGAGAGAGTTCTAAGATTTGCTTCCTCACCTATGTTTCTTGTGAAAAATCTAACATTGGCGAAATATGCAGAGTGAGAAAAGCGGTTACAGACTACGAATTTCGCGAAGCGAAGTACAGAAGAAGAAAATAGTAAAATGGAAATAACCGCAGAAAATGGAGAGAAAATAAAAAATATGAAAAATCTAAGAAATGAAATAAAACATTTGAAAAGAAAAAGAAAAAAGGGCAACACACCTGAGACAGTGTAAGAACAAGTTCAGCGGAGAGAAGGGATTCAAAAGGTAGAGGGAAGAGACAAATCTGAGAGTGAGAGGTTCGACATTGGCAGAGGAACTGCAAAACGACACCGTTGTTGGGGAAGAAGAAGCAGCAGAGGAAGCTGCAAAAGCTCTTTCGCCATTGTGGTTGAGAGCGCAAGAAAATGACAAATTACATTGCAATTTATTAAAGCAAGCGGGATAATTGGTTATTGCGTGCGAGATTCTAAATTCATAAGGGCAAGGGAAAATGATTGACGGGTCAAAATTCAACGTTAATTCATAAATTCACGAAAGAAATTGAAATCTGTGTTTTAAAGATTTTTTTTAGACTAAATACACTAGTACTCGCTTTAGTCTCCCGCGCAAATAAAAATGTTATTCGTGATCATTAAGAAATTTTAAATAGACTTATTTAGTAGTTGATATTGTGGTTCCTCACAAATTCAAAAAAGACCTATATTAATCCCTCAACAGGACTAAAATAGTACACTTTGAATTTCTTAGATACCACGAATAGCCTTTTTTTATTTGCTAGGGACTAGAGTGGGTATCGTAAAATTTGCTGGGGATCGAAAATAATATTTACTCATTTTTTTATTATGTAATTATATGATTCTTTGGGAGGGCAAAAAGAATTTTGCTAGTTAATGAAAATAAGTTATATCAGTTCAAAACCAGTTGTTTTGAAAAGAAATCAAGATATTTTTATAATTCTAATATATTATAGGATTATATTAGTCTTTAACACTTTAATTTTTTAAATAACTTTATATTCAGTAATGGAAGAAATACTTTTTTTTCTTTACAAATATAAAACCGTGGAAAAGACAAATATATAAAAGAAGGGAAAAAGATTTCTCATGTTGCATGAGAAATCTCCTCTCCTACCATACCACTCTCACTTCGATGTCCGTGCCAATCACTTTTCTATTTTTTATTTTTTTCTTTAAGGTGAGTCTCATCCCTTTCTCTCTCTGTAGGAAAACTTGCATTTCTCATGCAACATTAGAAATTGCAAGCCCATAAAAAAAAGATTCTTAACATATTATTTTTGGAAAATCATTTTCTTAAACTACACGAGAAAGAGATAATATTACAAGTGCGACTCACGAATAAATATTTAGTGTTACTGTAGCACCTAGATTCAGTACATCCCACAAATGGAAGCATTACACATCAGAGGAGAGAGAAAAAATTTGGCAGATGAGAGAAAATTTTGGCTGACATGTAACATTCTCATTGGTGAGATGTACTAAATCTTTGATGCTACAATAGCACTAAAGATTTATCTACGACTCACGTATAAGAGGAGAGATTTTGTGGGTAGGAATTCAACTTCTCTCATGTAACATATAAAAAATATACTTCATTAATTTTTGAGAAAAAATGTGTCATTTTAAATAGCATAAATTATGTTACTTTATATATAATATAAAGATATGAACTTACACCTATATTTTTTTTTTAGTAGATCCCATGAAGGCATGAATAGAATTAATTTACTTCTAAACTTACGTTTTTTTCTTCTTCCTCAAGGCAGCGTCGTCCTAGCCTAGTCAAATAATTATATATGATAGTTACATTAGCTTTGATTTAAAAAGTAAATGTTTTACCAAAAAAAAAAAAAAATAAATGTTATCGTTTCTGAGTAGAGACCTGAACCAAAAACATAACAATTTTTTTGAATAAAATAGATTCAAAACTTATAATATTTTTATCATTTAACTTCATTATCTAATATCATATCCCCTTATATGGTGGCGTGAAGTGGACAGGGGAAATCATAGTGGGACCCCCGGTCTTCTGCGCCTACACCTTCTCGTTCCGATCTCAATATTTTTCCTCTTCTCAATCACCAACCTTATTACCTTATCATCCGGCGCATAATTAGATCACAATTTTATTTTGCTACTATTCTAAGTTACCATTTATTACTGCCGTGACTCCCGACTAAAAGTTCGTTATCATTGCACTGTATGCTTAGATTGGATTTTGCAATAGCAAAATATTGTTTGTAGTAAAATTATTTTCTCAAATTATGTATAATAATATCTTTCAAAATATCTTTATAATCGTAAAATATTGTTTGTGGTATAAATATTTTGGGTTTATCATCTATCATTTAACATGATCACAAAAAATTTCCTACACACATAATATTTTGTGGGGCCCGCAGCAAAAAAAAAAAAATCCGACACGCAAAACGAATCTCTATAACGTAACACAATCACTTTTCCTACAACATAACTCTTATAAAACCTAAATATTTTATCAAATTATGTATAATAATATCTTTCAAAATATATTTATAATTATAATTTTAAAATAATTATGCTTTAAAAGGACAAAATAAACAAAAACACACACACACACGCACACTTTTCTAAGGAAGCATTGTATTGGCATGCATTACAATTAGAAAAAAGTATTTGTCTTCTTAAATAACATAATTTGTGTCATTTCATTCTCACAAAGAAGTGATACTCATATCTTTGTATTTTTTGTCCACTATCTCTTCTCCTTTATTTATCTCTTTCTCTCACTTAAAATGACACAACTTTATATCCTTTAAAATGATATATATTTTTTCCTTATAATTATAAGATGTTAAGTGATTATTGATAGTCTTGAAGGAATAAGGAAAATTTTGCACTTATAAATGTATATGTATATATTATTGGGTTTTATATTTCTCATTTAACATGAGAATTCAAACTTTCCTGCACACTCTTCGATTTCCGTGCTGACATGGGTCTTACATCTAATTTTTTCTAACACATGGATCTCATATGCTTTTTATCTCTACAACATGAGATTTCAATTCTCATTTAACATGAGAAATATAAAACCCTATATTATTTGGGATTAATGTTTCCATATTCTAAGAAATAAAATTATCACCTACATACATACAAAAATGTGTGGGGTCATGTAAAGAAAAAAAAATATGGGTCTAACACAATTTTATATGTATATAGGAGATAAAATTATTTCCTATAACATGAAAAATATTAATCTCATATTATTTATAAGGGAAATTATACTTACAACATATTTTTATTTACAACATCTTATAATCATATCTTGACCATTGATTTCCGTCAATTAATAGTTATTATTTTTGCAAATCAAATTTACTAATTAATTATTAAATCACAATAAATGATAATCATTGATGGACGAAAATCAATGGTTAAGATATGATTTTAAGAAGTTCTAAACGAAAATAGATATTAAGTATAATCTTCCTATAATTTATATCACTTAATTAAATTAATTTCAAATATTTTTTTACTATACTTTTCATTTTCTATAATTTCTCATAAATGTAAAATGGTGCAGCTGGTAATCATTAAGTATGGTATTCACGAGAAACGTGGTTTTGGTTGTTCAGTACAGTTGTTCCGTACATCCTTTAAAATAATCATCAACCCGATGCTAAATAATAATAATAACTAGGCACCCGCAGCTGTAACACCCGTTCAATATAAATGTCTATGAATGAGATAGCTGTATTTTGCTTCTCGGTATGGGCATATGCATTTTAGATATTGAAAAACAAATTAATTGTAAATTCTTATCTTCGTAGATATAGTAATCATATAATATAATATATCGGAAAAAAACATATGTTGTGAAGCATTAATTGTCCTTTTCTTGCATTTGCAAATTGCAATGTAAAACAGTAAGAACGATACTTAACGCACATATTGGGGTATATCCTCGAATAAAATATAGTTGACAAGCTTAAAATGTAAAAATATAAAAAGAGATGAAATCATCTATAATTAAATAATGTTATTATTCAAAGGAAATATTTTCTATGTTCCAGGATCACCCAATGATTTGGTGCTCCCTCTCACAATACTCATTTTTTTCTTTCTCTTTTTACCCCTGCTATTTTTTCTTCTTTTCCAATTTTACCCTCACATTTACACAAAGAGACTACCTAAAAAATGATAGTCCCGCCCCGTATTAAATTCTCTCCACGGCTACTTGCATGACCACTTTCCATAGATAATTCATAGCTAGCCATAGCTCCTCCTACTCTAGCCTCTAGGCCCTGGCTAGCTCTCAACTTCGGATCCTATGGACCATCACCATACCATTAGGAGAGGCGATTGGTTTAGGTTTAGCCAGAAGTTTTTTATGTATCGTACAATGGAAATATTTAAAAAGCAATTTAATTCCGAAATTGTAATTGTATTGTATTAAATTAATCTCAACCTTGTTTGGTGAAAAATTAATTTTCAACGCTTGAAATGTGAATTTATATGCAGCCTCAAAATATCTATTAAGGATGCAACTTCCAGATCCACCCAACAACTGAAAAAGGCTCGGCTTACATAAAAGCCCGTTTTATTGCAGTTCCCTGTAACTCGTGAAGTATATGCAACTTTGCGTGACCTTGTATATACGTCCTTTTTTTTTGAAACTTTTTTCATATCATTGTTTATTTGGTTAAAACCGTACCCGAAAACGCAATGTGTTGGTGTTGGGTGTTGCCATAGTTTAGGTAATGTACGTTTACAATTCACTTTATGGGTGAATTTACGAATGGACGCATATAAATATGAAACAAAAGCATTGCTAATTGCTAAAGACAAATCCGTCATACATTTCTGCAACATCCCATCGGGTTAATCCAACTTTAAGTCCATGGACTTAATAGTACTGACATTACTGATAGTAATATACTGTACACTTATGTTATGGAATTAAGCATGAGAGGAGTTAAGTGACAGCGACTAACATACGACGGAAACCTTGTAAAAACAAATAAATTAAAAAAAAATAATTTATCATGTATCATTTAACATGACCACAAAAAATTTCCTACACACACAATATTTTGTGGGACCTGCATCAAAACAAAAAAAAACTCCGACATGTAAAACGAATCTCTATAACATAACACAATCATTTTTCCTACAACATAACTCTTATAAAACCTATTAAAAAATATAATGATTATAGATGTTAAGAAATATAATAAGATTATGGGTAAAGTGTGTGTCATTTTAAAGGACATAAAATTATGTCATTTTAAGAGTGAGAAAGAGATACATAAAGGAAGAGAGAGTTGACAAAAAAAATAAAAATGTGGGTCTCATGTCTTTGTGAGAATGAAAGGATAATAAACACTTTTTCCTAAGATTATTAACGTGACTTCATTTGATAGTTTAAGTTTTTTAGAGAGTTGATTTGTAGAAAAATATCTAAATATATAATCAAGTGATATAGAATTTTATCATCGTTTGTTTTAATAAAAAATATTAAATTTCATCCCAAGATATATATAAAAAAATAAAAAATATGCCCCCGGAGAATCTGGATGTGCTTCCCACAATTGGATATGAGTTCCCTGAACCCATACCTACTCTGCTACTCACCAGTCAACTCCCCACCTCTATACACCACACGAGAAAGCGACATTGCAACCTAAAACGGGAAAATTGGGTAGGTCTATGTACGTAAAGCTTGAATAATTAACTGAAGCACTATAGCACATAATTGATTAATCTTTTACAACAGATATAGGCTTGTTTTTTGTGTTGCATAGTGCATACCTATTTAGGTTGATTGAACAACAATGACATTTTTTCTTTTTCTTTTTTACAAAATGATACCAACCACAACGAAATTATGCTATGACATCAATTCATAAAAAATGTACATATAATGTCATTTTTTTTGGTTAGGTACTGTTAGCTGTAAAATTGAATTGTTTAAACACCTATATTTTACTTCTTATTGGGCTGTAAATGAACTAATAAAACTTACGAAATGTCCAAAAGGTAGGGGAAATCAGCCATGAACATAAAAGTAAAAAAAGAGGAGATTTAGATAAATTCACTTACTGTTATTACCACTCCATTGCAAGAATTAAGAGCATGTGAACAATTGACTGAGTTGAAAGAGATCTGAACTATAGGATGCTGATTAATATGAAGGACAACAATGCATTTTAGAAGTTTTTTAGTTTTTAGTTAAATAAGAATCTGACTGTTGTAAAAAAAAACTTACTTATCAATTCCTCTTCGTTAGAATTAGTTTTTTTTTTCAATTTCCAGAAATTTGTTTGCAATTCTTGAATTTTAGTTTTAGCTTTTTTGGCTCTATACGCACATGCTTAGTTCTTCTCTTGAAGGGATTCAAGACTGAGCTTTGTTCAACTTTCAAGCTCTATAATCGTGATTAGTTTTCAATTTCACTTTGAAGAAGACTGGTTTATAATTCTTGACTTTTACATTTTAGTTTGGTAAGAAAGCATAATGTTCTTTGTTGCATTGAGTTTCTTTGTTCCATTTAATGATAGCATGGCTTGCTAAATCTCTCCGTGGAATTCAAAATGATTGGATAATCCCCCTTTTATTGAACACTGTCATGCTCTCTTTTTTCATTTGATTTGCAATTCTTCTAGTTTCAATAAATCTTGGGAAAAAGTCTTGAACATTCTTTACATGAATTGTGATTGGGAAATTAAGTATTCTTGCTAATTGAACCCTTGAAATTATGGATGACCAGAGGAGAAAATTTGACAATTTTTGTATAAAAAAATCAAAAGGCCTTGGGAAAGGATTCTTTTGAGGATTAAAATTGGATTTGGGAAAGTCCACCGAAATTGCTTTAGTAGTTTAAATTCTGTGATGAAAATGATAAAATGTAGGGATGCGAATTTTTTTTTTTTGGGAAAATCCATGATTCAATAATTCCAGTACCTTATAATTGTTGTATTTGTTGAATAGATATCTATGTTACATTTGTTAAATACAAATTTGATTAAAAACTCAATTCATTTAGTCTTTTCTTTTGTTGAAAATTTGATTCTTTGATATTCAAGAATTTGATAGAAAATAAAAAGAACTCAAATCAGTCGTTCTCTGTTGACGATCTTTGAATTCCACATACTACTTCAGTGTTTGTTAACACAAATACTACACTTTTAAATACAGAAATTTCCACATATGTTTGTTTGGTTGAAAAGATTTAGTATATGTTTAGTTCAACTATTTTTTTTATAGAAAATATAAACAAAATCTCAAAATAAACTAGTCAAAAGTTCCAAACACACTTATTTTCAAATAATTTATTGTTCTGTGTTATAATTACTGTTTACCTTCCCAATATAACCGTAGCATCGCAAAATGTTCAACTTTAAGCTTAACAACATTGATTGACTCGAGGATACCATGAAAGCGGTGTGGGAAAATAGGCCATTTTTGGGCTGTGTGTTTGGACTAGGGCCCAAGCCAAGTGGGCTAGGCTGCTCAGTTTCGGACCAATTATTTATTATTAAAAAAAAAAACTGTTACCTGTATTCACACTTCATTGACTTCACAGCCATAATTAAAAGTCAAGAAATAGAGTATCTCAATTAGTGACGGATCACGCATTCAACATGCACGTGCAAGCTCTTACTGTGTGAACGTTTTAACACAGAAGAGAAGAGAAGAGATAGAGAGTGCAGAGGAGCGCACATGGGTGTGAAGTGTGTGACAGTGAAATATGAAATGGTCTGTTTTGTGCAGAGAAGTGCGGGGCCAGAAGGAGCCTGACATATGATATGAGATATACTTTGCTACCAAAAAAGGAAATTATAATATGGGACCCTCTCCCTCCCTAACACAAAATATTTGTTGTCACAGTTTCCAGTTGTGCTATCTCTTCTAGCTCGCATTCTCACCTACAAAATAATTATAAGCCCATCAGTGTTAATTATATTTTAATAATAACATATTTTTACTCGGTAATTACTTGTTAGAAACATGTAAGGGGAATGACCAAATAAAAATAGTTATAAGATGGCTTAAATACAGAAAACAATAGGAGCTTACATATTAATCCAATTTAATCATCCTCATTTACCAAAAAATCAATATATTCTGCGGTTCTCTTGGTTGATAGCCCCCTGCAAGGGGTGTTTGGTAGATGAGAAATTTTTATTTATCTCAGAAATAATTATAACCGGGGAATATATATTTTCTGGAATATTATTAAAAGGTGTTTGGTATAATAAAAATTTCCATGGATTTTATGGTTAATTTTACTGAGTGTGTGTTTGGTAAATAATGAAATATTAGTGGGAAAGTGTGAGCATTTTACGAAAATAACCTCAGCCCTGGTCAAGATCATCTACAAAGCCAGTTATGAAGTCTACGCGTTGCTTTAGTAGGAAAGAAAAAGATACAAATCGTACCAAAATAAGGGTTATTTTAGTCAATAGTTTCACGTCTGAAATGCTATTTGCCCGGGACCAAAACACTTCCACCTTTTCTATGGACTTTAACAATTGCATTTGGCACTGTACATAACACACAATAGAAATTCACGGGATTCTTTTGTACTCTGGAAACCTTCGTTTTTTGCGTACCAAACGCGGGTTTAATTTATGTCGAAGCTAGCTTGCCTGGGGTTTGCAAAAAAAGTCGGCTACCAAACAGCCCATAAGGGTTAGTTTTTTTTTAATAAATTATAAGGAAATCAACTATTAATTCTTATGTGTCAAAATCGACAAGGATTAAGATATGGCAATAAGTGAGTCACGCTCTCAAATAAAAGTAAAAATAGATTATTAAAAAAATATTGAGAGAACCTTATGATTTATCTATCTCTTTTTTTTTTTTTTTGGTAAAAGGATTTATCTATCTCTTTATATAATATAAAAGTTGTTTTACCAAAGTTGCATGCCTCATTTTCCAAAAAAAATTACTTTTAATTCTTTTGAATTATAACTTCATCCAGGTGTTTAAAAATCAGGTCCGGCCATAAGGTCAAGGGTCACCGGGTTACGGGTTCAACCGAGGGGTCACGGGGTCATTACGTTAACCCGATTTTATATATTAAAAATATATAAATATATATATCCTATATAAAAATATTAAAAAAAACGCCAATATTACAACCACACGTCAATATTACACAAGTTAATTAAAGTGTTAAGATACCAAAGTACAAAACTCATATTCTAATGGGATCACTACGCTGACCCAGATTCTGCCTCTTTTGAGAAGGTTCCCGACAAAGGAGAATTTAAAGGAAGTAAGAATGAGTTTTTGTTTTCCATCGACGACGGTAAGGATTTTATTTGAATGGTACAATTCTTACCTTTTCTAGAAGATTCACGGCAACGAGATGAAGATTGAAGACGTCTAGGTCGCTGGGAGAGAAGAGAACGATTATATTTAGGTTTGCAAACATTTTTAATTTATTTTTTTAATAAAACGACGTTGTTTCATGGAATTAAAAAAAAACATGCAGTCTGACCTGGGAGACACTGAAATCCGGCTGATTTGGGGAGTCGGAGGGATCGATGTGCATATAGGGTCCAACTTGTAACCTCAACCCTCAGAGGGGAGGGATTAGGGTTAATCTGAGTCAACCGGGGGCGGGGTGAGATTTTAAAACACTACTTCATTCTGTTTTCTTTTTCTGACTTTTTCATTCCTTTCATTTATCTTTCTTTTTAAAACTTTCATGCTTTTTAACCTTTCTTCTTTTTTAAAAAAATAAATAAAATCTATAGCTATTTTTCTAGTTTCTTTTAAAACAAATAGCCATCAATGTGTATTAGGATAAACAAATACTTTTTTTATATATTAATCTCAAATAGAGAAAGAAAAACATAATCTAGTAAAAGTGACTATATATATTCATATGATATTAGCTAGAAATATAGATGAGTGAAATGAATTTTGAAATAAAATCATAGTTTCCTTTTGAATTGAAAATCATTTTCTATTTATAATTTAATGATTTTATAATAAATTTATCTTAATTAAGATGTATTTAATAACACTATCAATTATTAATTATTAAATGTTTTGTTCTATACAATGTAGTATATACTGATAAAATGAGAATGGATTCTCTCATGTGAAAAATGGTCATATGGTTATGTTATTTGATCACAATCACACATTGATGATGAGATAAGAGAGAAAAAATGTATAATATTTCAATAAATGGTTGTGATCAAATAATATGACCACTTTTTCACATGAGATAGATCAATTCATGCTAAAATAGTTATTAACTTCAACGTTTGAGTGTCTTTTAAGCAGTGACAAACTACCAGCTTAAAATCGGTAGGTTAATTGCTTAAATCCGCTTCAGACCTTCTCAAATGAGCTTTTCGCTGGAATATAGCGATACTAATTAATGTGATTTAGGCAGAAGCCATCGATCAACAATGAACTGGCGCTATGATAAATTGACAATGACCAATCAAAATGTATGGTACCATTCACACTTTACATATGAAAGCCAAGCCATGTACTGTTTAAGAGCACTGGCCAGTGGCCACAAAATAAGAAACTCCAGTGCACCTCAGTGAATTGGGATAAATTCAAACTCCTATTTTCATACATAAATGTTACAATTAATTATTTCACTCCCTTAGGGTATGCTTATGCTTATATATATTATATATATACACATGAAGGAATTTGCAGAAGAAAAATAGAGAAAATTGCTCAGTTTACGTAAGAATTATCTACTTAATTTCTTTTAAGTTAAGAGAAATAAAATAAATTATATCATTATTGCCAAAAAAGGAAATTATCATGTAATATTTTAATCATTCTTTATTATTTTTTAAAGTTATTTACAATTTCTTAAATTTAATTAAGTAAAACAAAATAAATATCTGAATATGTGTGTGTCACTACTAGAAATGTCTTTATTATCGACGGAATTTTTCGACAGAAAAAAATTCCGTTGAAATTATTGACGAAATTTACCACGGAATCTGTTTTCCGTTAAAAATTTCGACGGAAAATACATTCCATCAAAAAATTTCGACGGAAAAAGAAATTACGTTGTTAAATTTAAAATTTGACACCTTATCTAAGAGCCGTTAGATCAGATAAGATGTCAAAGGATTATATATATATATATATATATATATATATATAGGGAAGGGTTATATTTACTACCTACTAATCTTACTACCTTTACTACTGAATTATCACCATTAGATTTATTTTTAATCTATTCCATATAATCCTAATTTTTTCCTTACTGATGCCATCTCTCTTTTCTGGGAACTGCACAGAGACTCTCTTCTCTCTCCAACAAATTTCTCTCTTCATCGTTGCTTTTCATTCTTTAAATTTCTTTTGTCACCATTCATCACTCTCCATGAACGACAGCGAGGAGCAACAAACTCTGGCGGAAAACTCTTTTTCACCGCAATGCATTCCGGCAAGCATCACGCCCACTGGTTGCATGCCTTCATAATTGAACGAGATATCGTTCAACTGGGTAGTGGGAAACGAAATTTAGGTGTTATATCAATGGGAAAATAACGGTCTTTTAATGGGTAGAATAACGAGTAAAAATGGAGAAAAGAAAATTCATGTTTGCTAGGACCTGGATTTCCTTTACAAACCTCAATGATTTAAAAAATATTAAATAAAAGACCTGGTTGTGATTAAAATAAAATAAAGAATACATCTTTGAAACCTAAAAAAATATTCCAGAAAATTAATTTAATTATAAAAAAATATTCCTTTGCAGTGGTAGCATCTGAAACAAGCTTTCTGGAATACTCGGTCCTAATTTGTCCATTAGATCTGTATCGAAGAGGGTGTGAGAAAGATCAGAGCGACGATATTAGGGTTCACCTTTATAGAAAGGGGAAACGATGGAGGGAGATGAAAAGAGGGAATTTGGAGAGAGAGATAAGCGTGACCTAGAGAGAGAAAAAGAGAGGGATGAGTGATGGAAAAATTATGATTATAAGGGATAAATATGAGCCATTAGATTAAAAATGAATCTAATGGTGACAATTCAGTAGTAAAAGTAGTAAGATTAGCAGGTAGTAAATATAACCCCTCCCATATATATAATGGGATGAAACACAGTGATAATTCCTTTCGCTTCTTATAATCAGTTCCAGTCCCAGCAGATTTCAGAATGTCCTAAAGAATGTCTCGTCCACCTTTTTTTTCCCCCTGGGTCAATGTGTCCCCTATTAATGCACATTAGCCCATATATGAAACATCAACCAATCGAAAAAATGAAAAAAAAACTGTAACGGATTAATATAAAAAGCCAAATCCACCGCGGAACAGAAATATTATTCTAATTAATTGCTCAAGCTGTCGGTGCTCACTAAAGTCTAAATATACAATCAATTTATATATATATATATATAAATGCCCTGCCACCACCAAATTAAAACGAAAAATAGTGAAACTTATTATATGTCACGGAAAATGGACAAAATAATGAATCATAACTAATCATAATCCAAAGGAGGTACTTTAGAAGTTGGTCTAACCTTCATGATCAACATGCATACTAAATCAAACCACTAGACCCCGCTTGAGAAGACTCAACTTTGGCTTGATCTGATGGCACTTTCCCAGAATTTGTGGTTGGATTCAAGTGATTTCCTTGCATTTCAGATTGTGGAACAAGTTTTCCTTGACCATACAAGAAATTCAGTTGATGGAAATAAGGACATGTCCTAGAATCAAGTGACCTTTTCTTATTAACATCCTTGGTTTTTCTAAAGTACTTGTTTATGTTCTCCCATTTTTCTTTGCACCTCTTTGAACTTCTCTTGTATCCCAGCTCTGACATCCCTTGTGAGATTCTCTCCCATAGAGGAGCCTTGTTGTTGTTTCCTTCCTTGTCTTCATTGTTGTTATTTAAACTTGTGCACCTTAGGTTTATTAGTGCTAACACTTCATCTCTTGGCCATCTTCTCCCAACATACTCTTTTTCAGTGGTGGAAAAAGGGGTTGAAGGGACTTTATATTTTGAAACTGAATTTGAGTCTAGTGGATTATTCAGGCTGTTGAGAGAGGAACTAGGGTTATGTGGAGCTGGAGATGAATTGGAAGAAGAAGGAACTTGTAATAATGTGTCACTTGAGTTAGGGTTTAGAATCATAGTTTGATGATTTAGAATCATATTAGAAGTAGGTGTTGGCTCAAAATTGTTCTCTTCAGGAGAAGCATTAGGGTTTTGAGAATGCAATGGGGAAGAAGAAGAATTGGAACCATTTGCATATTTCTTTAAGAATTCAATTATGGTGGCTTGTCTATCACCAGCAATAGCTTGTTCTTGTGCCATAATCTCAAGCTCCTTGTTCATCCTATCCATCTCTTGTTTCTTCCATGATTCCTCTCTTGCAAACTTCTCTTCATCTCTTTTCAACATGTCTTCTAAGAGCTTATTGTGAATCTCTTCTTGTTGAGCCATCATCTTGTTCACCACACCGTGACAAAAACCCTTGAACATTTCAAACCTAGCACGCCTCTTCCTCTTTCTGTCCTTTGACTTTTCCACAAACTTGTCAATTCCATCACAATGTTGCTTTGTCGCTGGTGCGTCAACATCTCTCGAATAATCTTCTTCCATTGCATGGCCCATTGGCTTTTCAAGTTGCTGAGTCTTTTCAGTCACAACCCCTTTATTACCAGTAGGATCAGTGTTGTTTTGATCACCTTGATAAATCTCTTCAAGCTCACTAAGAAACCGGAAATTCTTGCCATTGTTGTTAATATTGATGAAATATCTGCTTTCATGTTCAAACTTTTCCTTGCACTTCTCAGCACTCTTCTTAAACCCAAGCTCTGCTAGCTTCCTGTACACAACATGATCATAAATATATATATAAATCCAAAACCAACCCACCATAGAAGCATTTATTTTTATTTGGATCACAACAAGTACAATAGTGTCTCCAACATACAAAATAGGTTCCTTTAATTTTCGTTCCTTCCCTCGCCGGTTCACTCAAATTACCCTCCTTCTCTCGGGGTTTGTGTGTGTCAGCGTGTGAGAGCTAAATTAATGTACTACTGTATAGTGCACGTGTGCGTTTTTCTATCACATAGAGTAAGATATGATATGATATACACGGGCATGATCAATAATCAAACACAAAATTTAGCTCATTAATTTTATTTTATTTTCATTCAACTCTTTTTTTTTTTGGATTGCTACACTATTTTTCGGGGCTTACTATGTGTAGTCTAACTCGCGTCGGTTATCTAGTATTCACATGTGAGTCTCCCAGCTTTTCATTCAACTCGAGTGACTTGCTCAAATGAAGTGAATTAAAAGCATATATATATGATTTAAGTTAAAATGTGTTAAGAGTATACCTTGAGACATGTTCCCATGTGAGCTCAGGGAACCAATTACTTTCCATGCTAGATCTGATCCTCAACAGTGCAAGAACTTCATCGTTAGTCCATGAATCTATTAACTCTGGTAATTGTCTTTGATCTCTTTCAATCTCGGTGTCCATTGAAGAGACCGTGCAGTTTGGTTCATTCTCTCTGTGTTTGTGGGTATTAGGAGAATGAGGAGGTTGCAATGGGTGCAAGAGATTGGGTTGGAGTGGCAATTGATGAAAAGGGTTATAAGGATCAAAGGGTAGGAAGTTATTTGTGGGTGTTGGAGAGGCATGGAGTTGGTTGGATAAGTGAAGAGGAAGAGTGTTCGTCCTTGGTGCTATGAATTGGTGGAACTGTTCTTGTGTTCCATCGAACATGTTTGTGTGTTGGATCGAGTTCTGTCTTCTTTAATTTGCCTCTTCCTCTTCTCGGTGTTCACTGTTAATAATAAGCAAAATGCTCTCTCTCTCTCTCTCTCTCTCTCTCACTCGTGTTTATCAAGGAGTTTATTCAAGCTAGCATTGTAAGGGAAAAAGATAGCCCCCAACACACTTTTAGAAGACAGTGAACTCACCACCTACTAAGCGATAAATATTCTACACAATAAAATATGGAGTGTCCAACGACAAGTCAATCCAGCAATTGAAGATATTATCAATGAAAACACTTTTCTCTTTTCAGACAAAATCTAAAGTCATCTTTATCATCCATTATAATCAAGAAAATTTTGGGTAGCTTAGTCCCACTACGACGATCTTGAGTTTTACATTAAGAAAAGTGTAATTATAAAATGTTATAATTATTGAATTAAATTAGATTAA
Source organism: Gastrolobium villosum (assembly GCA_032173675.1). Lineage (NCBI taxonomy): Eukaryota > Viridiplantae > Streptophyta > Magnoliopsida > Fabales > Fabaceae > Gastrolobium > Gastrolobium villosum. The sequence goes on along the minus strand of JAVKPL010011450.1, from coordinate 245,838 downwards.
AAAATATTAGAGTATCTTAAAGATGTAGCATTGTCTTTTGTTTTCAATCCAATAATATATTGAGTCATGTTTATTAATTAATTATTAATTTTTAATACATTATAACCGTTAAATTAACAGAAATCAACAGTTAAGATTTAATAGTAAGAGATAATAAAAAAAAATAGTAAGTATAACATTTCTCATATAATATTATCTAAACTTCTGTCTTTTATTTCCTTTATGTTTAAATTCTTATAATTTCAGCATTATATTAGATGGGTATTATTGTTTGTGACTTGTTCTGTAATTATTCTACTACCGAGTTCTCTAATTAAGTCAAGAGCTCTATTTAGTATTAGTTTCTTGATAGCACTAATCTCTTTGAATCAATTTCCTTAATTCTTTATATTTTTATTTTTTGTTTCTTTATTTTATAATCTCCTGCTTAGCATAAATCGAAATTGGTGTTTTGTCTTATGTATCATATCATATTAATAACATTAACCACTCCATATCACATCATTATATAATGGGTTTTACAAGAGTTATATTGTAGGAAAAGTGATTGTGTTATGTTATAGAAATTCGTTTTGCGTGCCGGAATTTTTTTTATCCTGCAAGCCCCACAAAATGTTGTGTGTGTAGGAGATTTTTTGTGGTCATGTTAAATGATAGATGATAAATCCTTATATAATATTATTAAATCTTATCATTTTTTTTCTCCCTCAATGCTTAAATTCATATAATTTCAACAAAATTGTGATCAAGAGGAATTCTTCATAGTTACTTTATCTACAAGCAAAAATTGGAGCTTAAGTAGATCATTCGCATGATTAATACTGTTGAGGAATCCAAGTGTGAATGATCGAGTGAAAAAGTCTCACATTGATTAAGAATGGAATAAGTAAGCATCATATAAGTGGAATGACTCATGCACCTAATGCCTTAAGATTTTGGATTTGATTATGGTGTTTCGAGCCCACTTAATCTTATTAAGAATTTATTTGAACAATTTATTTGTGAACATTCCCAAATCTAAAGTTGAATTCGGACATAAATTAAAATCTCAAGCTAAATGATTCAAAGATGTAATGAACTTTATTTTTATTTGTGCTTTGGGGAGTTGAAGAAGACGCGCTTGGGGAGTGAGAGTGGGGTTAGAAGAAGGAATGGGTTGGGAAAAAGAAAGTGTGTGGGGGCATGGAGTAGCTGACGGTGATGATGGTGTAATTAACGGCATGGGGATGGCAGGACACGTGAAAACAAGCAGAGTGTGGGACCAATGATTTAAGGATGGGAATCTTCACATGGTACAAAGGAATACAGTGTTATCGTACACAGTCAGGCACGTGTGTAGTGGACGCTTGCACACAGTCACAGAACCCAGAGCAAGAGCCAAGAGCACCCACATGTGACTTGATTGTGGTTGAAGCAAAATTCTTGTTTTACATCATTTTTGTTCATGTAAACCTAGCAAAAGAAACTATTAACTAACGATTTTCCTAATCAGAAAAAAAAGGAAATAAATTATGTAAGGAAAACATTATATAATGTTTTTGATGTTACAAAAGATAATTTTATTTTTGTATCTATTATATACACATAAAATATTTGGAATTTATGAGAGATTACATATGTTTATGAGTTTATCATCTATAATTTAACATGATCAGAAAAAATTTCCTACACTCATAACATTGTGTGGGGCCGACAGCAAAAAAAAAAAACTTGCCGCACAAAATGAATCTCTATAACATAATACATACATTTTTCCTACAACATAACTCTTATAAAACCCTATGTTTATATGTGTATAAAAAATAAGGGTTTTATTAATGTTATGTTACATAATTTAAGTTGTTTCCAACTCTCACATCCAAAGGGAGAGAGAAAATGTAATGATGAAAGAGAAAGAAAAACATGTGGATCCCACCTCTTTAATGTGTGAGTAGGAAAGTCAAGTTATATTATGTTACATGATAAACATAAAACCCAAAAAAATAAATATTTCATTATAAGTTAAATTCTGAAATATGAATGTGAAATGAAACATGAATTGAGACAGTGTCTGACCACAGAAGCGTGGGCCCAAAGGAGCCTTTATGCTAAAAGACAATGTGGGCCCACCCCTACCATAAACATTGCGCCATATGCATCTCGTGTGTTGTCACTATATTACTAAGCGATAAAATTTGGTAAGAGATCGGGTTAATTTGTATTAGCTTATATGTTAAATTTATATTTTTGTATAAAAAAAAATTATTAACTCAGACTCTCACACTCTTTGCAAACTGATACACTCTTTGTCATGTTGAGGAACGTTAATAATATATATTTTTCATATCTTTATAATTTAATGAAATTTTATGTAAATCTTATTAAATAATTTAAACTTACTATTATTAATAAATACACTATAAAATTTCTCTAATAATAAAAAATATATTATTGATATTTTTCTTAGAATAATAATTCGTTTTTTTTCCCTCATCTTTTCCTTCCAATACGGCAAACTTTAAGTCTGTGCCGTTTCTGTTTCTCAAAATGTTTGTGAAACAAACATTGTTTTTATGATTTTTTAGCATATGTTCTTGTCTATCATTTCTTTTAAGAGTAACATTCTCGCTCCGTAATTATTTATCAGAAACGTGTTATTGTTGAGTAATAGTTATTGGCAACTTCATCATTTTTTATTTTTTTTGGTGAAAAACTTCATCATTTTTTTAGTAATGAGTTAATCATTTCTTTCTCTTTCTAAGAGGGTAATGTTAAACGAAATTAAGTGTGATTTATAACCTGCATCAAATGCATTAGTTACTCATTTGCTCTATCTGTGAATTTGTTGATTATCGACACTGCAGCTAGATCTAATTTATCCAACTGTCAATGGATCAAATGCTCGCGATTTGAATTTTTTATTCTTACTTACTGACATGAAAATGTAATGTAATTAAAAAATAATAAAATATATACAAAAAGTGTTTTATGTTTATTATGTTGTAGGAAAAGTGATTGTGTAATGTTATAGAGATTCGTTTTGCGTGCCATATTTTTTTCTTTTCTTTTTTGTTTTAGAATATGTGGGGCCCACAAAATGTTGTGTTTGTGTAGGAAAGTTTGTTGTGTTATGTTAAAAGAGGAAATGAAAACCCAAATATATTTAATCGACTTTATACAAATATTGATAGGTTCTGTTATATTATTAACGAGGATAAACAAAAAAACTCTGTTTACAAAAAAAGAAAAAAGGATAAACAAAAAGATAAAATAAAAAAGAGAAAATTTTATTTTCATCCAATATGGTCTTATGATTTAGCACTTGACCCCCTAGATATAAACTTTATTTTCACTTACATTCTTGTGGTCTATGAAGCACCGACACTTCAAAAATCCTAACGTGCCGTGTCCGATACTTCCCGACACTCTCCGACACTCCGACACTCCCCGACACTCCAACACGCATTATAGATATTCAAAAAAAGTTTTAAAGGTTGTGTTGCGTTGAGTTTTTAGTTCAAACTATTAGATTAGTTGGATTATGATTACCATTTTATTGAGTTTAATATAAATATTTGGGATATCTTATATTTATTTGCAAAATTGATGAATATTATAAGTTTAGTTTCATTTTTTTGTTAAATTATTGAATATTAAATATAATATACACTACATAAATTAAAAATATTATTTAATATCAAAACGTGTCCTAACGTGTCGAAATCTAACATTTTTTAGAATTAACGTGTCGGAGTGTCGTGTCGCATCGTGTCACGTGTTCCGTGTCAGTGTCGATGCTACATAGCTTGTGGTTACAAAAATACTTCACTTGAATCCCTTGTGGTCTTATAAATATAAAAATATTTTTTTTTTTTTTGGTAAACAACAGGGGCTAAAACACCCCCAACAGAAGACAGAAACCAGAACAAGAAAAAACAATGCAGAAAATAAACTAAAAGAAACACTAAAAACTAAACTCCCGAGGATAGCACAGCATCCTAATTAGCAGGAGTGTCCCGCCCCGGATCCAGAATATCCGCAGCTAGCAGATTTAGGAGAGCCCAATGAGGAGAAGAGATTGAAGAGAGACCAAGGGGGTCATCCAAGGCTTTTTTCGCAATCCAATCAGCACACATGTTAGCCTTCCTAGAGATACCATTTAACTGAACAATCCATTCCTTTTGAAGTAAAACTCGAATCTTAGCTACTAATGATAGCTTTCGAGTGTCATTACCCCTAAGGGTAAGTAAGCTTAAAGCTTGAGAAGAATCTGATTCCAAAAATATTTTATTTTATATAAATATTATATTATTAAATAAAATTATTTGTTAAATATTAAATTAAAAAACATTTCAAGTTATTTATTTTGAAATTAATTTATAAATCATTCAATTTTTTATTTATTTCAAAAATATATTTGAAAATTTAAAATATATATTATTTAAGATAAATTAAATACATATTATCAAAATAAGATATTTAATTTCTTTGGACAAGCTGGTATGGTGTAAAGGCTAGAAGGACTCATGAATTTATTTCTGTTTGTTGGATTCCCCCGGAAACATTATAGATAAAAATTAATACTGATAGGACATCTAGGGGTGCTAGTGGTGGGGCTGCTTGTGGTGCGGTCATTAGGGATGAATCAGGCCGATGGCTTCAGGGATTGGCTTATGACATAGGTCAACATTCAGCATTTGTTGCTGAATTATGGGGTGTCCTTAAAGGTCTTGAAGCAGCTTGGGTTGGTGGTTGGAGGCGTTGCTTATTAGAAAGTGATTCTAGCTCAGTTATCACTTTACTCACCAAGAATGGTAGAGTAGCTCGAGAGTCTCGTTTGGTGACTCGCATTTGAGCGTGGTTACAAAAGGATTAAGAGATTCATTTGGTACTAGGGGTGGTAATTTAAGACACGACCCGCCAACCCAACCCGGACCCGACACGAAATTTTCGTGTTCGGGTCAAACCGTTTAATTAATGGGTCGTGTTCGGGTTGGAAAAATATAACACGAAAATATTCGTGTCGGGTCACGGGTCAACCCGTGAACCCGCTCTGACCCGCAAATATAATTTTTTTTTTCAAGGTTATTATGGTAATTTTATTGAATGATATAAAAAAAAATATACACTCTAGGATTCTTTTTATTGAAGATTTTTTTTTGTTATATTGCAATCAGATTTGGTGCTTTTTTGGGGCGAGTCGTGTAATAAACGGATCACACTTATATTATAAGATTTTTTGGGTCGTGTCGTGTCAACCCGCAGAAAAAGTGGGTCGTGTTCGGGTTGAGAATTTTGACACTAATAATTAATCGGGTCGTGTTCGGGTTGAATCTATTCGTGTTCGTGTCAGACACAGGTCGACCCGAACCCGACCCACGAACACGATTTGCCACCCCTATTTGGTACATGCATACCGAGAATGTAATAGTTGCGCACACCGGCTATCCAAGTTCCCATTGGACCATCATATGGAAAGTAACTTATGTTTTTTTTCCTTTTCCCCCTGTTGTTTTGCCTTTGTATTTGGTAGATTTTTTTTTTTGGTTTGTAATTCTCGTAGGGTGGTATTGACTTGATTTTTTTTGGGGTTTTTCCCCTCTACTTTACCTAAAATAAAATAATATTTGATTTGAATTTATTTTCATGATGAAAATAAGTCAATTTTTTTAAAATTTACTTTTATTTATTTGCCTTAAATGCATTAGATGATGATATAAAATAAAAAAGAGGAAAAATAAAAAATTTATTTGTATTAAGTTATAAGGACATAATAAATATTATTATTAATTTACATTAATTTAATTTTAAATAAATAATTTATATTTTTTGGTACATAATTTTAATTTATAATATAATAATATAAGATAAAAGTTGAAAAAATAAAAAAAAATTATGTATATATAAGGCCACAAAGGGTCTAGGTGATATATTTTTATAATCATAATGAATATAAGTGAAAATTTAAAATTACATGAGATTAAATAATAAATTATTTAAATACAATTAGCCTAATTGACACATTTAAAATCACATGGGTCAATGGATGAAAATGCCCAATAAAAAAATATGAAAGCATGAATTTTTGAAAAAACATATATGAAAATATCATTACATTATAAATCCACTAATCATTTAATTTTTCATAAAACTTATGTAATTCTATAGGACTTCAAATATAAATAAGGGAATAATTATATTTTAACAATGTAATAGTTATATTGTATATAAAAAATTAAGGGAAATCAAAAGGTTGTTCACACGTCGTAAAACATATGCAAAGTGATTCACATAAGTATTTTGCAACATGTTACACTTATTTTATAATTTTTCTTTTATAAAATTATATTAAGTTAATAAATAGTATAAAAAATCTAGTTTATGGTAAAGTGCATTTAAGGCATCTTAATATTATCCGATAATAAATAGTCTTCGTAAAGAGTTCCTTTTTGTTTTTTGGGTACACATAAATGCAAAAAAGAAGAAGGAAGAGGTGGGAAGAGCACCCATCTTATCAGCAAGAAGGAGATGATGGAGCTGCAAGAGCTACAAATTAAATATGAGTGAGGTTGAGGCTACAGAATCTCCTCCTGCTATTAGGTCTGCACATATTCGCCTTGCAAAGTACATTCGAGTTAGCGAGAAAATGATTGAAGCTGCTACAAATGTGTATACAACTATACATAATAAATATTTGCATATATTTTTTCTTTTGTATTCTTTGAAGGTGAAATTAAATTCCTTTTGGAGTACTATTCCTCCTTTTACGATTCAAATGGAGCGATTTTTTCTAAAGCAATCATTGCATTTATAAAGTGAGCTTGAATAAATTAATTTATGGTTGACAACATTGATCGTAAAAATAGTCCCGATAAATAAATGTTGTGTATAATGCTAATAAAAACAGTTTTTAAATGTTTAATTACTGAAAATTATATAAATTAACCTATTGAGTTAGATTGAAAATAAATTGCTTTGTAAATAAATTGATTGTAGGTTTTTATTTTATTTTAATTGAAGTTTGTTTTGCTATTAGTATAATTTTAATACGAGGTTTTATTTATTTAAATATTGTTAAAATCGTTATAAAATATTAATTATAAAGGTATGTTGTCAATATACATATAGACAATTTTTTATACAGTATTAATAATTAATTATGTAACAATTGGAATAATATAAAACAACTATAAAGAATTTTGAATCGTGACCAAATATAAAATATAAAATTCTAAATAAATCATAATTCTAATCAAATATAAAATTTGAAATAAATCCTAATAAAATATAAAATGTTAAATAGATTCTAGTTGAATATAAGATCCTTAAAAATAATTGAAGATCTGTTAGAAAATTCTAAAATTTTGACAATAACAAAGTAATTCTTAAATAACATAATCTTCCAACATGCTTCTTCTGTCGGTATCACAAAGGTCCATAATTTCCATTATTACCTAGACTTCTTCAATCAAACTAATCAATCACTTTTATCATGTGTCCAGGAAAGCATAGGAATGAAACATTTCAGCTAAAAATATACAGCAGAAGAAAGCAAAGAGATGGTATGTCATTGCTAAAACGGAAAGAAAAAAAAGGAGAGCGTGCACGAGGTACAAAAATCCAACACATGAAAATCTTCTAATACAAAAAACGAACATTAATAGCACTTACAAATATTCAACTTAAATTTTGCAGCAGAAATAGTTGTAGAGTTAAATTTCACACTTCCCTAACAAGATACAAAGAGTACTTGAGAGAGGAATTTGCTCCATCTCTTCCGACAAGATACAGAGATTATACACATCCACTGAGAATTAGTAACCACTGATCTCAAACTTCCCTATCTGTTGTTCTCTCCGTTCTATGAATCACTTTCTCCTGCAGAAAAACATAGCTAAATGGGTAGCCCCGTGCTTTACTACTGGTTTAATGTCTTGTGATATGCAACCTGCAAAAGCATTATCAAAAAAAAGGATTTATATGCACATACAAATGCAAAGTGAAGTGAAAGAAAGTTTGCACATTAACTAATTCACCTTTTCCCAGCCAGTACTGTGCCAAAATAATTCAGTAAAGCTAGAACTTATCAAATGTATATAATATATATCTGACACTTGTTCCCATGTTATATGTCTTCACAAGTCTATTATTTAAGAACGTATTACCAATATTAGAAGCTTATCCCAATTATGATTAATTTGAACAATGGTCTGAACAGATACAAGACCCTTAAAATTGGGTGCTTACAGATGTTGAAGTCTTCAGCAGCTCTCTTATGGCCATTGTTGCATAACATGAAGCAGGAAGAGTAAAGCTCAATTTGAGAGCAATATGGGAATCTTGAGAGCTAGAACCACCAACAGATTCATCATGTGGTAATATTACTTCCTCACCTTCAATCTCATTATAATCAGTCTCAAGCTTTGCACCATCATCAAAGCTCTCTAATTGTCTCACGCAATCAGAGGCTTCTTCCTTTTTCGCATTTGGTGCACCCACTGGTTTGGCATTGTTTATAGGATTAGACTTGCCAATTTTGTCTAAATCTGTCTCTACCAATGGTTTATTACTATCAGTATAAGTAAGTAATTCCCTGCAATGACATACAATCGAAGACATTCAATAAGCCAACTACATACAAAAAATGGGTAAAAAAAACAGTCTACGCAATCAAGGGGAGGGTTAACTTAGGTACGTACGATTCAAAGTTAATTGGTTTCTGAAAAACCCTCCTGTAGCTTCCAGTCACTCTAGTTATTGAGAATTCCCTAATAACATGTACGAATAAACTAGAGTAAGAGAACCGGCAGAAGAAAAAAAAGAGAGTAAGATAGACGATGAACGTAGAATTTCACTCATCGAGATTTGAGTTGATATTATTATTTACATACTTCACATTATGCACGCTCTCAGTTAAACTGATTCCATCCTGACCAGTACAAATAAAACAGGTGACTAGTTAGGGAAAAAATAACTATTCATGGAACAATATGATAGGTTCCTTTTTAGCAAAAAGGATAAGCTTAAGAGAAAAATAAATTAATGATGCAATTTTCTGATATCTTTTCATTCATAATAAGTCTTTAAATAAAGATTACAACTGAAGCATAAACACTAAACACATAATGGAAAGTAACTACCAAACTAAACAAAATGGAAAATAACTACCCAACTAAAGAATATGGAAAATAACTACCCAACTAAACAATACAGAAAACATGGAGATCATGGGTTTGTATCATTCCCCTCTCCATCAAGATGAACCTTGTCCCCAAGGTTCTTGATGTGCCCAAGATTGGAGAAGGTCATTTGATGTTGGGTCAGATTGATTATCATCAAGGAGTAAAAGAGTGGAAGAGTTTTTGCACTTATGGCCACGGGAGAAGTGTTCATCGCAATTAAAACAGAGCCCTTGTTCTCGTCTGACTTTCATTTCTTCTGCGGTTAATCGTCGAACACCTGGTGGGGGATTTGATGGTGAAGTGGATACAAATGAGAGGTCAGAGAGTTTATCTTCTTGGAGTTTGGCGAGACACTGGGCTTGAAAGATGGTTGTTGGTTGGAGAGCTTGTACCTCTTCTCGGATTGTTGGTTTAAGACCAGAGATTAAGTTGTGAAGTAGGAACTCTGATGGGAGGTTGGAAATGCGATTTGCTAAGGACTCATATGCAGTGATGTAGGCTTGAACAGTAGTCGTCTGTTGGAGTTTTGCATGTGATCCCATGTGATCAGCGTAGGGAGAATCACCAAAACGGGCTTCAAGTGCCATAATGAAGTCGTGCCAGTCATGGAAGGGGTGGTTGGAGTGCATCCACTGGAACCAAGCAAGGGCTGGTCCGTCTATGTGAAACGAGGCAATCTGGAGTTTTTGTTGTTGTGGAGTATGGTGAAAGTCGAAGAACTGTGTAGCTTTGAAGAGCCAGCCGGAAGGATTTGTTCCATCAAAGCGTGGGAAGTCGAGTTTTAAGGGTCTAGGTTGAAGGACAGGTGGGAAATGTGGAGGTTGAGGTGGAGTTGGTTCATTGGTGGTTGGGGTGATGTGCATGAGTTGATCAATACGGCATTAAAGTGGTAAGCTATGAAGCACTGACACTTCAAAAATCCTGACGTGTCGTGTCCGACACTTCCTGACACTCTAGGACACTCCGACACTCCCCGACACTCCAACACGTGATATAGAAATTCAAAAAGAGGTTTAAAGGTTGCGTTGCGTTGAGTTTTTAGTTCCAACTATTAGATTTGTTGATCACGATTATTATTTTATTGAGTTTGATATAAATATTTGATATATCTTATATTTCTTTGCAAAATATATGAATATTATAATTTTAGATTCATTTTTTGTTAAATTATTGAAGTTTAAATATAATATACACTACATAAATTAAAAATATTATGTAATATCAAAACGTGTCCTAACGTGTCGAAATTAAACATTTTTTAGAATTAACGTGTCAGAGTGTCGTGTCGTGTCGTATCGTGTCCCGTGTCTCGTGTCGATATCGGTGCTACATAAATGGTAAGGGTAGTCTGAACCTCATTAAGGCGGTGAACGGTCTGATTGGATTGTTTAGTAAGGTCGGAAATTTGTGTGGAAGTTTTGGTAGATGTTTCACGAAGTTGGTTGATTTGGGAAAGAGCTTGGGTAGAGTTTTCAAAAAGTTTGTTGATTTGTGTGGCATGGATTTCTTGGGTTTCTTCAAGTTTTCTTAAGCGTGTTCCTTCAGCCATGGATGAGGAGAGTGAACGCAACGAGAGCACCAAATGATAGAATCCTTTTTAGCAAAAAGGATAAGCTTAAGGAAAAGAGAAAAATAAATTAATGATGCATTTTTTTGATATCTTTTCATTCATAATAAGTCTTTAAATAAAGATTACAACTGAAGCATAAACACTAAACGCATAATGGAAAGTAACTACCAAACTAAACAAAATGGAAAATAACTACCCAACTAAAGAATATGGAGAATAACTATCCAACTAAACAATACAGAAAACATGGGGATCATGGGTTTGTATCACAATAACAGTTAAATGATTACAGAATAAAGCAGGTTGCAAAAAGGCTAGGACAGCAACCCAAACAGACATTTAGTACTAGCTGACCATACTTTCAGAAGTAACAAGAGGAGGAGGGGTAGAAAGAGAAACAACGAGGGGGCTCCGTCCATCTATGATAGTATCCCTAGTAGAATTTCCAGTTCCAAGAATCAATGTAAACTACTGAATATTAATCTTAATATATTCATACATCAAGATCTTCATGTCGGTGTCCTACAGAATATCTGAAACATAACCTATACCCTTCAAGGCATAGCTAACTTAAAAAATCAACTTGTCTCAAATTTATGACCATTCTTTATTTCATCAGCAAGGGACTGTTTCCAGATTGACACAATAAAATAAAACCAAGACAATTTAAAATTTCCCCATAATGAACTAAAATTATTTGCCAAAGTACCCCAAAATGCAAACCAATTAATATCACATTTAATAAGTGAAATTTTGACATGACATTCAGTCTTGGTTCCTTGGATATAATTCCTAATGCAAACTCAGGTTATTAGAAAGTACAAGGGGCCAACTTGATACGTACTTTATTTGCCAAATCATGATAAACTTTGGCAATATCATTGGTTGGATAAATTACCCGTGAACTGCAAGATAATAAATACATAAGTGTCAGAGACTCAACATCCCACACCCAAAAAAAGGATAACGGAAAATTGGTTACTGAGTTAAGACTTAAGAGGATGAGTTATATGAATGCAAGAATCTGACCAGCATTATTGGTCAAGCTCACCCTGGGATAGGAAGGATGACATCATCAATTGTATAACATCCCGAATTGAGATCTTCAGTATTCACAACCTGTCATACGAAGTGAACCCACTTTAAATCGTCAACCTCATGTTAGAACACCATTCACACAACTTTTTTGGTTCCTTGTTGTGTAATTGTTTTTTTGTTCCAATGGATAAATTATTCTTCCCCTAGTTGTATATCCCCTCATTTCTCCCAAATAAAATTTCATTTTCTATTATTAAAAAGAATAGATTTCACACTTTACTACCTTATAATGTTGGTCAACATCAAATCAAGTTCTTACACCTAAATTTACATGGAATTAATCCGTTCATTTGAGAAAATGGTTCAACATAGTGTTTCATTCATGAAAATTGAATCAAAATTGCTCAATAGGTTATTGATTTCATCAAATGGTTATTGATCATTCAGATCATTAACAATGAATAGGGATGCAGATAACAAGGCAAACACACATTGTAAGGTTACAGATAGTAAATGTTGAATAGTATCTACTAATTAAGGAAATAAATCCCATATTTATCTGATTGTATATTTTGTAATTAATTAAATAATGATTTGATTTGATTAGATTTCACTTGTATTTTCCTTGTTATTAGTGACTGTAAATCCTATATATAAATGAATGGGGCTGTGAGGAATTCTCAATCCATTCACAAAAATCTCTTCCAACAGTACAAATTTACACACAGATAAATGCATAAAAGAACAGAAGGTGTAATTCAGAAGCCCCATCTGTTCTTACATTGTTCTGTAGCCGTTTCTTTATGGAATTCTTTCTTTGGCATTGGAGACTGTAGGGTGTGCCCTACATTCTTGGACCAGTTCCTGTTGACTAGCTTTACTGGTTTTGGTAGGAGGGAAGAAGCCGAATTTTTGTGGCAAAACACAATCTATGTATGTTACCCTTTGTTGCATTTTGTTAGAGCGTAATTCTTGCATCTTTAAGGAGATACCTTTAATGAGAAGCTTCTTACGGATAAGATTAGGTGTTTGGCTTCCAGTTGATATAAAGCAGAGTCTTTTTACAGGAGTTTCTCTTACAGATATGTTAAGGGATTGGGTAGCTTTGCTTGTATTGAAACTTTAGTTTTTAGATAAGGAAAAGGAAACGGAGAGAATGACAGCCAACAATGTATTATGAGATTGATAGTCCAAATACAATAACCTAATATACTTATTTATACTATTAATTAGGTCAAGTGCTAGTACTACTATTACAAGCCCAAGCCTAATACTAACAAGACTAATAACCCTATTATCTTCTAACAGTCTTATTTTTTTTCTTTGTTCTGTATTCTTTGTTTTCCTTTTCTTTTTTAAACAGGATTTCTTCTCCTCCTAACTCTCTGTAGTCATCTTTTGTTTTAATGAACTTCTTCTTTCGTAAAAAATGGCCTCAATTTCATACAATCTCCTTGAACTTTCATTATCAGAAGAATCAGAATACATAAAGGATCAAAATAGGCGTGGCTGAATATTTGAGCATAGATGTACCTCCCGTCTACATATTGTGTACCCTAGACTCTGAATAAATAGATGAAAAAGATATGTCATAACAAAAAGAGGACATACTTCTACAGTTACAACTTTGGTTGAGTAATAGCAGATCTCTGTAATGGGCTAAAATCAAAAACACTAACCTTGATATGACTACTTCTATCTTCATGAATATCTCCAGAGATTTCATCTTCATTATGTGAATCATACCTATCGCCACAGTCATCATCACATTCAGATCCAACAAGTCCTGTAACTTTTCCAGCAGGATTTTCTTTACAATATACCAAGTCTCCTAATACTACTTGTTCAGTTCCTGCCACACGGTAGAATCACATTTAACTTAATGAGTATTTTGACTTCAACTACCATAGTAATAATAATGCTATGGACTGTGTACCGAATGCAGTAAGGATGTCAGGAGATGTAACATTAGAAATTAATTGCCAGACAAAGCAAGTCAGATCTAGAAAATTATTACAAATCACAACATACCATATTTTTGCACCCTTGTACTTGCTGCATGGTTCCACAAATAACTTTGGTAACTATGTACATACCTAAAAAATAAAAATGAAGTTAAGGAATTACCAAATGAAGAAGAACAATATTATCCTTCAAATAAATGATCTTAAATAATATCTTATTTCTTGTACTTGTGTTCAAAGCACACTTGTCTTTGCACATGACACAAAAGGAAACATCATCAGAAAGACGGCCTAAGTAACCCACTTTAGAGCATCTGGAAGAATATCCTTTGTATCTTCCTAGCTTTCAAGTTTCAGATTTTATTAATTTGCATTTGGGTTGACTTCATTGTTTTGGATTACAATACTAAAACCTTTCCTCCTTAGATGGATACTGTGTTAAAAGCAGAGATTTAGTACTAAACCACCAATTTAAATGGTGATAGTGAAGCATACCAACAGGATAAAAAATAAATACACTCGTCAACTTTTTCACATATATATTACACCAGCCTATTAGCCACACAGCGTTTTTTCCTTCAAATTAACAATCAGCCTGATGTCTAAGTACAGAACTGATCGGCACCCCCTAGGGCAGGGGAGGAGGGCAAAGCAAACATACACCCCAGCACAAAATTGACATTGGCAATAAACTGCGCTTACAAAAATATAATCCCCAGTTATAACAACACCATCATCCTTATTATGACATTTCTATTGTAAAAAAGGAAATTACAATAGCATAGCAGCATGCCTGTAATCTGCAATGTGGCAATAACCCTTGTTTATGTTTGGTTTTGATTATTTTATGCTCATAATAAGTTTTCCTACTCCAACTAGGAAAAAGTACTTTCAATAACAATGAAACTGATACGAAACTTGAGAGAACCTCACCCCAAAAGCTAGCTCAAGATGTAGGAGAGCCCAAAGTACATATAAACCCCACATTAGTCACTCATATAACCAATGTGGGACTCCAACTCCCATACCTTGGAGTAGGATCGTAACATTCCATCACGCTTCGCAGTCGCGACGCCCACGCGGGCTGGCTTTGCGTTAGTTTTTTACTAGCCCTGGACTAACACTGCAATGTCAGCGTCACCACCCACGCTGCTCAATTGCAACCAGGAGACATAGAGGAAGACTCTGATACCAATTGATATGAACCTTGGGAGAACTTCACCCAAAAGCTAGCTCAAGAGGTAGGACTGTACGAGAGCCCAAAGTCCATATAAACCCCACATTAGTCACCTATATAACTAATGTGGGACTCCAAGTCCCATTACCTTGGAGTAGGATCGTACCAGAACCAAACATTCACAACACAAAACATAGTAATATCTTCAGAAAATTATAACTCACATCATTCTCAAGGTCCGTGGAATAATTTTCAAAGCGAGCAAGTAGTTTCCAGGAGACTTTTTTAAACTTTGCAGCTGCAGAAGAAATGTTGACAAAAACTTGGTTATAACATCATACGTGGATAAATATAGTGGGTAAATAAAAAATTAGCTCCATTTTCACACCAAGTTTATGAAAAACAACAATTAATGCGGAAATCATTTTCATTTGAAGCTTACCACAGCCCTTTCAGCAACTAAATATCGAGGCAACTGCTTAAGTGTGCCTACGACATCGTTACTATCTTTATAGTACTTGCGCGCCTTGGCTATTGCACTTCTTTGTATTTAAATAAAGATCTTATGAAAAACAAAGGAAATCAATATGCTAGTCTTAACTGTCAGCGCACAAATAATCAATTAATATATATAATCCATTATATAAAAAAACAAAATGAAAAGGATATCTCCATCTCTTGGATCAAGGATCAGATCTACAGCAAGTTCCCATTCCCCTCGGAGTAATGCACCTCCAATAAGGTGAGTTGGCACAGAACCACTTCCGAAACGCTGAGCACATTACATGCAAATAAGTTGCTTATCAACCAAAATGAAAAAAAGAGTAAGTCCTAAAATAGACAGAGTCAAAAACACCATGTTACACTACTTTATGAAATGCTTCAACACTAACCAAAACCAGGAAGTGACAAAATATAAAACATGAGTTTGCAAGCTGAAAGTGTATAAGCTTTAATGCAAGTTTCGGACTTAAAAGAATTTCAATAGAAAAAAAATCCTCATCAAGAAAAATAAAATGTATAAGCTTTTTATCTCTTTGGTGAAAGCCAACACCGTACCTAAACAAAACTGTTTCCAAGCTGAAAGTGAGCCTTAAGTTCAACAAAGTAAGGATAATTTTTAAGACATAAGTGTCATCCAGAAATGTACAGCAAAACATTAGTTTACATTACAAATAACAGGGCCAACAGATGTTGAAGACATTTAAACACCCAAGAGATTGCTTTTTAAATATAATCTGAAAAAAAAAGAATATGTTTGTATAGAGATAATTTTTGCTGGCTCTTAGAAGTACACAACTTATGTATGTCATCAAGAAATATACAACATAACATAAGTTTATATTACAAATCCACAGGGCCAACAAATGTTGAAGACAATTAAACTCCCAAGAGATTGCTTTCCAAATATAATCTGAAAAAAGAACATGTTTGTATAGAGATATTTTTTGCTGAGGAGAAGAGGAAAAAGACACACACAAGGGTAGGAGAGTGTAAAAGGTTGATTTAAAAAGTACTTGTAAACCAAAGTAGTTGATGAAGCCATGCCTTCCTAAGGCAGCTGCAGATGCTTTTATGGTGTCTTCAGAATCTGCAACAATACCTCTAAGAAAGCAGTCAGTGTTATGGGTAAAAATATAAAGCTCAGTTACATCAACAATTATAAATAATCCTAACTGTAAGAGATACTAGTTTAATAGAGGAAAAGTGGATTTCATGCATAGATAATGCCCTCACCGCAATGTGATTGTGAATCGGTTTCCGAAGAGCTGGCCAAGACAAAGTCCTTCCTTAACATAACTGGAAAGCAGTACATTTACAGGTTGATCATCCATCAAGGAACTGATAAGCAGGAACTAGAAGAGCTCAAAATTCAATCAGCTTACCAGAAATCACCGACTTTAATACCAAACAATCTCTCATTAAGAGAAGCTAGCCTACTTGCTTGCTGCTTATAAACAGTAACCTAGAAACAAAACAAGAACTAAAACAACTGAAGTATCTATCTCTAAATGAACATTAATATAAACTCCAGAAGATGAAGGAATAAATATTCAATGTAGAATCAGAAAGAATGTGAAAATTGATTACCCTTTGAGTTGAGACAGCACGTTTGTCCTTTGTACCCGCAAATCCAAATGATCTTGACTGTCAGTTAACTATCATCAGTTAAAATGGAAGTGGAAAAAATCAACAAGCTATTCTAGCAATCAATAATAATCTGGGCAGATTGCACTTGTTTATTCATCTATTTATTTATTTTTCTTGAGGGAGGGTAGGGAGGGAGGAACAGGCAGGACATAATACAAACAGAACTCAATTTCCTTACCCATCAGTCATCACAACTAAATAACTTAAAGGCTGAAGCAAAGACATTGATAATGCATAAAATACAAGTACTCACTCTGAAGCCATAACATTTTACATCATAAATCATAATTTTATGAGCAGAAAAATTCATGAAACTATAAAAAATAATAATAGCAAGTTTCCTAATCTCCAGGTTGAAAAAAAAGGTTGTACAGAATCATATATATGTCAAGCAGATAATTCATAAATTAAAAAATATGGAAAATAGAATTCAATTATTACCATGCCCCAAATACCCATTAATGACCAGTAAAAAGGAAAGTATCACATACAATACAAGAGCCTAAAGAATCATCAGCGAACAAAACACCCCTATCTGTAGAGAAGAATGGCTATGGAATATATCCAACAATGAACAAGACGTACCTGGATGCCAAGCATATCTCCAATCAACCCCAAGGCTTCCTGGGTATCTTTGTTCTCCTTATAAAGATGAAACCTAGAAATTACAATTGTAGAAACATTCAGTTGATAACAACAAGCAACTTAAAACAGAAGAAAAAAGCAGGAAAATATCATGACCAAATATAAAATGCAACCAAGAGTGGCTATCGCTTTCCGATAATGTCTGAATAAATATAATTTGATACAGCCAATTGACACCTTAAAGTCCAATCCTTCCAGATATCTCAACACTCTTAAAAGTCGTTACTTCTGCATAATACTACAGTTTGGACTGAGTTCATCTTTCTTTCTTATTTCAGTGTTATTTAAGTTGCTTATTTAATATTGTTCTTAATGCCTCAAGTTGCTTGAGCACCAGTTATTTGATTCTTTCTTAAGCCATGGATTGGATAACTTACTTTCAAATTCATTCAATTCAAGCGTGATTTGATTAGCTTGTGAAATAGAAATATACTCCCCATTCATATGTAATCACAATTAGGGCTTGAACTTAATGAATCTTTCTTAATTTGATTCTCATAAGAATACACAGTTATTTTTATACGACCATTCGGATAATCTTATAAATACATTTGTGCCCTATATCAGCAATTCATAGGCATTGAATAAGTTAAGAAAAGGTTAAATAAATCCATATGAAGTGGAGACTGAAGTAGTAAACCTAGGCCTCTCTATTGATTGATTTACATTGTTGCTTAAATCTTATTTTTATTTTCTAGTTTACTTTCAAAAATTATTTTGGTTGTTTGAGAAAAGGTAATGAGACCCAATTTCATGCAGGGTACATTAAAGAGCAAACATTTAAGTCCCAAGTACAAGGTAAACTGAAATATACATTTAAATTAAAAAAAACTGACATGGAAGATAGTGAGCCTTGCTCAAATTAAATTTTATAAAACAAAATGATTGAGCAACTTTACCTAAGGAATTTGCCAACATTTTCGGGCCAATTTTCTGAACCTCTGCTGTCAAAAGGCTTATCACCTCTTTCTTTGCGTTTCTTGGAATTTTTGCCTTTGTTGTTGGGTTCACCAGAATTCAATCTCACACGGATGCATTTTGATGAAGCATCTGGTCCATCAACCACGTCAGTGACTAGGAACTTGAAGTTTTCCTTTAAGAAATTATGTATTGCCTGATAGATTTGAGAAGCATAAAATTAAGATATCTTGAATAGGCAGAAAAACTACAAAACGAACTCATTATGCTTGGCTTTTCCATGATAGCAGAATCAAACCAGTCTCAACTTTCTCAATTCAACTAAATGTAAAAGCAAATTATAACGGCGGGACGCTCTACTCAAAAAAGTCTAAATACTTAAGCAAATGAAGTGCACATCAAAAGGATTCAATTTCATACTTGTTTCCAAATACACTATAATCTCTGGTAAAATTTGAATTCATAGTAATGAGACACTCTAGTCCCTAGATTTTGATCCAATATCAAAGCACTCGCTGATATAGGCATCTTTTCATATATGCCTCCCAAATCTAACATAGAACAAGAAAGCCACAAAACTCATACTAACCGTTCTATGAGATTTATCAGAATCCGGAGAGAGAACAATGGGAGGAACACTATCTTGGCCACCAACATTAATTCGATTAACTAATTCTTCCAAAAGGAGTGCATCAGAATCCCCAGCAAGAGACTTGAACGATTCAATTCGAGAGACAAAACTTATAATTGTAGTGTCAGATGTGTTTGTTCCATTTTCCTGAACACTCTGAAAAGAGCACGATAAGTCAAATACTAAACAAAAAAAAAAAAATCGCAAATCAATTTACTAACGAACCAAAAACATTAGACCTTTGATACCTCTCCTATCTCTGCAGGGGCATCAAGTGAGGACAATTGAACAACTTTTTCATCTGTGTCTACTTCATTTACAATAAAATCAGAATACCTAGATCAAATTCAGCTGATTCAGCATTAGCAAAACATTGTTCAATAATGCTTTAGTATACATCATTACAACTACGGACATGTGCTTGTCTACTTATATATAAACATTCTACATTAGAATTTGCAATATTCAATTTCATTTGTGAATAAAATGAAGAGACCTTTGCTTTAAAATTCCACGGAAGCCGGGAAGGTTAGAAATGTAGCAGGAGATGCCCACGTCAGGTTCTTCTAGGGTTTTCATGGCCATCACCGTTTTACACAAATAGCTGAGATTGGTGACGAGAGGGTTTTAGGGTTTTAGTTTAGAGGAGCAGAGAGAGAAGCACCAAGTTAAAAGCAGTTGCATGTGCTTTGCAGATTCCTAAAACGCACCGTTTTTCAAGTAAATCGCACTGCCGAGCTTCGGCCTGTTACTGACATGGAAATGAATTGTCCCATATTTTATTTTTACACGATCCTTAGATTAATCTTATAAAGAAATATAAGATATTATAAATATTTATATTAAAATGATAATCGTAATTTAAGGAATCTGATAGTTGGAACTTGGAACTTAAAATGCAATATAATGTTCGGAAATTACACAATTACAAGTCATCAATGAAGCTTGGGAAAACTAGTTTGGGTTTGGAATTTTGTAAATGCTCCTTATTAAATTTAAGTGAAGGTAATAAAAGTTAAATACACAAATTTATCCAATGGACTAATTTAATTCGGAAGAAGGGTAATTCTCGATTTCGGAAATTTATGTGTGATGTTTGGAATAAGCTTAAACCCAAGCAGATTTTAGATATGGGTGGTGGATCTTCTGTTCTGTTTTAGATATTGAGAGTATTTGATTATGTTACTCATAATAGTACTTGGGATTGTGAGAATATATGTAATTTTCTTATTGATGATTGTGTTCAAATTATTAGAGGCATGCGCTTCCTCATGAATCTAATGGCATAGACAGAAAATGGTGGAATTTAGTTGCATCTTTATGTGAAAAACTTAGAATAACATAAACTTAGAATCTAATTTTTTTCTTATTGACAGGAGGGGAAGCAAATAACATATACTTAGAATTTATTGGAAATACTTTAGAAAAGGGTTCGTTTTTTTCTAGCCCAATACGATATCGCTTTTGGATGGAAATCATGATGTCTTCGTAATTTTAATTTATTTTCGGATTATTATAATCTTTATAATTATAATTTTTTAACTTTTTCAATTCCAAGATGACGTCGTTTTAGAAGTAAATGCAGATAACTTATTTACTTTTACTGCATAAATATTTTTTTGTTAGAAAAATCATCTCAAGGAAAAAACATAAAAACAACGAGAGGAAAAAATATAAAAAGTTGTTTTTATCTCTTCTACTATCTTTTTTATTCAATGATTTATCGGAAAATTCATTTAATTCAGTTCTAGTCATGATAAATTTATGTTAATAATTTTTTTTTATTACAAAAGTCGGAGACATTTAAATCAAACAAGTTGTTTAAACAATTTATATATACAAAATTTTATTTTAAAAAATTGGACATTGGTTATTAATCTGGTTATTATAAAACTTTATTTAAAACTGATAGAGATTAAGTGTGAGGAATAATGATAATTAAAACTAATGTTTTAAATTTTGTTTATTAAAATGTGATATAGAACCCTTACGATTAACCCCTATTGAAGCCTATATTTTTTAAACTTCCTTCCTGATAAAATAAAAGCCAAGTTATGGTATAATCCTTAAAATTTTGAATTTTGTACCAGTGTACAAATTTTAGGTCGAGTTTGGTTTATTTAACCATTTATTTATTTATTTTCTAGAGGCGGAACATCAAGTGGAAGTGAGGAAGTGCGATTCTAGTGTATTTGTTGTACCTTTGTGTGCGTGTGGCGCACAAAGTTGATAGTACCAATAAAAACAGATCGAAAACTCGTCAACCCTTAGAATCAAATTGGATCGAATCTGTGAATTGGGGAAAGATGGTTACGAAGACAGAGGAGACTCAATTGAATAGGTTAGAAAACCAGGTCGATAATGGCGGAGGAGGAGCCTGGGAGTACCTCTGCCTTGTTAGGAAGCTCAAGGTTCGTCGTTCAGAGAAAGTCATGAAGCATGGCTTGTCCATCTTGAACGACCACAAACAGAGATCCAGTCTCGGACCTGAAGGTATTGCTTATTCCCTTACTTACTACAGTGACCTAGTTTTGTTAACTATACTTCACTTTTATTGAATTGAACTTTTGTCTATTGATTGCTTGTTTCTCGATGCAGAGTGGACTTTGTATGAGCAGGTTGCAATTGCAGCTATGGATTGTCACTGTCTTGAAGTTGCCAAGGTTTTGATCTAAATTGATCTTGTGTTTTTCGATTAGTTTCTTTCATGTGTCATGATGATGTATACAATACAACAAATTGTAAAATTCGCTTGTAATGCTCGCTACTTCAGGAATCTTATGTATGGTTGTTCTAGTTTTCCTGGTTACTACTTTGAAATATTTGAAACTTTTTTTTCTTTCCTTATCTGATTCTATCTCTACTCACTTGACACTTCTGTTCTGGAGATGCTGGTGATGCTTGTGTTAGATGGTTGGTCATGAGTTCTACAAGGAATAACAAACTTGCTTGAATAATTTTGTTTTAATGCTGCATAATACTTGTACAGCTGTACTACATAACTTCGCTTGTAAGCAAATCATTTTCTGGCTATTATATCATTTGCTAAGTTTGAGCCCTATTTTGGTCCCTTTTACATTGTCCATTATGTTATTTATATTACTGGAATTGAGGCTTTTCTGCTCTAGTCTCCTTCATATACGATGAGAAACCTGCTAGTTTAAGATTTTATGTCTTGAAGTTGATAATAATTTGCTTCTTTATCAGGATTGTACAAAGGTTCTTCGGAAGAGGTTCCCAGAGAGTAAAAGAGTTGGTAAGTTCATACTTTCTAATAATCTATGTCTTTTCCATGTTTTGGATTTTAGTTAGTTAAGTGAATAGCACTATCTACACAACTGCCATTTGACTGACTTTACACGTGACTCCATATGTAAAGGGTAAAAAAAAATTAAGTGGCACCACCTGAACTCAGATAGAGCTCACTTGTACTGTTCTGCTTAGTTGCTAATGCAACAGTTCTGTAGTAGCATTACTCTGGCTAAATTAATCTTATTTGGTGACATTAACATATGCCTTTTAATTGCACCCTTGATGCATCTATGCTTCCTATGCTCCTATCTATGAGTCACTGCTATGCTAGGAAACAATTTCTTTTGACACTGCAATGTTTGATCTGGCAGCGCTTTTTTTCTGACTTGACCCCTTACATTTAATACTTCTAGAGTTACGTGATAATTTTTTCAACACATGCTAACTGCAATGTTTTCTTGTCCCAAAACACAAGCAATTGCATGCCCTGCCCTGATTGTCATTGCCCAGTTCTGGTTCTCTTGGAGCAAACTTAGATTAGGGGGTGACTAACTTGGATGATTTGCATTTCATTATTTCAAGAGGGATGTTATGTAAACACATTCGTAAGTAGTTATCCAAATAAGTTTGTCTGTCCATATGCATGTTCTTGGTTGCCCTAGAAAAAAATTGATTTGTGGTTACTTATTATTACAGGCAGGCTCGAGGCTCTGTTGCTTGAAGCAAAAGGATCCTGGGAATTAGCAGAAAAGGCTTACACAAGCCTTTTGGAGGATAATCCTCTTGATCAAGTAAACTCGCTTAACCTTATGGGGAAACAAAAAAAAGAGGGTGGGGGGACAGTCAGTTAGTTGCTCAGTTACTCTATGTGATGAAACAAAAATCTTATAATAGTAACTTCTTCTTTGTCATGTTTTTTCACTTCGATTTGATGCATTACGTTCTTTCAGTTTTACCCCAAGTTTGGTTAGTTTGCCTGGGTAAAGAAAACCAAAAGCTTAAGTTATTTTCTTTTTGGTTCTGTTGTGCAGACCATCCATAAGAGGCGGGTGGCTATGGCAAAGGCACAAGGCAACATTTCTGGGGCTATTGAATGGCTTAATAAATATCTTGAAATGTGAGGCAGCTGTTAAAGTTGCTTTTTTCCCTTCCAAAATTAAAGATAAAAAGGAAAATTTTGTTTCTGGCTTACGTCAGAAAGAACATGTATCTGATCTCTTTTTCTCATTTTAACAGATTCATGGCAGATCATGATGCATGGAGAGAACTGGCCGAAATATATGTGTCCCTGCAAATGTAAGATTTTTATTATATTGTTTCTCTTCTCTGAAAAAGTTATTATAGGAATTTATTCATGTTGCTAGTTATTTAGTCGCATTTGTTTATTTTTTGCTATCTGTCTTCCTGTTAGGTATAAACAAGCAGCATTTTGCTACGAGGAGTTGTTATTATCTCAACCTACTGTTCCACTACACCACTTAGGCTATGCTAATGTAAGTAACTTCTTTATGAACTGTGATTAATTTATTATAATCAAATCAAATCTGTCTCCCTCTCTCTTGTTTCTTTGCCCCTGATAACAGCACGGCACAGAACATTGCATGCTAGGGGTGTATGTATGGGAGTTACTGAGCAAGGGTCTTACTTTTATTGCACTAGAACATTATATTGACTCATGGTATTGCCAGGTACTTTATACACTTGGTGGATTAGAAAATGTCCAGACTGCCAAGAAATACTATGCATCTGCTATTGACTTGACCGGAGGCAAGAATACTAGAGCACTCTTTGGTGTATGCTTGGTGAGCTCTTTCTCCCTATCTTCCATCTGAGTGTTTGTTTTGTGTGTGTCCCTCTATGTTACAAAGACCACAGATGATATACTCGTATACTTCAACATCATATACCCACATTCTTGCATCTCCTGCCAGACTCTTAACAATGTTCCACATTTTCCAAACTTAGAAAGACGCATGATCAGTATCTTCTAAGCATCCATTGATATCAAACACCCTAATTTTCTTGTCTTCTTGTAAATCATCAAAGCAGCATATGGTGGACCATAGCTACATAAATGTTTGATGAATGAAGTTATAGTCCCCGTAGAAGGCACAACTCCTTGCCTTAACATCTCATCAAACATCAGAAGTGCGTCTGCCATTTTCCGGGCTCTGAGAAAAGCAGTAATTATTCTAGTATATGTATCAAGATTAGGTTTACAATTATCACTCAACATCCCATTAAATACTTCATACATTCATCAAAATCTCCAACTGATATGAAATTGAAAATCATATCCCAATATAATGAGATATGATTCAGAAGATGGTTGAACCTAAGTTTTAGTGGTTTCAACAAAAGTCATCTTTTAGTTCTGCTTTTGTAGATTTCAGATTTTCCTTCGTAGATGGTTGATTTTTTCTTAACAACTACGGATTTTTGGATTCTCCTTTTCAAAACTATTCATTTATGTGCCTTAAAATTGAGTTTTGCCCCTCTCCAGTGCACCTCTGCTATTGCACAGCTTACAAAAGGGAAGAGCAAGGAAGAAAGAGAAGGATCACAAGTACAATCTCTGGCAGCCAAAGTATTGGAGAAAGATTACAAGCAGAGAGCTCCTGACAAGCTTCCTCAACTTACAACTGCCTTAAAGAGTTTAACGTTGTCATCATGATGCAGCATTTCCTGAAGACTTTTGTTATTTAGCCACTTTTTGACATTTTCTTAGATTGTTGCCAGCTTGAATCGACATATTTAGAATTCCCGTCATTTTCTTCTCAATATTAAAATGAAAATTCATATTGTTCTGCATTTTACCTTCGGTAGTGAATATTTATTTAGAGACATGTAAAGTTTCGATTGCCCCGTGGATCTAAAAATGTTGTCAGAACTTTCCTCATGCATAAGATCGGGTATAATTTGTTTTGACATCCTTTTACTCTCTTTTTTATGGCTATACACATTGAGTTAAAAGATTTTTGTTTCTTTTTAATATTTTTCTTTTGGGTTTCATTTAACATAAATAGTAACATTATGCTTTAAGGTGGTGTTTGGTTGGGAGGGATTTTGGAGGATGTATATCTTTCTCAAGTATGGCTTTTAGAAACACCATGTTTGTTTCAACATATTTCTCCAAAAACCCATCTATCCAGGAAGTATGTATTTATGAGAAACATAGATATCCGCACTGTTCAAAAACCCAATTTGAAGGTGGGATTTTCGGAAAATCGGTTATCTCACCTTTAATGCACCGTTGATTTCATAAAACTACCTAATTTTCCCAGTAAAGTTTTTCCCCACCAAACAACTTTTTTTTACATTTTTCTATCTATTTCACTTTATCCATCTTTCCAATCATTTCTCTATCTATTACATTTTCCTACTATTCTAAAAAAAATTCTCATACCAAACACCCCCTAAAGATGCGCGCCCCGTCGTTCTGTAAATGTATGCCGGTCATGCCGTTTGGGAGAGCCTTTTCTCTTTTTTGAAATGAAATGATGTGGATTGGGGCTGCAAAGTTTGCTCTGTCTTCTCTTTCTTTGACATTGCAGAATGTCACATCCTGTTGAACCCTGTTTTTAACATCTTTCAACGCGTGCTGACTTTGTGTGGTCTCCTCTTGAATGTCTCTTTCTTACCTGTCATTCTTTTTAATCTCTGCTTACCTTTTATTCCCCTTGTTTGCAACTGTCTTGGACGAATGAGTGTAGCATTTTTAGGGAAAATATTTTCAGTATTCTCATTTTAGCACATCACTCCTAATGTCGATAAAATTACAAACTTAAGTGCACTTATTCTACTTATTTTTTTTTAAAGGTGGAATATTCTCACTACCAAAAATTTTTATTACCAATTTATTACCTATCTAATCACCATTGGATTAATATTTTTTCTCTCTTCAAATTTTTTTTTAACATTCTCTCTCTTTGATCCAATGGTGATGTGATGGGTAATAAGTTAGTAGTAAGAATTTTTGATAGTTATAATATCCTCACTCATTATTTTTATACTTAAATGTTATCTAAATTTTACTCTTATCTCCTTTTTGTAAAGGAGTATTAGAGTATATATTCCCGTAGTGAAATATGCTCAATTTTAGGAAACGCAAGAACCACGACAGGCCTAATCAAATTCGAGGTGTTGCCTACGTGTTTGAAAATGGTCAGACGGGCGGGCTGTAACACTGACCAAGCAGCCAAATTGTTTGAGACTATTATTAAGGATTTTTTTTTTTTTTTTGTAATGCTAGGAAAGTACCGAATTCGATATTTTCATTTTTTTAAATGGGAAATTGTTTATCCGATGGAATTCAACACTTTTCCTTTATTTTCCTCTTAGCCCCACTTTTTTTCATTTTTAGGAGGGATGTATCTACTAGGAGCGCCCAAAATTTGTCCTATTATTAGGCTCACTGAGCTTGCATTGTAGCTTACGGCTCTTGCCATTCGATGCCCTTGATAATATCTTAATTTGTTAACGTGTTCGCCAGCTCATCATTAGTTGATGTTGGAGAAGAGAAGAATTTTGGTGGTCTGGACTACCATTGATTCAGTGGTTCAAACCAACCAGAATGAGGCAACTATTGAAGAGAGAGGGGAGAGAGAAAAAATAAAATATAAACTTTTGTACAAGTGTCACTCAGTGAATGAAAGGACCACATGAGACTTGGAGCATTAAATATTTTTCCGTTTCAGAGATTCTTGTGAGGGACTACTTCCTAAATCATAAAGTTCCTCTTGAGGTCAACCCACTGACAAATTCTATTTTCTGTACATAAAATGGAGGTTAGTACCAAATAACTAAATTATACGGCTATGATCATATTTATTGATACAAACCGATTCCTTTGACTTGGGGATCATTAATGGGTAGGATATATATATATTCTATTTTTACTTATTACTTCAATGAGAGACAGAATTATTTCTCGAATGATTTTTAAGATGAAATACATTTTTTAGTAATTAGATAAATTCTTGTGTTAGAATAGACAAGGGTGTAAATCAAACGGGCTAAGATTAGATTTTGACATAAATAGATAAAATCATGCAAAATATTTTTTGAGATTGATTTGATCTATTAAGTTAGTATATACTAAATAATAAATATGATATTGCCTGTATTTAAAAATAAAGATCCGAGCCTAGACCTATTTAATACTATCAAATCTTAAAGACTTGTCAATAATTAGAAAATAATAATAATATTTAAAAATAAAAAACCTAGCCTAGACCTATTTAATCCTATCAAATATTAAATACCTATTATGAATTAGAAAAATAGAACTATATTATATAGGATTATTTGTAAATTTATAGGCCAAGCCTTGTAAAAATAAGTTTATTGTCTATTTTTTAAATAATTTGTTCTTAAAAAAAATAAGATTGCTTTATTGTCTGACCCATTTATATTTTTACAAATTCATATATCAAATTATCAACAACCAATATTTGAAGGGGGAGAAAACTGATGACATTACTATTCTAAATTTTTTTATATGATTATTAATAATCTTTTTAGATTATTGTTATACAAA
The DNA here is from genome assembly GCA_032173675.1 of Gastrolobium villosum. Classification (NCBI taxonomy): domain Eukaryota; kingdom Viridiplantae; phylum Streptophyta; class Magnoliopsida; order Fabales; family Fabaceae; genus Gastrolobium; species Gastrolobium villosum. Next base: position 217,792 of record JAVKPL010011450.1, on the reverse strand, counting down.
CTTTATGTTTAATTCAAATTAAAGATCACGTAATGTTATTCTCGCATGGTCGCATAAAAAAAAAATAACATAACTCTCATATCAGTAATTTATTTTTTTCTCTCCATTAATGGGGTACATTCAAGTTTCAACTTCATGAGACCTTATGATTTATGATTAAATATAGGGTTGAAGACTTCTCATGTTATATGAAAAGAATTTTTTCTCCTACATACAAAATAAATATGAGTCTTATTGAAAAGATGAAAGAAAAAAAAAAAAATTCAATGGGACCTACGTGTTTATTATATTTGTAGTAGAAGAATTTTTTTTATGTAATACGAGAATTCTTTTACCCGGATGTCATAATTTTATTTTGTTTATCACAGTAGTTGTGACACTAATATCGTCCTTGTGCCACAAATGTGCTAGAATAAGTAAATGGGTGAACCGAAGACTCAATTGGGGGTGTTTGGTAGGACTTAGGATAATTATTTTGGAAATCCAGAAAAATGGGGATAAATTTCTAAAAAGTCCATATTTGATAGCACATTTCAGGAGATTTTCTTAGAAAAATGATTTTTCTAGGATTTCGTTTTGTATATATTTTTTAAATCAAAATATCATCAAAAAATACCGTCCATTAAAAACCCATGACACTAATTTCACTTTGTATACCACCCATCAAAATACCATCTAATCTGGAAGGTGGGTTGTGTCATGGGGTTATTTTTGGAAAACATCCTAAATTCCCGGTAATATTACACAATAGAGGAGAGATATTCTTACTACCAAAATTTTCTACTACCAACTTACTACCTATCTAATCACCATTGGATTAACATTTTCTCTTTTTTCAAAAACTTTTGAACATTCTCTCTCTTTGATTCAATGGTGAGTAGATAGGTAGTAAGTTGGTAGTTGAAAATTTTGGTAGTAAGAATATCCTCCCTCTACACAATCAACCAAAATATAAAATTAGTGATCTTGATTTAATATTTTCAGTAATATTTTAACCTATTAAATAATTTCTTGATCACATTTTTGAAAAATTTGCTTTCTCTTTATATTTTTAAAAATTATAATTCCGGAGCACAAAATTTTATCCTCTATCAATCACACCTTAAATTTTTCCGTCCCTAACTTATACTTGAACTTGACCATATATAGTTGAAAAGCCGTACGACACCGAAGGCATGGTGAGTTTGTCGGAAACGCTAAGGACGCAACGAGGACATTTTGACACAGATGGGGCTTGAAGTACTAAAAATAAGCTGAACACGTTCACATGCATTATTCAGGTTCAAAAGTGTTACACGTACAAATTGCAGCTTTTTGTGGTCTCCCGTCCAAACAAATCTTCTCCTACCTAAAAAGTAAAATTTTTTGGGGAGAAAAATATATTTTAAAAACAAGTGTCATCTTTTGAATTGAAGATGCACGTACACAGTCGTATAGAAAATGATCTCGTTATCTAGGGTGCACAGCAGTCCTTTTTTTACTTAAAAAAATGCCATTACTTTTGGTCAACTAGTACTCTTGACAATTTTATAGGGCACTTGTAATACTGTTCATCAACTTTGAGGAAAGAGGCAAAGGTTTTATATGTTTGAGGAGGGACTTCTTAAATTTCAAAATTCTTTACTATTAACTTACTACCTATCTAATCACCATTGAATCAAAGAGAGAATGCTAAAAAGTTTTTGAAAAGAGAGAAAAGGTTGATCCAATGGTGATTAGATAGGTATTGAGTTGGTAGTAGAAGATTTTGGTAATAAGAATATCTACCCCTTATATCTTACACTATAATATTACCCTTTCTCTTTGGGTGACAACTAAATGTTGCGCTGAAACGCCGTTGTTTAAACTGAAATGCTCATAATTCATTCATAATAACTAAATGAAAGCCCAATTATAGTCAGGTTAATTAGTGATCACCTATGCCCCGTAATCTACTCTGTGAAGGAAATAGAAGCATAAATTGTTTGTTAGCCCTCAAAAACAAAAACAGGAGTAGAGTTAGTGTTTAATTACAGCTTCTGGTATCATTAAGTTAGCCGAGGGAGGGAATGGGGGTCATGAACAACCTATACGTAAAATAGAGGTAGGTTATATTTACAAACTTTTTTTATTTACAAATTTTTACAAACTACACTAAGTACGATCGGTTATACTTTAATCATGCAGTGTACGACCAGTCATACTTAGTGTAATTTGTAAAAAAAAAAAATTGTAAACGGATCCTATTCCAGTGCAATAAGCCTGAAATCCCAAAACTAATGCATTCTTTTTCTTCATGTCAACGTCAATAAAAATGACTTCATATAAGTGTCATGTCAAATATCCTAATTGTGCTCCTAGTCTTAATCCCAAAATCAGTACTCTGTCATAAATAACACTGCTCCTAGTCTCAATCCTTCAGTGTTCATAAATATCCTTCCCTTTCTCGAGTTGGGGTAATTCTATCCAAAAAGTAAAAATAAAAAACACAAAACTTCTTTGCATCATATGGATTCTTCAAGTCTTGAAATGGAAAACTGGAACATGCAACCTGTAATAATTTCATTAGCAAGGCCTGTAAACTTTTGTAAAATACACGAGTCCCAGCAAGTCAGCAACCTGTTTATGACGGGAAACAAATATTTCTCATTTATTACCACCAAACAGGACAAACACATGACTTGTATTCTTAAAGTCAGTGATCAAATCTTAGAATGACAAAAATTCCGTTTGTTTTTATCACTTCAGATTTCCCTAGTTATATACTATTTGCTCAATGTACTGGTGTTAAAAACATAAATATAGAAGCCATGCATTTGTCTTCACCTAATAGCTTAAGTTTTTGTTTGGAGACATAAATGCAAAGATATATATCATGTTATTTACAGAAATCGTATTCCACAAGCCAGAAAATCGGCAACAAACTTCCAAGGCAATCACCAATTTTTTGCTCAGACTAATATGATGTAGTGATTTTACATTGCTCCATCTTATTACCTTGTTGCAGTCATCCATATTGACTGCACAGTTGAGGTCAGTGATTCATGAACTTCATCCTTGGGAATTGTACTCCTAAAGCAAAGATAAGTGGATTATGCTATCTGAAATTATATACATCTGATTTGTGCAATCACTTCCTGCTAAATGAAGGATTAAGAAATAGGATATATATATATATATATATATATATATATATATACACATGAAAACTACATTCTAACTTACCAAGAACTTAGATGAAGAGCAGACTGATAAGGTGGAGTTAACAGGAATTCAGGAAATACTTGGCTAGATAATTGGAAACCATAATAAGGAATTCTCCGCAAACAACAGGTATTTAAAAGACTCTCAAGGGTATCAAAATTTGGAGATAGCCCCGAACGATCGAAACAGGGATAGATACGGATTACAACCCTTAGGAGTATAAGTACATACGCACGTATACATGTGCGTATTAGATTTTGTTCTGGATTAGTCCCTCGCCCCCACATAAGCCCTTTGCCCACTCCCCTCCACTACAAGTCAAAGATGGCACAATTAGTAAATATTAAACCAAATAACAACTCTTGTAAGGAAATCCCCAAATCCATGGTCCCTTAATCACATCTCACCTACTATTGCAAAGCCATCACTCCATGTCGCCATACATAGGCAAGGGTCTTCTCCCTCATTCAGGGGACATGTATGCTTCTAACTTCACACATTCTATCTAATTCATATACTGATTTGAGTGTTAGAATGTCTGTGGATACATCATCCCCTGTTGCCCAAACACACGGAGAAGCCTCCAGCTACTAACATTTGATCTCCGTCCATGGAAGCTCAAAACACAATCTCTCACTACGTCCAGGTGAAATTTCCGGAACAGATTTCATTTATGATTTCAGGGATTAGGGAGTCAAAACAAAATACCTATATGCTAAAAAGATTAACAGCATAAAAAAGACTCTGCAGGAGTGTGAGAGTTACAGCTTGTGCTGGAGTATGAAAAGAATGACAGACAATTGTATCACTTAATCATACAACAAATAAGATACAGGGCTAAAAAGAGATAAATATTGGTGATTTGGCTATGACAGGTCTAATGGTAACATCATTGAACAGCAGAGCATTGTTATAGGGAGTTGTGACTTACATTAGAGGTCATGATGAGCAGAGGATATCCCATCAGGTTCAGCAGCAGAAAGTTTTTGTAGAGACAACAATGATTCACAAGCTATGGCAGAATGGCAATCGTCTTCAGAGAGTAAAGTAAAATGATACCTGACCTACTAGTATGTAAATATATAATTGGCCAAAGTCACATACCCAATTTGCTAATTATTATCAGGCATCAGAGTAGGCAATTCTATTTTAAGGCAGGGAATATTCGTATACATGCGCCTTACATAGTGCATAATACAAGTACTAATCTTCCATAGCCTGATGATAGCTTCACCATCTCAGCTCCATGAAGCATAGAAGAAAGTCTCAAATGGTTATCAAAAAAGAAAGAGAGAACAATGACATTCATTGTAATTTGGTGATCTTCCTCTCTCACCACCTTCCTCTTCAACCTCAGCTCCCCTATGCTTATTACACTTTTTTGCTAAAAATATTTTTGTACCTTCGTAATAACTGGACATTACCAGTTTGGAGTTGTAGCCTTACATATTTGATAAAATGAATTCTCAATGCTATGAGTTAAACTATATGACAACAACTGGGAATTATAGGCATAAACTGACTAATTAAAGAGAATAAAGATGTACTTGAATAACACAGGAAACAAACTTCAAACTTTGTAGTTTTAGTAATATGAACCATAAAATTAATACTTGAAGACAAATTTACAGCGATTTGGAAAATATTGTCTCCGATCTGTTCAAATAGCTCAGCTAAATTGAGAGTATGAATTTAACATGGGGAATGAGAGAAACAAAATGACTCATTTTTTAATCAACAGTATTTTAATCACATTGTTGATAAATCAAAACTCACTAAGAGGTCTATATGATGCATTTTCTGCATCTCTACACGTTCTTCCAAGCATACAAAATAAGCGAGAAACCAAGACCCTGCGATTTGGTCTCAGAAAATCTCTGAGAGAAAGAACTCTGCAACTGATTTGCATCGGAGAGAGCTTGGCTAGACCACAACTTATCAGCGGAGAGGCTTGTCCTGAACATAAAGACAGCATTTGCAAGAGATGTACCGAAGAGCCAATTATGAACATCCCAGAAAACTTCTACGGAAAGGCCATCTACCAGGATAGTATGATTTCCCCTGAACTTCCACCTCAATCGCTTCACTTGCATCACAGTTTTGCTGTCTATGCGAATTATAAGGCACGGATCACTAGCACTTGCAGTGTCACATTCAATCACAAGATCGTGAATTCGACCATTGTCGCAAAATACAACCTTGGTAGCATACAACTTCTTACCAAAAATATGTTCTTTCTTGGCAACTAAAACAGCATTGGAGGGTAAAGGGATGGCATTGGTCTTCTTGAAAGCTTCTTTCCTCAAATCCCCCAGAAGAAGAACCATTTGTCGATCTACAACAACTCCTACATAAAATCCCTCCAATGGTTCAGGCCCGGAACCAAATTTAGCCGAAGAAAGGTCCCAACATACATCAACTTTACAAGAATACCCCTCTAGACTCTTACAACCTTTCCTCTTGGAGAACACCCATGGTTTGATATCCACCTTACAAAGACATTGACTTGAAGAGTCGTCAATCCCAACGCTGAGGCCTTGCCCCATCAAATTTTTACTCCACGTGACAGTAATCATGCACGATCTACCACGTATCCGGCATTGATAAACACAATTAACCAGATTCTGGGCCGTTTTACTGGCACTTGAAGACGAAGAATCAGCTACTTGAACTCCATTTTCACCAAAACAAGAAGGAAAATCCTTCATTCTTTATTTATTTATTTTATTTTTCCCGCAAAAGCAGCTTCAATTAAATTCAATTCCAAAGCTTTTTCTCTTGGAATATTTCAACAAACATATGGTGCCCAATTTTGCAGTGGACAAAAACACTCACTGAGGAAGAAGACAGAACTTAACAGAAACGAATTTATGAGTATGATAGAACCTTACCTTAACTTGATCAGAGACACAGCAAAACCCATCTCAGACATGGTTAGAGAAATTCAAAATGAATATGGAAATGGGGTGTTACTGTGTTAGAGTTAGAACCCATGAATCCAAATTGAGAGAAGAGAGTGTTAATTGAAGACAAGTTCGGGGAATGTAAGGAGTAAAACAGCTCAGATCTGAGAGAAGCAGACAAAAAAAGCAAACTTCTTTCACTGTCAATGCCAATCAATGTATTCTCTCTTGGGTGTATTTATGATTTTTTTCTCTCTTTTTTTTTTTTTTTTTTCTCTTCATGGAGTTAAAGTTGGGGAAAGTGCATGTTACAGGACTCAGGAACGGTTCCTAGTACGTGGATCCCACAAGCTCGTGCAAATGCAAGCACCATTTCACACATGCATGACAAAGGACACAGGAGTATACATGCGTAACATACCTCGTCATTCATAGTAATAAATGTTACCACGTTGCCATATATATTTCAACTTCAGTTATTTTTTTTTTAAATATTATTTTAAACAAAAATATAATCATATTTTATTAAGAAGCATGATCGTATGATCCTTTGATATCGGTGTCAAACTTATAATGAAGAGGCTTATAAGCTTAAGTATATAGAAATTATGTTATTGTTTAATGGGGAAAGATATTGTAAGGATCAACATAAATATGAAAATAAATATAACCGTTTGATCAACATAATCGATCTAACGGTGAGATTGATTGGTAGTAATATGGTAGTAACACAACTTGGTTGTTACAATATCTTTCCTCTTATTTAATTTAGAAGGTTATATTTATAAATTTTTACAAACTAAACTATATAACATGAGTAATATATACTACTTTAATATATATTATCCATGATATATAATTTAGTTTATAAATAAAAAAGAGCTAGGATATTATAACAATCAATTAATGATAGTTTCTTACCACCAATCAATTTCACTATTACATTGATTATGTTGATCCAACGATTATATTTATTTTTATCTTTGTATAATTATGATTCCTCATATTTAATATAAATGTGAAAACATTAAATATGAAAAATCATAAACATACAAAGATGAAAATAAATATAAAATAATAAATATAGGGAATCATGAAGTGAAAATAAATATAAAATATATGGAATCATAACCATACTAAGTGGAAATAAATATAACCATTAGATCAACATAATCAATCTAACAGGGAAATTGATTGGTAGTAAATAGTAATACTAATTAGTTGTTACAATATCCTTCCCCATAACAAAAATTATAAATATAACTTATCCACTAATTTAGATAATACATATTTGTAAGAATGAAGGGAAAAACTAATCTTATGTTACATGTGATAAATTTCTCTCCTACACATCCTTCGATAGCTGTGCCACTTTTTTCTTTTTTTTTCTTTTTTTTTTTCAGGTGGTGGAGCCTACAAATTTATCTTTATGACATGAGATAACTTATCTCCTTTAAGATAGATTAATAAAACCAAGAATGAATTATGATTTACTTTTGTTTAGTGAAAGAATATAAAAAAAAAAAAAGTTAATGAGAACAAGAAGAAGAAAAAGCGAAACGGAGGAAAAGGAAGGACATTGAATTGACTAGCGTACTGAAAAGTGAAAACGGACATCAGAATTACACCACCAAAGACAAAGCAAAAGGCTCCTCCTCCGGTTGAGCTAGTTGCACGTAGAGGGACAATGTTCGTCCGAATGTATTAGTTGTAGATAATTTTTTTTAAGAAAAAAAGTTCCTTATGGAAATATTAAAAAATGAGTGGCTGAATTTTTTGTTTTGTTTTTTTGTGAAAAAAGTTGAAACTCTTCGATAATTTTGTGTTTTTTTATATTAAAAAAAGTGTATAAGTAACATCACCTAACTCTCTCCCTCCCCCACTCCCTCATCGATGCCAGCACTAAATTCAAATGAAACAGCCCACAAGTTGGTTTTGAGGATCTTCCGTGTGAGTGAGTTGGTCTCCATATCTTTATTTGATTCCAATTGCTGGTTAAACAAAATATTTGACACGGCTTTTCGTATTCTATTTCAATTGGTTTTACTTACTTATTTGACAAAAAATATGCAACATTAGTGAGGAGGATTTAATTTTTTTTTACTAATTACGTATTGACCAATTTTGACTTCAATATTTCATTGGTAAGCATGAATTATAATTTTGCTTTAGTATTTGAAATACATAAACAATTAACTTAATAATAGTTGGTTGAGGTAAAATTAAATTAATCTCCAAGTGAAACCTTTTTATTATATTAGGTCTTTGGATCCTAGAGATATAAATTTGAGAAAAGCTTTTTTAAACCACCACTTTTGAATCAAAAAATTATTCTTAACGATACCACTATGAATACTCTCATTTAGGGGGAAAAAATGTGCACAATTAAACAGTAATATAATTATAGTCGATCTGATCACAAGAACTTGGGGCAAATCACATGTAGTTAAGCCCGATTCAAATTGGAGGAGTTTTAATGTGGTGAAACCCACGCTATCAATGATCTATTGCGCGGGATTGGATCATTGATGTTGTCTTGATTGGAATAATGGGGTTCGATACTTCCTAAACATTCCAATGCTCAAGCTAATATTTAAGTATAAGATGCTTGCATCTAAGTTTTGACATCTCTATTTATAGTATGCATTTCAACATGGGAAATACAACAATAATGTTGTAGGATGAAGTAAAAGTTTATGGTAGAGACCGAGGACAGAAAAAATGAATTGAGGAGTGAGAAAAATAAATTGGTGGACCTCATTAGTTTATTGTGTCTGCATGAAACATTATTTTTGTCGTGTGACATATTATACATAAAGTCCTTTCAACGTACCGTCTTAGCATGGCGGTGTGTTGATATTGAATTGTTTGCGTAGCTTTTTTTAACCTACTTTCAATGTGTAGTAATGTCTCCAAGTAAATTATATTATTGAGGTTTAGTTGAAAATTTATCTTTGTCACGAGGAGATTTGACGGGTCTATACTATTAAAGCCCAGCTATCTGTGTTAAAAAATAGTTTCTCATATTTTGCTTATACATTTCCTACACATTTTCTTATTGGTTAAGTATTTGTTTTGCACTTTTAGCTTGTGTTGGATTATTGTATCATTGGATATTTTATGGCTCCAATATTGGTTCATATCAATAGTTTTAAGTTAGTTAGTTATTTTATAAAATCTTTGAAGTGCTAATTGCATTTAAATGCTATGAGGTTTGATTTTAAAAAATAAGAAATGCTAATAGTTTAATAATTTTTTTATAAACAATAAGAGTTTATGTCTTAATAATTGACTTGTGATTTTTAGAAGACTTGACCGTCAACATGTGTATGTATGACTCGGAAAGTTATTTTAGTAAAGAGAAAATGGTTGCTTAGCGAAACTGTTTTGTTTTGTTTTTCTTCATCTGAAGAAACTATTTTACCTAACTTACCATAATTGAATGGCGGAATGCAATCATCGGAACAAAAGTGTGCAAACAGAAAAGTAAAAGAAATTATGCATACTTGTTTGATAACCCTCTGAAATCGCGTAGTTAAAAAAATAAATAAAATCTAAAGTTCTCCTGTTTCTTCCTTTTTAGTTCTCTCGCTTATTTTAAATATAAAAAAAAATGATAAATTGCACTTATCTTAAGCTGATGATACTTTCCATTATCAGTGAGATAGATATATTATTGGAGAAATACTTTTCGTCCTGTCCCATATACGTTGATTTATGTTCTTTGATTTTTTATTTTTTTTTTAATTTCTTGATAATAGAATCTATCTGAAATATGCGTCTCTACACAGATTTCTTGTATCATATTAACTGAAAAAAAATAAGAGAAAAGTGTTTGTCCTTTTAAATGATACAACTTATATTAATTAACTCTCACAAAGAGATAAGACTCACATCTTTATTTTATTTTTGTCCACTCTTTTTCTCCTTTATTTATCTTTTTTAAAATGACATAATTTTACATTTTTTTAAATGACAGGCACTTTTCTAAAAAAATAAAAAATAAAGTCGTAGTACTAATTTTGAAAATTGAGTTGAAGTTATTATAAGATGCAAGACAAAAGGTTTGATACACTGAGAAGCTATATTATACAAGAGTAAATGAGAAAAAACGGACACAAATTCAAATCCCTATTAAAGGAAAAAAATAAATCTCTAATTAATAGGCTAGAAATCAGAGATATTATTGCATCCCAAATAAAAATGGAAAAATAAATCTCTAATTAATAAGGTACTCTTTTTACCTTATTTTTTCAACCGAATTCTAATATTTATTTTTAAAATGATAATCTTAAACAAATACAAATTAAATATCAAAATCGATCATCTCTTTACATAAATATATGAATCTGTTACGGATGGACCTCAGCCAACCGCCCTCCGAGAATATCTCGGGTGGGGGATATGGCAAAATCCTAACTGACCCACATTCGCCCGTTGAGGCCGACCAAATCGGACTCAATCTCAACGACGGAGCTCAGCAGCCGAGCCAGGTACCTCTATAAATAAGCACCTAAACATCTCAGGTACACACCTCTGAATCGCCTAGCTTATTCCACTCATTGTGCACACACAACACCCCTGGTTATAAAGCCTATTGCTGGTGCGCAGTGATTGGGACCTCGGCATATAGCCTAGTAAGTTGGGCATATACATCATCTCTGAGCGCATACCATCCGGTATAGCAATAAGGTCTACCTCGGACCTAACAGAATGAGTGAACACAAATGAATGCAAATTTTTATTTCTATTTTGTTTTAAATAAAGCACGTCATTTTTTTTATTGTGAAATAAAAAGTAAAGATATTGCGGAATTGGTTTATAAAAAAAAAAAAAAAACATCGCGGAATTAGAAATAGTTTCTATTACTGGACAAAGTATGTTTAAATATCTTGTTAACCTCTGGGTCCGGGCTTTGTCAGGCGAAGCCGGCAAAACCCCGGGATAAAATGAACAAATCTTCGATGCATTGGATCGGATGATGAGATTTAAATTCTCTATGAAAAAATAACTAGTTTTGATCATGTTATTTGATCATCATTATTTATTAATAATGAAATAAGAGAGAAAAATATATAATTTTTAAATAAATAATTATGATTAAATAACACGAACTCATGAACACTTTTTCCATAATAGGAGAAGATCCAAATCCACATTAAATGTATTTTTTTACATCCTATTATTTTTTTTGTAATAGGAAAAAAAAAACATTTTTAGAACTTAAATAAAAATATACATTAAAAACTGAATTTAAATGGGAAAAAACTTTACACAATTAGGAAAAAAATAAAATAAAAAATTGTACCCACCTATTCACCACCGAAGATTTATTCTAATAAAACACAAGACACTGACACCATGTTGTTTTGTTTTCGGCAGTGCAGAGGAAGGTTTAGGATAGTGATAGTGAGACACTCACTGACACGTGACACTGTGTTTGTTGTTAGTTACTACTTAGCACTCGTGAGTTGAAAAATATGTGTGAACCTGATAATGGATGCGTGGCTTAGAGAAGCTGAAGAGGCCTCGCAATGGGTGGAGGACTTAGAGAGCAGAATTAATCACAAGAGTACGAGTGTGAGTGTTGTAAACTCTGCTCGATCCAAACTATTGGAGCTTGGAGTGAAGCTCGATCGCCTTGAGTCGCTTCTACGCAACCCACCCACTAAACCCATATTGTATATATCTCTCTCTATTCGGGTTTCTTTTCCTAAACATAAAAATCAATTACTAATTAACATTTCCTTCGCTAATGATTAAGTTTGATTTGCTTCATTCAGTAAGTAATCTATATCTTCAGCGAATTTACAGAACACATGAAGATCTGGATTTCCGTTGGACAATGCTTTCTGATATCCAGCTAAGAACCAGAACTTTGGCTCGCTCTCTTTATGCATTACCATCCCCAAACAGGTAAACTGTTTACTCGTTTCAATTTCTATTCATACATGTAAAGGATGAGTACGTGTTGAGATATATAGTCCCACATTGGTTGTATGTGCAACTAATGTGGAGTTTATAAGGCTTGGCACTCTTACCCTTTTAGCTAGCTTTTGGGGTAGTGTATCCTAAGGTTCTTTACATGGTATCCCTCACCGTCCCACCCTTTGAGTTAGCTTTTGGGTACGAGATTTCAGTATATTTGTGCAGCTTCAAAGCATGCAAACTGTTTCCTTGAATGCATGCCTACGATTTCAACTTAGCAGTGTTGTGTTTTTGAGATATAGACATCATTGAAAAGCTCCTTTTGTTGAAAAGTGAGGCTTTGGGAAAGCAAGTCTTCTCAAGATAATATCTATCCACTATAGTAATCAGCAAATCCTAGTATAATTTAAAAGGAAAAGGCAGAATATTTTATGGTAGAACAGGGTAAAATGCCATTGTTTTATAGCTACATATACTTTTTATGACTCAAAATAATAGCTGAAAATGAATGATTATGTCATCATTATTCAGTCCATTGATTTTGACAGATAGGTTCACCTTTCAGTATTTGCACTTCTACTTCTGTTCAGGCCAAGAAATGTTTCCGCTACTGGTAGCAAAGAATACAATGTTAGCCCTGACTTTTATGACCAAGGTACAACAATTTTCATCCAACAATTTTCAAAGGAAACATGTCCATCATGCATGCGACTTTACACTTTTGTGTGTAATAGTAGCTTTAAGATTGCTAAATATTGGTTCTGAATCAAGGCCCTGTATGTCATCTAACTAACCTGCTTCAGTCCGGGATGCAGGGATTTTAGAGCTCAGTCAGTTCAATGTTGGAATTTTTAATTCCTCTAAACCCTTTGGTGATAACTATCACCTACAAGCCAAGATTTATCATACCAAATCATAAAGAAATAAGAACATAAAGGTGGAGATATATCTGTCTCCATTATAGCGGAATAACTTTTATCTTGTCTTTTGGGGTTTGTAGTCTTCCTCAGTCAAATCACCCAAAAACCAAATTCCTTAATGTGCCGTCTCTCTCTTGATGGGGAAGAGAAACTAGGGTTGTAATTTGACGTCTTGGGGACCATAACCCTTATAGTATTTTTATCTTTATTATAGGGCTAATAAGCTCCCATTATACCTAGTTGGCCCAACACCGGTATCCACTCATTTAGCCCATACTCACTTAGGAATCTATTTGGGAATATGTAAATGATCACTTTAATTTACCCAATCTATATAAATAGCACAATATAATTATTAATATAATATGTGACCCACAATAATTATTAGAAAATATAATTTCCTAATAATCAGATCCAATGATTATTCCCTTTGTCCTCCGCCCCGTTGAAGTCAAGAATTAAAATATGCATGCTAATCAGATGTAGGTTACTCATCATTTGAATATAAACCCTTGGGCTATAGTTAAGGAGTTAAAAGGCATCTTGTTTTTCTAAATGGTTTTACTAGAGATTTGGTTTTTCATAGATTCCAATGACCAATAGCATTAATTGATCCATGCAGCTGATCTCAACTAATGGGATCAGTTTTGGTGGTTGTTATAGTTTACCTAAATTCATTTGCAGATCAGTTGAAAACCTCATACTCTCAAGGTCAATCAGAGTTGCTGAAACCTCTTCTGGTAAGCTTTTTTTTAGTTTATAAATTATAACCCTTGACATTCAATTTTTTATGGTTTTAAAGGCCTAATGGTGTATGATCCTCTTGTTTTCTGTTTGCAGCAATCAGATGATGCAAACAGAAGTCAGGTGGAGGTATGTATGTACTTTGTTTATTGGTATTTACTATGTATGTATTAACATGGTATCTCTGCATCACTTCACTCCGTTCTCCTTTCACTTGATTAGTTGATTATGTTTTGTGAGCTAGCAGGTTCAACCATTTAGTTTTATGTCAAGGATTTCACTATGGAAGGCTTGTTTTGCTATCTTTATGTTTGTGGGACTGGCTGCACTTCTATTTGTTGTTATTCTTCTCTGCACAACCATCTAATGAATGGCATTCGCGTCATACAAATTGAATAATCAGATGCTTTCCTGAAATGATATGACGATTCAATACACCAGAGGAAGAACCGTGATGGCTCTTTTCAAATATATGTGCAAATATTACTTAGTTATGTAAATCTAGCTTTTCAGAATAATGCCATTATATTGAATTTAGTCAACTTGAAGAAGTGGGTGGGGGGGGACATACACACACACCAGTAAATTGCAACCTGTTAGGGATGCAGTTCAGAATGCTTGTGGACTTGAACGTGCAATGAACCATATTGCAATTAAAATGTGAACATTTGGGGGATTGAATTTGATGCTGTAGGTATATCATCCTATCCAATTGCATTCGAAATGATAATTAAATAATAGAAGTTATCCGAGTAAATTTTTCACACCTAAAAATTGGGTTTATATCCGGTGGGGCAGAGCCCTTGATTAGAAAATTATACTGGAAAGCATTACTTTTGTTGAATATGTTTCACGTGTGTGAGCTGAAAGGGAAAGGGATAAGGGGATACAACCCCACCACTAAACAAGCCCCCTGGTCTTTATGATGGGTATTTAATCTCAACATTGTATCATCTCATTAAAAATATCGAAGTTGGGGGGGGGGGGGGGGGGGGGGGGGGGGGGGGCGGTGTGTGGGGCTCCAAAAGAAAGGGTAGCTCAACCATTAGAAATGAAAATTTGGAACAACCATTAGAAATAGAAAGCAAGTCAAGAACAAGAGCGCTGTTATTCTCACGCAGTCCTCAACCATCTAACGTTTCTTGGTGCTGTGAACAAGGAGGTTCGAAATCGAACCTAACGATGAAGGGACACCTGCTTATTACTAAGTGGGTGACCACCTCGAACCTCAACCATGTAACCTAATTCCATTGCCCAAATTAGAATGAGTTAATGGTAGTGGATAGTGTCGGAAACTGAAAAGAAAAAGGGAAGAGAAATTGAACAACGCTGTTTATCTTGGTTCACCCAACATAAATTAGATATATCTTGTCTATATTATATTAGCATTTCTGATACTCATTACAAGTTACTTAATTTATAAGAGAAAATTGAATGGAACCTTAATTGATTTTATGCTGATCCAACCAATAAGAATCGGTCATTTGTATACGAAATATCAACCATGCCCAACAAATAGCTCCACTGTGACGGTATGTGGCGATAGTATTGTTAGTGATAAATTAGTTTATATCCACTGTTTGATCAATTATCCACTGTTTGATCAATTACAAGTCACTTAGTTTATATCCACTGTTTGATCAATCACCCAATTATGGTTAGGAGGAACAACCGAACAAGCTACTTGAACGAATAGTACTGGTAGTGAATAATGGCTTTGTTTCCCTTTAAACTCTGTAGGCTTTATTTTCTCGTATCAAATTAAGTTGTTGAAAACTCATTGGAAAAAACAAGAAATGGTAGTTTTACATTTTATAAAAAAACATATATACAATTTAGACCATTTTAAAATTAATATAATTTATATAATTAATCAACAATTTAAAAATAAAAAATTATAAACATAAACAGGTATAAATGCAAATCAAAGGAGAGGAGAGAGCATGGGGGAGAGAAAAAAATATAGTGAGATCCCAGTGAGTATATAATTTTTTTTCTCAAATAACATGAAAGTAATATTCTCAATAAAGATTAGTTTTTGCTAAAATATTGCATCACAGAAAGGGTTTTTCGGCTGAGAGAGAAAGAGGGGGTTAAGCCACTTCTTTCTTCTGGGCCCATCTTCAATTCACTTTTAAGATGATTGACAGAGGAAAAGAATTTTGGAAAGGCCATTTCTATATGCAAAAAAATCACAAAGTCACTTGTTCTGATTGTGATGACTTGGAAAGTTTGAGTGCAACCCAGCTCACAAGCATATGAGAAATATTTTCCCATTATAGCTTTGTCAAAGGCGCAAATCAAGGAAGCAAAACATGAACCAATGATTAGTCTGCTAAAGGCACTACAACTGGAGTTGATGATTGTAGCGATGGAAGCCTTGTGTTTTCATCATTAAATGATGCAAAGCACTAGAATTCCGTTAACATCTCACCTAAAAAAGAAAGGAACACAACACAACCCTCCAAAACATCCATAAAATTGAACATTCATTACTAAAATGAAAATTTAACAACCGCGCCTCTCAATCTCAAACCATGCTTACAAGTTACAAGTTATAATTTTGAGTAAACATCCTTTTTGGTCCCTGTCAATATCCACGAAATCCTTTTTAGTTCATGGTAATAAAAAAGGATCAAATTGGTCCCTAAAGTGATAAAAAAAGACCAATGAGTACTTATTACAATTGACATAAGGACTAAAGTGGCACTTTTTACATAATTTTAGAGACCAACCTGGTCATTTTTTATTGCCAGGGACTAAAAAGGATTTCGTAAATATTGCCCGGCGACCAAAAAGGGTGTTTACTCTATAATTTTTCCTTCTCTATAGCTCCATCTCATCCACACCAAAACTAAAAATAGAAACCCCAAGCTAATCAAACATTAACTACTTTCTTCTCTTTCTCGTTTTCACCCTCTTCCTAACATGATCGGAACTTGTTTCAGCCAACCCAAAACACAATCAAGCAAGATGGGGTGCTCTCAAGTTCCGCAGAATGTGGTAACTTGCATATACCAAACTCAACTCTGCAACTCGCTCACTTATCTCACCCTCAGTTGGTCAAGAACACTCTTCTCTCACTCCTTAACCATCCACGCCGCAGATATATTTTCCATCACCATTTCTCTGAACCCATCAACCTTCTCCTTCTTCCGAACACCACACTGCTCAAAATCAATCCTCCACCATCACCATTTCCAGAAAATCAAGCTCCACTGGAACTTGAACCAGGCAAAATTCATTCAAAACTCGGCAGAGCCAGAGTCATGCTTCTACTTAGCAATCTCTTACAATGGCAAGCTCCAATTCTTTCTTGGTGACCTTCTCCATAATTTGACTCAACGCCACACCAAGCTTGATGATGCCACCACCACCACAACCCACCAAAGTCAAATTCTTCTGTCGAGGAGAGAACACGTGTTTGGAAGCAAGAGGAGTTACATATCACGGGCAGTGTTCATGGGTTCCAAACACGAAATAGAGATTGAGTGCGATGGAGGTGTGCTGAGAGTAAAAGTGGATGGTCAAATTCGCTTGGTCGTGAAGAGGCTGGCATGGAAATTCAGAGGGTACGAGAAAATCTTCATCGATGGCGTCCAAGTAGAGTTCTATTGGGATGTGTTGAGTTGGGTGGTTAACAGCAACAACGATAACAACGGTAATAACGGCCACGGTGTTTTTATTTTTCAAGTAGGAGACGACACCGTATGGCCGGAAATGGTGGGTGTAGAGAAGAGGTTAATGAGAAAGAGGTTGTCTTCGGATTGTAGTGTGATGCAATGGGCAGAGGAGAGCAGTGACTGTGGGAGAACCTCTAGCTCTTCATCGTCTTGTGGGAGTAATGTTGCAGGTGGCTTCTCTTTGTTGCTATATGCGTGGACTCTAAATATTTAATTGTTGATTGTTAATATTCTTTTTACGGGATTTCAAATTTGAATTGTTCTGCAATTTTTTCGTTGTTATATGTATACTCTGACTCCGGTAAATAGTATCTTTGCAATTATGCAAGGACAAGACTGCATATAAGGATTTTCTCCACCCCACATTTGCTATTCGGGTTTAATGGGGAGTGGTTTTATATGTATACTCGAGTCTCTTTCTTGTACCATATATTTCTCTTGTCAATTATACTGTTATCCATGCTCATAGCAATTAATGTCTTTCAATTCAAATCTTATGTCTATAAATGTTGTTTATCAATCAAATACCTTTTTGAGTAACAAAAATTTGTTGTTCTCTTTATCATCAGTACGTACTTATCAACGAGAATAAAAATAAAGATGATGTAATCTGGTATACATATGAAATTGTCTTTTTTCAGAGAACCATAAAATCCGGTAGACATACGAAATCGTGTTATTTTTTTGGTGATGATTTGGTTAATAATTTTGATATTGTCATGATTCTCGTTGAATGTTCATCCCGTCAAGAGGGGCATTGCTTAGTTTCCCCCTTGTAAGGGGTTGGCTTCTGACTTGTGTGACACCTAATTCAGTAATCATATTCATGAATCATGGCTCATGTGGCTCCAACACAAAAGGCCAGAAGACCGTTCACCATATACTTCAATATGAGGATATTTGAAGTGAATGGGACCATCATTTTTAAGTGATCCCTTAGTGTAAATAGGAGAGTAAAATGGGAAAAGTGAGAAAATAATAAGGATAAAAAAGGAAAGAGAAAATTAATATTATGAGAGAGAGCGTCAAAAGATTCAGTAGTCCTGGAACATATTAAATTTTTCCCTTCAATACAAAGCAAAATTGCAACCAAGCGCGCACGCTCCAATACACACCTTTCCGCTTTGCACGGGAACACAAACCCCCTCCCCTCTTAAGTCATAGTATGCAATGTTATTAGATTCGGACATCATTGACTCTCTCGAGATGTCAATCCATCTATGAGTCTGATACTATTGAGATATATAGTCTCACATTGGTTGGATGAACAACTAATGTGGAGTTTATAAGGCCTTAAGCACTCTCATCCTTTGAGCAAGTTTTTGGGTGGCCCAAGGTTCTTTACTTCGTGTGAGGGGGCGTATTGAAATATATAGTCCCACATTAGTTGAATCATTTCAAAAACTGGCTCATAAGGTAGGAGAACTCAAAGTCCATATAAACCCCAGAATCTTATGTTTCCCTCAAGTCCCATACTTTGTAATTGATCGATTTCTTCTTTCCTTCATATCACATGTTTGAGTCCCAAGTCTGCATTTCTCTAAATATCATATGGCATGCAGAACACAGATAGAAAGGAACCCTTTCTTTCTGATTAAAGATGGGTTCGGTGGACTTCACAAAGAAAATTTGGGAAAACCTTTGGACCGAACCATAACGCTTTTCATTACATGCCTGTAGGGCTTAGATTTCATTACTTACATGATCTCTCTAATGCAAGACATCCCCGCTGTGTTAGTCTGTTGTAGTTTTTTTTTTTTTGTTGCTTACCAACAAAAAAAATGGGGGGGTTTGGTGGAGTTTCTTTGCAACATGATCTGTTTTCTTTACTCCTTTACCATTTTATCAGAGTAACCTCGTGATCCTTCTGGTGAAGATATAAAATTATTTAGATTAGTTAATCCTGTTTCAAAGCATACATATAATCAATTCATCAAATTTTTTAATTTTTGTCACTTTAAATTCTTCATAATTGAATTAAATTTCCACAGAAGATAAACCTCAGTCTTTTTTTTTTTTTGGAAAAAAAAAAAAAAAAAGACTTCTGTCATTCAGCATTGGTATATAATGAACTTATGTCCGGGGAGGCATAGTATTGGAGGAACACAGAGTAGCCTGAAACACTTTTTTTTTATATATAAATTTAAAGACTTTCTTTTATGGGTTTATCATCTATCATTTAACATGATCACAAAAAATTTCCTACACTCATAATATTTTGTGGGTCCAGCACCAAAAAAAAAATCCGTCACGCAAAACGAATCTCTATAACATAACAGAATCACTTTTCCTATAATATAACTCTTATAAAACCCTTCTTTTATTTCAGAATTTCAGTTTTCCATAGATGGACGGCCTTGCTTAATTTTCTTAATTTTACTTAAAAACACTTTCTTTTATTTAAAAGTTCTTTCTAAAACATTTTGATTATAATTTTTCTCTAAACAAGAAATTTAGCTAATTTGAGAATCACATGCAAAAAGATTTTATGTGATTTAAGACTCATTAATACAAAATTTGGAGTTAAATAAAATATAAACGAGTGAAACAAATTAGACAAGGCCAGGTTCATTGTATGTGAGTCGGTGAGTGAGAGAGGCAGTCAGTAGTCACTGTACTTCGTCTACTATCCAACACTGATGGCAGAGGCCACACGCCCTATCAAAATCATCGCCGGCGCCGATGACTTCGGCACTCCTCTCAAAGACGCTCTCGTCTCCCACTTGCGCTCCCTCAACATCGACGTCGAAGATCTCGGAACTTCTTCTTATTATTCCGCCGGAGCCGATGTCGGTCGCCGAGTCTCTCAATCTCTATCATCTTCCTCTGACATTCGCGGCCTCGTCGCCTGCGGCACAGGCGCCGGCGTCTCGATCTTCGCCAACAAATTCCCCGGCGTCTTCGCCACCACTTGCCTGAGCCCCTCCGATGCCATCAACGCTCGCTCCATCAACAACTCCAACGTCCTCGCCGTTTCCGGCAAGTACACATCGCCGGAAACGGCAATCGAGATTCTGGACACGTGGCTCAACACGCCGTTCAAGACGGCGTGCCCTGCAAACGACAACAAGCCTTGGCCGCAAGAGATCCAATCATTCCTGGACAACTCGCTGGTGGAAATGCCGGAAATCGGCAAAGACGCGGCGGCGGCGGCGGTAGATACGTGTGCGGTTTGCTGTCTGGTGAAGAACCGGGAACTGAATCCGATCGATTTGATTCCCGGCGGATCGATGAAGATTGTGAGAGAGAGTCCGACGTCGGCTTTCGTGAGGTTCAAGGCTGGGAGCGTGGAGCCTGCGCATCACCACACGTTCGGGCACGATTTGGTTGTGATGGAAGGGAAGAAGAGCGTTTGGAATCTGACGAAGGAGGAGAGGTACGATCTGACGGTTGGTGATTACTTGTTTACCCCTGGTGGTGATGTGCATAGGGTTATGTACTATGAGGACACTCAGTTCTTCATCAAATGGGATGGCCATTGGGATATGTTCTTTGATGAGGATCTTCAAACTGCCAAAAATGCTATTCATAACGAGTTGACCAAGTGAATTTGTGACTCTTGTATTGTATCAATAAGCTTCTATGTCTGTGTTAAGGATCTTATCTTTGTGGGAATGTGGGTTTTTGTATCAAATGAGTCTTGTATAATGTGATAACTTTTGAGTCCTTTATTTTAAGGTTAGTCATGTGTAATGTGCCTTTCGATCAAAATTAACAAGTAAATTAGATAGATGTACTGTCCTCTTATTTATACTATCAACATTCCTTATGTCCCTCATTGCAGCGTGTGGATCAACAAGAGCTCTGACAACTGGACTCAGTGCAAGAGTCACTGCATTTCTAGATAAGTCTGGCCATAAACCACAACTAGAATTATGTGCGATGAGAGTCCCATGGAGGAAAACTAACATAAAATATTTTGATGGGAAAAAGATAAAAAGTATAACATTCTTTTCTCTATTATATAAAAAAAACAGAGTCTTCTTTTCTTTTGATGTCATGCAAAGTAGTTGAAAATATGTTATTGTGAATTGATAGCAACAAGAAAAAAGTTGCTAGAAATGCATTACGAAATTATGTTTTCATAAAACTTTGGCGCTCTCATGGATTGTGTTGAGATATATCTGGCCCATTAGTCTAGTTACTTGGCCCATTAGCTTAATTTTGCTAATCGGTTAGTTTTAGCGCGTTGGTATATATATCTCAACAGATCGGGTAAAACAAGAAGAAAATAAGAATATAAATTAGGGGATGGATATGTTTACAAATTTTTTTTAAATTTTTTTACAAATTATACTATGTTCTCTCGGGAGAACATAGTGTAACCAGTGTTCTCTCGGGAGAACATAGTGTAACCAGTGTTCTCCTGGGAGAATATAGTGTAGTTTGTAAATAAAAAAGTTTGTAAATATAACCTATATCTGTAAACTAAGGATTTAAATTCTCTTCGACAGAAATGTTTTCAACTCTCAACTCTCCTACTTCGAAGTTTGTGTTTGTTTTCTTTTTCTCTTTTGTTCTTTTTTTACAAAGAATGGACTCCACCATTTTTCTATCAACAGGAAAATCAACTGTCTCTCCCTTTAAAGGAGAGACATAAAACCCATAAACTAAATAATGCAAGATACAACAGCCGAATAACCCCTCCAATTTGACCCGCACAGTTTACAAAACTGTAAGTCCGATTCTTCACGAGTAGATTATTATCTGCACATACCAAGTTTAAGTACATAAGAATAAAAGGTAATTATATAAGCAGATTCAATTAGAATGAACATATCATGCTGCTGTGACTGCAAGCATAATCTGTTTACCTTTTTCATCAAACGGAAAAGATTGTTGCTGCAACAAATGAAAACATGCAGTCCCGCCAATTAAAGACCTCGACTCTTACATCAGACTGAAAGAGAATTTTGAAGGAAAACATAATAAATAACGCATTAGCTAGAATATCTCAGTGCATCCATACAGAACTATAATTACATAAAACTGATAAATGTAATCACAGGATCACTCCCTTCCATTTGTTTAGAGCATGGTTCTGCGATCCAAAGAGATAGAATACCAGAAACCTGATGCAATCAAGTATGTCAACTTAGTGCCACACTGCTTAGAGTATACATAGGAGAGTCCTCGTGAGTGTTTAAATAAGGAGGAAATAGCAGTATTACAACATACTTACCTGGACAGGGTCAATTGGTGATCAAGAAGGCCAATGGCTTAGATTGGTGACCTCCATTGCACTTGGGAGGGGTGCCCGTCTAAGGTCTCCTCAAGTGGGAGAGCCTACGTCATAATTTGTGGCAGAGGGGGCCTGCGTTCGCGCGGCCCCTACCCAATTCGCAACCAAATTTTTATTTAGTAAGCTTCATCGACAAAATCAATGTACAAACGTGGCCGAAGTGAAACCTGTCTGGCACATTTATATGGCCTTTATTAATTAATTTGGGCAGGAATTGATCAGTTCACACTAAATAACAGATGACAGAAAGACCGAACATAGGATATGCTATGTTTGCCACCAACTACTGGATCCCAAGGATCACCCCTAAGGCACTCAAGATTGCAGTGTCTCAATTATCAAGTTAAAATTTGATTATGTGGAATTTTAACAATAAGATTTTACTCCCATTGTATTCAATTTTTTTCCATGACTAGTTACTAGTGGTGGTGATAATTGGCTACCGTTTGTTTCGGTGAAAATAATGTCAATTCATCTTTTGTTGTGTGATACCGGGATGTTCATCAACCGATTCAAAGCGCCATCAACCAACTCAAACCGCGATGACTGAACCGATAATCGAATAAATCAAAAATTGAATACCGAACCAAAAATCACAAATTTTAATTGGATGATGAAAACCGATCAAATTCAAACCAATCTAATATATTAATTTTCCTCTACCTACTTGGAGCTTTTCCTACTTGGGCCTTTCCCTAATCATAGCCCAAAAATTTCTAATCCAAGACCCATTAACTAAACCAAAAAAAAAAAACTAATCACATCTCATTAATAAAATTTCATTTATGTAGAGCTTCATATCTTATTGTCAAAAAATAATAATTATATTATCGTTTACTAATGTTTTTTCTTTAAAAAAAATTACAAAGCCAATGTATACAAAAAAATGTTATTTGCACAATAATCATGGAACAAAATTTAGGATTTATAAAAAATTGAAAACCGATCCAATCCAAATTGAAAAAATTTGAATCCGATCGGATTTAAAAAAAAATCCAAACCAAATGGATGATCCAAATGAAGGAATTAGATCTGATGATTTTTGCTTCCAAAACCACCGTAACATCCCTATATGATATGCTCTAGTTTTTTTTTTTTTTTTTTTTTTGCGTCCTTGTCTTTTCTAAATGACTGATGCATATGTTTTAGAATATTACGTTTAGTTTTGGGCCCCAAATCTATGGTTGGGAAAAGCTTATTCGTCCACCGTCAGCTCAATCTGTTCATGATACGGAACAATATTTTACCTATCTACTGAACAAAAATATTGACTTTAATTCTTCTATGAATTCTGATAAACTACACTAAATCCAAGACCAGTGACCCGTTTGAGCCTGATTCCATCTGACATTTAATCCATAAACAACACTATTTTCTGCAAAACTGCGTTTGTCTGAATCATGTAGTTTATGTTATGCGCGTGCATAAAATCGTAATCAGGATGCGGCATGCACCTCCCCAATTCTAGTTTAATCGATGATTTTATTCACAGAATGTAATTTATTAGAACACTTATAATAAAAGTATATATGAACAGCATTAAAAACAAAATCATGACAACAAAAATACAAAAGGGCTATAGCGTGGAGCACGCACTCTAGTGGCATTATTCCTTCTCGTCAGACAAAAAAGTTTTACCCATGCAATGAAGATTTGAGTTAGTCTTAGGCCCAAATATTGATTCATTGAGATGGCCACCACCACGGGTTTGTACTTTGGAGTCTTGTTGCTGCTCCAATACGACAAACACTGAGTATTATAGTTTTTTTCATTTTTTTTTCTTGAAACAACACGTCATGAGATCCAAAACCAAAACAAAATTATCTAGCTCATATTAAATTCAAAGGGAGCGGGTGTAAATGATTGTCTTAAATAAGTTAGGTTTGTGTAAAAAACATTTTGCCTGAAATATATTTAAAAAATAAAAGCGTTGGTCTAAGCTTGTTTAAGCCTATTATCCATTCAACAATTAAAAGAATAACTAAAATAATATTATTTTATTATTCAAAATTATTAAAATAATAATTTTATTTATTATATTTTAAATAAATAATATGATATAAGCCGGCTGTAGGCTTATAGTACAGACATGTCCAAAAATGCCTATGGCCTATTTTTTAAATATGTATTTTTAAAAGTCTAGGTCTGTTCTATTTTACTATTTATAATAGGGTAAGTCTTGTCTAATATAGGTCATTTACACCCCTAAATACAAATCATGTACTGTTCATGAGTGTTAAGAAATTTTATAATATTTAATTATTTATTAATAGAATAAGAATGATGAGAATCAAAATTGTAACTATTTGGTTACGGAGAATATAATATCACGTAAAGAATTAATTCAACTCAAAAATTTAAATAATTAGATAAAGACTACATTATTACTTTAATATTATATCCTTTTAACTGTAAGTTATATTTATTTATTTTTTGTTTTTTTTTTTTGTGTACGTAAACTTTTCAATTGACTCACAAAGAGTTTTGACAAGGGTTTTATGTTTATTATGTTGTAAGGAAAAGTGATTGTGTATTGTTATAGATATTCATTTTGTGTGCCATATTTTTTTTCTTTTAAAATGTGTGGGCCCCACAAAATATTGTGTCTGTTGGAAAGTTTATTGTGTTATGTTAAAGGATAAAATGAAGGGGAACATGTTAGATTGATGCTTTCAAAAAAACCCAATTAAAATAAATGAAAAAGTTGGATAAATACAATTTCTCAATTAATTAAAGGGATTTATTATTCTTATGTTACGTAAGAAAAAACTTATCTCCTACACACACAAATTCAATATGGGTCCTACTTTACTTTTTCTCTCTTATCTCTTGAAAATGGACCCTACATATACGAGATAATTATTATTTCATAATACATGAGAAAACTAATATCCTTAATTAAAATATAATGTTTGAAGAGCTTTTCGCATGAGATAAATGTTTGAAGAGATTCTCAAATCTTAATGCGTTTTTCTTTGTGTAAAACAAATTCACTGTTGCATGTTTGACTGCTCGTTTATGTTGACGGGAATTTACTTTGACCCTAAACATAAAGTAACCAAATTTAATTAAGGTAGATTTGGCATTTTCAATAATTATTTGTTCAAGTAACAAATTTTTTTATCCCCTTAATTCAAGGTTTTGAGCTTGAGTTTTGAAATAGAGAAAATAATGTTGGAAATATGGATCCAAGAATACTTAAACCGGATTAAATATAATTGAAAAAACTAGATAGTTATTTACTTTTAAAATTTTACCTTAATTTAAAAATATTCATATATTACACAAGATATTTTATAATTATATGATTTGTAAATGTCGCTTCGTTTATCCTCATTTACGAAACTTAACAAATATTATAAAATAATATTTTTCTTTCTGTAATATTTTCACACTTACAAAACAATTTAATCTTATATTATTTAAATTAACTTTCATAATTTTTTTAAAATATCTTATTCTTTAAAATATTGTTCACAAATTATCTAAACACATCTATTATCTGAAAAAAAAAAACTTAAATACTATGGGAATAATATTCCCAGTAGACAGTAGTTTAAAAATTGTTGAAATTTAATTCAATCATATTTTATTTTTAATTGAACATGTACAATCATACAAAATCACACATTATATTTAGGGAAAAATGTTTATCCTTTAAAATGATGCAACTTATATCATTTCACTCCCATAAAGAGGTGGGGCCCACACTTTTATTTTTTTGTCAACTCTCTCTTCTTCTTTATCTATCTCTTTCTCTCTCTTAAAATGACACAATTTTACATCCTTTAAAATGAAACACACTTTACCCATATTTTTAAGAGAAGGGATATTTTTACTACCATAATTTTCTAATACCAACTTACTACCTATCTAATCACCATTGGATCAATATTTTTTCTTTTTCTCAAAAACTTTTTAGCATTCTCTCTCTTCGATTCAATGGTGATTAGATAGGTACTAAGTTAGTATTAGAAAATTTTGGTAGTAAGAATATCCTCCTCTATTTTTTATATGTAGAATGCTATTAGAATAAATAAAAAATTATGCTATTATTGAGTGTTACTGTGTTTTAGGGTTCAGTAATCACTAGTGTATTTCAAAGGGGAAGATAATACAATTTTAGTACGTTGTCAATCGTTGTCTACTTTTTGTGGGCCCAGCGGCAAGAGAAAGGCTACAAGGATACGACTTTTATACAGCACATTGGAATAATGCACTTAGAAAGAGAGAGAAAATGTATTAAAACCCAGAAAGTTATGTACTCAAAAAGGTACTAATCAAATAATTTAACAAAACACAGAAAGTAGCGCACTCAATGAAGGTGTGCTTAATCAAATCAAAGCATCCGCACGAACAAAATCATTCTTTGGATGGCTGGCTGCTCAATCCTTTCTAGAAGAAACAATGGATTTGCATGAATTTCCATCAATTACATGTTCCATTTATAAGCTTTTAGTTTTTTACTACCATTAAGCTACCCTTTCTTTTAGAAGCTTTCAATATTCCAAATTTATAAATTGGCTGACAGAATAAATAGAACGAATGTGAAAATTAAAGTCAAAATTACTACTTTCTTCGAGAAATTAACTATGGTTCTTTTTTTAGTATGTCTATTTATTTATTTATTTTGGTGAAGTCATATCTCAAATTTTTTATTAAACAAACACGGTGAGGAAAAAAATGAAGTTTAATGCACAACATTAATATAATCCTAACTAAAACTACAAAAACAACACATTAGTTATCTACAAACTAGCCTAAGACAACAAGACAATTTTATTAAAACATGAGAGAAGAGCTCAACCCAAAATGTCTAGAGAGTTTTAATTCACAATTAACCCAAAATAACATGTGTAGGATCGAGATTATATATCAGAGTCAACCATAATTATACTTGATTCTTATAGTTAAAATTCATTTTAAAAAGTCTTAGTAATTTTCAAACAATGCAAAATGGTTCTTATTAAAAAAAAATTCATTTTCAAGATGAAATTATAGGAATTCAACATGCAAGAGTTAGAGCATGTGAGAGTATGAAGCTAGAGGTGGATTAATACCTAATTTGTGAGAATATAACATTTTAATTTAGAGAAGAAAAATAAATATGCATATTAATTTAGAGAAAAAAATGGCTCTCAAGAAGTGGCTGACATGAGACCCAAAAGTAGAAATATTACTTTATATATTGACATTAGATTACAGAAGACATAATGGAATAACATTGGAAAGAAATTTTAGTTATTATCACCGAATTGGATGCTCATCCAAGAATTACATTAGAAGTTAGAACCCCATCGTTTTCCTTTGTTCATTTATTAAATCTTGTTTGCCATAGCAAAGTTATATCCAAACTAAGAATGTTCCAGTTTTTTAATCAGAAACCGCATTGTAAATCTTCGTATTCGGAACCATTAATTTATCATGTTGTAAGATGGCAGGGTCCATTCTTGTTTTTCTTGCAGAACTTAATTTTGATTAAAAAGCTTTTGTTGCTATACACAACACCTCAATTAGTAGTATTTAGAAACAAAACTAATTTGAGGGAATTATAAGAAATTGGTGCGTTTTTTTTTTTCTTATGATCAGGAATATTCTTTTGAAACACGTCACCTTTCTCCCGCATCTAATTAAGGGAAATATTTTTTCATGCTCCAGGACCACGCAATAATCCAGTGCTCCCTCTCATAACATTAATTTTTTTTTCCCTTTTTGTCCCTGTTATTTTTTCTCTTTTCCACTTTTACTCTTCCATTTATACTAAGGGGCCACCAAAAGAACGGTAGTCCCGGACCACAATAAATAATCTCCTAATTAAGAGACTGCTGAAATGAAATCATCCATCGAAGACAACTTTTCTTAGCAGGTCATGATATGCTTACTGATTAAAAAGGGTACTTAAGTTTAATATAATAATAAAGCAGTAATATTTGACGTGGAACAAAGCCACCACGTCAAAAAGATATCCATGAGTGGGGGAAAAAAACTCCGCATCCTTATCTCAATATCTTGTGCTAAATGAAAATCATTTAAAAGGTAGCCACTAGGCCACCCAAAACTTTTTGACAAAAATTTTATGAGATGTGATACGTATTCAATGTGCCATAATCTCAAGCACCGAAAATAAAAAAATGTTCCCTAAATATATTGAAGACATGCTTAGCTGGGTGAGTTTAATTCCCTGTCGCTGTCGTTAATACTATTAGATGCCTACCCTATCTTTTTAGGGACCACAATGGCATTGGCAATTTGGCACATTTAAGCATAAAACGAAACAGGGAAAAGTTCTGTTTTTGGAGTAGAGAAAACTAAACGTACTTCCGCATGCACGGCAGTGGAATAAGTAGACAATGTTTTAAATGCATGTCTTAGTGTTTGTGATTGTGAGTTGATCCACATGAGTGTGCCCTAAACTTGTAGACAAACACGCATGTGATGATGGAACTAGTCTCTGATCTTTTAGGAACATCTTTGGGTCTGAGATATATTGGCTGACTTGTAAAGCATATATATATATCTTATCTTGTGTACACTTTCCTTTATTTATTTTACGTCAGCTTTTTCTTCAACTTTATTCAAAATAGGATGTTGTAGACTTGCACGACCTCCTTTTTCTTGTTTGCTTGAATCATTAAATTTAAAATATATATGATACCAGAATTTGAAAATCAAAAACCAAACCCATGGACTCTCTTTGATTATTGTTTTTGAAAACAGTTTTTTAGTTTTCAGAAGAAAAAAATTAAAAAACTCATTTGATAAGACCTATTTTGTAAAAAATATTTTGAAAATTATAATTGTTTTTTTATTTTTAAAATCAAATTTAGAGAACATATATGAGTTATTTTTATTTACTATTTTGGTTTTTAACTTTCAAAAAGGAAAAAATATAGAAAATAACTGTTTATATAACTATTTTACAAAAACAGTTTTAAGAACAAAAAAATCAGAACACAATCAAACAAACTCATGGTGTTTGGCAGCACAGTTGTTGTTGCTTGAATTGAGTTCCAACCGTAGCTATTAAATATGTGATTTAGTATTTGTTGGATCGGAGAGGACACTAATTAACGTGGAATTTGAGAACTAGCTATATATGTTTATAGAGGAGACAGATGATGTTGTGGCAGATCGTTATACACAAAGCAATAAGCAGACCTTGCCTTTATTTTTGAATGCAATAAATGATTTGGAAGGAGAAGGGAGAAAAATTTGAAAGAAAACTGTAGTCTCACTTTTTCCAGACTAATTTTCCCATCAATTTATAGAGATTAAAATAAAGCTATCTACATTAATTTAATTGCGTATCAACGGGTAATAACTGTAAGGTTATGGCTCATACTTCGCATGCTGATGAGGGTTCTAGTTGTCGGGGTCAGCAGAAAGGCCGCTGCTGTTAAGGTTTTCTAATCCTATTTATATTTTTCTTGTAAATCGAATGACTTCTAACGAGTGGTGGTGTGATGAATATAGTATAGACAAGTTGAACATAGTCTAAATTGAATGAACTAGGATAAATCTACGTGTCTATTCTCTCTCTTTTCTCTTTTCGTTTGCGATTTGTGTGATTGTCGATTTCCAATAATAACAGCAATAATAATGTATTGGGAAATAACTCAAATTAATTGATGGGGCAAAGGTAGTCGTAGGCTTGTGGGAGCTCATATTGATATATATATTTTGAACCAACCGAAGCACATTTCAAAATGTTAACTGTTTACGGAATATTCTGGTCTTTTTGCTGAGAGACCAAACAATGTCTATGTATCCCAGCTGGTATATTACACCATTTGGCCATTGTCTAGTACTATTTCAATTCATTTATTCTTATTACTTTGCCATGTCCATATATGGTGAAACTTCGAATTTTTTAGGACACCTGCCACCCCCTTCCCATTAGAAGCTTTGCCACGGCCCTCTTGCCATTATTCTACTTTACAAGTTAGGCTCGAGGGAAAAAAATTATTTTATGCATACTTCTTTTTATTAGTATAATCTGTCTCATGATTTATTAATTTATGCTTCAACTTGATAGTTAAAACATAAATTGCATTAATAAAAAATTTATAGAAATATTATGAAATATTAAAATCTTTGTTCTATAGTCGAATTTTATGAGATGATCTACAAGTTGAATAAAGTTTCTTAGAACTTACTATTAATCACCCTACCGTCACTATCATTATCAATATGGTCATTATTATCAGTATTATTATCATCATCATCAACATTATTATTATTATTATTAGACTCTGTATTCAGTGTATTGGTTGTTTAATTATTATTGACTGTATTGAAATGTGATGAATTAGGTGCACTGGATCCCACTTATGTGTCCATGCGCTGTAGTTGCCAATCAATGCACCCTAACTTCCAAACAGCACACATGCCAAAATTTACACCTGAGATAATTCGTACAAACATACAGGGGGAGGAGGTACAAACATACAGGGGGAGGAGCAACATTATACTCGCAATCTATTTTTATTTACAATATCATAAAATTATATTTTAATTATTGATTTTTATTAATCTAATAGTTATAATTTATTGAGTTATATTTATTAATTAATAAATTTTCAATAAATTATAATCATTAGATTAACAGAAATTAATGATTAAGATGTAGTTATAAGAGGTTGTAAATAAAAATAGGTTGTAAATATATCATTTCTTATATGAGAAATGTACCCATAATCAAAAATAATTATGTCTTACCAATAAGATATAATTTTAATTTTAATTTTTTTTCCTTTCTTCTCATAAATTGTTGGTTGATGTGACAGAAAAAGAAAAAAAAATTGTAATATTACAATATAGTTATTTTTTGTTGGTACAAAAAATCTCTTCTCCTTTGAAACGAGAAGTTGGGGACCAAACACACACATATATATATATATATGTGTGTGAGAAAAATATTTCTCAAACAGCTTAATATATATTTATCTCTGTCTACCCAAAAATTACGTCTTTTTTTTTTATTTCCTTATATTAATTGATTCACTTTTCAATGATTATGATTCTTTTTTTCTCTCTTTTCTTTTATTACTATTGATCCATCTTTGTACGGTTGTGATTTAGTAGGCGGAAATAAAGTTATCTTAAACAATTTGATAAATGTGTTTATCATGTTGCAGGAATTCCTGCAATCGTTTTTTAAAAGAAAACCAGAAACAATTTTTTAACTATGTACTCCAAAAGTACGTAGTTAAAAAAAAAAAAAAGACCTGCACTTATGCAAATG
Organism: Gastrolobium villosum; assembly: GCA_032173675.1. Lineage (NCBI taxonomy): Eukaryota > Viridiplantae > Streptophyta > Magnoliopsida > Fabales > Fabaceae > Gastrolobium > Gastrolobium villosum. The sequence goes on along the minus strand of JAVKPL010011450.1, from coordinate 185,945 downwards.
CAGACATAAATTTTTTGGGAAAAAAAAGATTAAAGTATCTTTTGGGTCCTTAACAAAAATTATGAGGCCCAATTTAATACCTTAAAAAATGGACTCGTGGTCTCTCGAAATTCCAAAATCGACCCAATAAGTCGAAATTATGGTCCCTCTAAAGTTAAAAAAAAAATCCACACTAGACCTTCAAAAGAACTAACATGGGTCTATTTTGAATTTCAGAGGGATCACAACTCAAATTTTTTCTAAAGGATTAAGTTGGATCTCGTAATATTTGTTGAGTACCCAAAAAGTACTTAACTCTAACAATAATGAGAGGAGAGAAGCTACGCTCAAAGCCCTTTCCGCTATCCTCTTTATTACTCCTCCTTTCTTTTCTTGTTTATATTCTTTTGTTTTTAAACACATTAAAACTTTAAAAAAAGTTTAGGGTAGCTGCCTCCGAACTCCCGCCCCTAAGTGTGCAGACATAAATAAAATTTTTTAAGTCAGCCACTATTTCCGGAGTATGTAGTTAAAAAATGGTTACAAGAATTCCTGTAATATGAGAAAAAAAAGGACCTTAGGGTCCCCTACTTCTCCTTTCACTGCAGAAAAGTTTTTTTTTTTTTTTGTATAACCAATTAATATTATGTCTTACTAGTAAAACATAGTTATAATATTAAATTATTTTTTCTTTTTCCGTCACGTCAGTCGATAGTCTTCAGAGGAGAGAAAAAAAAATAACTTTAAAAATTATAACTATATTTTACTGATAAGATATAATGTTAATTAATTGTTACAAAAAAATTTCTTATGTGAATTTCTCATATATATAATCTCTAAAAAAACGGGACATTTACCCTCTCTCTTTTTTTTGGTTTTTATTTTATAAATTTTTTGTTGTTGTTGTTAGTTAGTAACTCATCCCACCACAGGAACTTCATTTATCATCCCATTACAGGAACTTCATTTATCATCCCATCACAGAAACTTCATTGACTATCCACCACTTTCCTTTTCCTTTTTATTTCTCTCTCTCTCTTCCCATTCTCATCGACAACCTTTTAAGTGATTCGAGCAAAAAAATGTTTTTTTTTTTTTTTTAAAAATGGGTATAAATAACTTTCCATAATCTGTGTGTTCATGCCTTATCTTTGCATATATTAGTAAAGGAATGTTTTTTTTTTTGTGCTATTTAATATTATTGTTTGATGAGGAGATTTTGGTCATTTGTATATAATTAACTATTATCATTTTCTTACCCACTATTTTATTGCTTTTTCTCCTTCATTTTTTTCATCACTAATAATTTATGGGAAAAATATTTCTGTAATTACTGCATTCTGCAGATAAGTTATGTGCATTTATTCCCAAAACGATGTCGCTTTGATAATAAAATCTTAAAAAATTATAAATATAACGACTATTATAATCCCGAAATAAATTAAGATTATAAAAATAACATGATTTCCGCCGCAAAATGACGTCGTATTGGGCTTACTGCAGACTATAATGCACGGACACCGGACACGGGACACGTTTTGATATTAAATAAATTTTTTAATATATATAATATAATTTATATTTAATACATATAAGAGTCCATAATAAATCATATAACCAATCAAATATTTAAATTTCATAACATAAATATAAATAAAATTATTTTTTGTACTTTGTTATTTTTCATGTCAAATTTCATAACAGAAAAAAATCAATTTATAAATTATTTCTTTTATATTTAGTTAACAAAATAAAATTAAGATTAAAAAAAAAAATTGTGTCCTAGCGTTGACCGCGTGTCGGAAAAATGTGTCAGAACATGTCGGAAAGTTGATCGCGTGTCCTCAAATGTTGACCGCGTGTCCGAGCGTGTCGGAACGTGTCCGTGTCAGAGACGTGTCCGACACACAAATTTTAAACCGTGTTTTCCAGACTGCAGAAAAAACGAACCCGTGATTTATTTATAAACAATTAAAATGTTCTCACATTACCTAATCATATTAAATCATGCATAAAATAATCTATTTCCTATTAGCAATACTTTTATTTTGTGGCTGAATTTATCGCGCCATAAATAAAATAGCTTACGTCATAATATTTGTTTTAAATAAGATAAAATAAAAATATCATTTAAATAAATTTAAATTATAAAATAACATTTTTGGTTATCTTTTGATTTATTGATAAGCTTAAATAAATTAGTAGATCAAGTTAGATCTTTTATTATTATTTTTTAAAGTCCGATCATGCCTAAAATTTAAGATATATCACGTTAATAGAATATGCAAATTCAAAACGTTTTACATAAATCTAATATATTTATATCCCTATTCGGAAGCATTGTTTTAAAATGAATAAAAAATTAAACATATGAGATTCTAGATAATAATTATTTTATAATTATAACCAACTAATGGTTTCAAATAGAAACATAATTGATTCATAAATCAGTCGACTTATTTGTTAAAAAATAAAATAAAGAAAACTATGTTTTTGTCTTATACTTTAATCTCCGTTTTTTAGCAAAATTGCAGAACCTAAAAGATAAAATCATGAAAATGAACAAATAAATGATTTTATCTTTATATTTTTAATTTTCAGTAAGAGAATTATTAACAAGGATTATAATTAATAATTCAGGAAATAGGAGCAGCTTTAGTGTTAATAAAATGATTAATTAATAGGATATATTTTAGGAAAAATATTATCTCATGTTGTAGAAATAAAAGTATAAGTGGAACCCATAAGTAAGAGGAGAGAGAAAAAAGAGTGGCGAGACCCATTCTCTTTTTTCTTTCGTGTGTGTAGAAAAATTATTTATCTCATATAAAATGAGATAAACATAACCCTTAATTAATACATGCAAGTATTCCTCGGGCAGTTAATATTCGTACGTTTTTTTTTTCTTTATGTCCATCTAATGGTAAAAGTTACAAATTCTTGAGTTACAATAATTAATTAGTTATTAATTTAAAATAAATCATAATTGTTAGATGAATAAAAATTAATGATTGAGATAAAAATAAGACTTCTTAATTTATTTATATTTGTACATAAATTTTTTTTTTTTTATTTTACACTAGATGAAAAAGATTCCTTCTCTTCTACTTTTAATTGAGATCCATAAACCAGGATCTACTTGGATTTGGAAGAAATAGTGACAAAAGGGGCACCGTCAAAGCTACGTATTTTATTTTTGGGTTTTATAAGAGTCATTTTATAGGAAAAGTGTTTGTGTTATGTTATAAAGATTCGTTTTATGTGTCGAATTTTTTTTTCGTGGGTCCTACAAAATGTTGTGAGTGTAAGAAATCTTTTCTAGTCATGTTAAGTTATAGATGTTAAATCCTTTATTTTTATGTACAATCGTGTGGTACGGACTGTTCTTCGTCCTGACATCAGATTCAGATATGAAGCTAGTTGTGTTCCTCTCTTCTTCATTTTTTTGTTTTTTCAGAAGAATACAAGAAAAATTAGTCCAATAAATAAGATTTGTACATCACGTTGGGTTATAATCTAAAGGAATTTAAACCCCAATTGCCAATTGGCACGCACGCGCTCTCGATCGTGAAGGAACCGTTTCTATTCAACGCCGTTTGTTTTGTTCTGTGTTGGCTTTTCGCCTCAACTTGGGGTTGCGCCTTTTGTTTATTTTGGGGTCTGAATTGTACGACACTTACGGAAACCATGACGACAACCAAGTCAAATTTGGAATATAGTCTTTATTCACATCATGGTTATAATATTCATTTTATGGGTTATCCTCTTGTTTTAAAATAATATTTTTGAATGAATTATTATTACATTAAAATAGATTACTGTTCGGCTCTAACCGCTGAATCATGGGACGTTCTTAGTGAACTAGAGGTCGGAGAAATGTAATTTTAGAAAGTAACTCTGCTAATATTGTTATTATGCTGATCAAGAAAGGTGATGAGGCTCGTGAGTAGGGATATAAGTGGGTCAGACCGCCTTAGGCCTAATTTATATCAGGTCAAATTCAATCTATTACATATAGTCAAGTAAATTAAGTCTGGGTTCTTAAAAAAAAAATATTTAGAAAACATGTATAAATAAGTTTCTTTTACATGTCTGAGACCTATAAATAATTATGTCAGCCTATATCATATTATTTATTTTAAATAAAACAAAATTAGGTGAGCTAATTAGGTGGTGGAATGACTTAGGTTCAATCCTTCATCAATACTATCTTTGGGAGTGACATAAGATCTATATCAATCTTTATAGTAGCATCAGAATCAACACTTAGTGTTAGAGGAAGAGTTATTGATACTTATCGTTCTAGCTTGCTTGAAGATATCATCCAAATTTTAATATATGGTGGAGATTGGCTACGTAATAAATATGGCTTAAAGAAAAACAAAAGGTATAAAAGGTTTTTTATTTTTAATATTTTTTTTCTATTCTTTAATCTTGTCTTTTATTTTCTATATTTATAAATTGTTTGTATGTAACCTTGGAATTAAATTTGCAAGGGAGAGAAGATGATGAGAAGTTTTTGACTACTACAAGCATCATAATGCATTTGTTGGATTCATGTAGTTATTTATTTTTTTTTTGAATACATGTAGTTATTTTAATTTATGTAGTATGGATTGATTTGTTGGATATGATGAAATATATGTTATTTAGTTTGAGCATTTTGCTTCTGAAAATAACTTAAATGCAAATTGTGATAAGTAGTTGTTATAATTCATGATTTTGTTTGAACATTGAAATTGCAGTTTTTGTTTTAACAACGGAATTTGAGTATTCTGTGAAATTGATTCATATTCTGCTTGGAAATTAAAAATTAACAAGCTAACGGGTCAGTTCAGACCATTTTTTTTTTATAAATAGGTCAGAACAAACTACGATTAGACTTATACTAAACTATCGGGTCAGGTTAAATTGAATTTTTTTGAGATAGACTTGGATTTTTCAGAATAAATCTCGACTCAATCTAACTCACTTTATTCCTACTCGTGAGTCCCATTTGATGATCTGTATTCGAGCATGGTTAAGTAGAAGCTGAGAAATATCTCTGCTCCACATCTACAGAGAAGCCAATTGTTGTGGTAATTGGCTTTCAAACGTGCCTCTTAATCATTCAGACATGGCTAATAGGTCTCTTTTTGCATCTCCCCCTTCGGTGTCTAGAACCCATTGTGTTATTGCTTGTTAGTTTTGTTTTTTGGGGTATTCCCCATCTCTATTACAAAAAATAAAAATAAAAATAAATTATTCCATTAGTAAATTTTAAAGTATTTTGATATAAATTATAACATCAATTTTCCTTTTAGAAAATTAAAAACTATAATTAACTATAACCACAATAATTATTGAAAAATTCTTCCAATTTGACCTTAAAATATCTGCGTGTGTGTGTGTTCAATCACATTCTCTCGTTTTCGAGTAAAATATTTCAGTAAATTTATAGGAGACAGAATTGAAATTCTGTGCGCAGGAGCAGACGGAATTCGTGTCTACCTGAAATTCTAAACTCAGCCTCAAAAGTTCAAGAATATTAAAGAGAGATAAATCTTTTGTTAAATATTCAATAATTGTTTCTATGTAACTCATTTAAAAGCGCATTAGCCAAACAATTTATAGTAGGCTGTAATGTTAATCCAGAAGCAAATCTTAATCCTTGCTTTCACATATAAAACACAACACATTGGTTTAACAGTGGGTAAATATGTAACGTATGAGTATTCGCGTAGTCATATGCACAAATCTTAAACCGTAATAAATATTTTTATAAATTTCTCTTTTTTTTTTTGTAGTTATAAATTACTTAAACGGCTTAGTCAAATATGTATATGTACAAATTAGTCTCGACGTCACATAATTGCAATTAAAAAAACAAAAAAACAAAAATGAGTTGTCGACCTAACATCCTAGCGTTAGGTGTCATTACTCATTACATTCTTGTCTTTTAACTCTTTCAATTATTTTGAGTGAAAGCATACCGCTAAGCCAAAAGGAAGAAAACATTAAATCAATTATATATCCATGTAGTGTTAAAGACTTTGAATGTCTCATCAACCAAGAGTTGATCTCAATTCTAATTTCACGTGCATTATTTTCTTGACTATTCAATTGGGTTTGATTTTATTTTTTTTGACTTTTGTATGCATACAATATAGCTTTATTCGGTAAGACAGGTTAGTTTTTAGTACAGGAACATAGTTAAGTATGCACTCGGTGAAATCACAATCAGCATGTAGACTAACTGCTATGAAGTCACTTCTCCTGAAATGGATCCGTGAAAAAACAAAAAAATATGATATAATTACGTGGGAAGATCATAATCATATAAAGTAAATTAATGGTCATAATTTTATAATTATCTATTTTAACATTTTTTCTCTCTCAGCCTTTATTAACATTGTATAATTATGATTCTCCACATGACATGATCACGTGAATTTCCGCAGAAGAGCATCCAGATCCCAGTTCTACGCATGGTGCCATAGAAATTCAGTTAGTTCTCTATATGATCTTTCACTTTCATAAACTAAATTCTCAAATTTACATCTATAAAATAAATTTAAAAATAATAATTTGCTAATTTATTATAATAATTAATTTTTTAAGAATAATTTTTAGTAAAATGATTTAATAATAATTTTTTAAAACATTTGACATTGTATGATCTTATTTTTGTTCTCACTACGTACCATGAAGCCACAAAAATCTAAATTAATCAACAAATTACACACTGATGTTCTCTTCTTTTTAATCAAAATAAGTATGAAAAATGTAAACTTCGGTTATAAAAAATTTGCAGCAACTAGCAAGATGAATAAACTCGTTATTTTATTTTGATCACAATAAACTCATTATCAAGTTAAGGCTCACGATTTTTTTTTCTTTTAAAAGAAGTGACAGATTATTTTAAAATATTATTAGATCAGAATCTCAACTAATCTATATCTTCTTCTCTCTTATCGATATTCTGATCTAATATATTAATAGCATGGAAGAATGATAAATAAATATAGCAAAAAAATAAATAAATAGAATAACTATACCTTACAAAAAGATCTGTCTTAATTCATAACGTACCGTGGTGGTGGGGGCTCTGTAAGACTGCAATCTAACCTCTCAAAGATATGATATTATTGAAGTTGGGCCTTCAGAATTCAGATTCTCTCTCTCTCTCTCTCTTCAGTTCTCGCTCTCGTCAATTATTTCATAATTTTTTTATTTTACTTTAAATCTCTGTGAAAGATTACAGATAAAAAAATATAACTATTGAGAAATAATTAAGTTCCTGTATCTCATTCTTTTCTCATTTTATATGTATAAGGGAGGACGTAAGGAGATAACTGATCATACGAGAGAAAAAAAAGAAAGAAAAAAAAGAAAAAGAGAAAGCTAAATTAGAGAATAGAGGATGAATGGTGTGACACAAGTTGAACCAGATTACTCTGAGTTTGTTGAAGTTGATCCAACTGGCAGATATGGCAGAGTATACTCTCTTTCTCTTTCTTCCTTTTTTTCTTCTTATCATGTTCCGGCCATAGTTTGAACTTTGATGATGATGATGATGATGTTTTCCTTGTTTTGTTTAGTACAATGAAATCCTCGGCAAAGGAGCTTCCAAGACAGTGTATGAACATTCATACAAACTCATCTTATTCCTTTTGTTTCTGTTACACACCCATTTCTTATTTTTCTAAAATTTGAGTTTTTTTTTTTCCCAGTTGATTTTTGCCACTGGCCCATTACTGATTACATCATAACCGAAGCTCCTCTTTGTTTTTTTTTTGAGTTTGTAGAAATGGGAATTTGGCAGTTTTTTTTTTTAATTTATTTTCAATTGATGCAGATATAAAGCATTTGATGAGTATCAAGGGATTGAAGTTGCTTGGAACCAGGTCAAACTAAATGATTTCCTGCAAAGCCCTGAAGATCTCGAGAGGCTTTACTGCGAAATTCATCTCCTGAAGACATTGAAGCACAGAAACATTATGAAATTTTACACGTCTTGGGTTGATACTGCAAATAGGAATATCAACTTCGTTACTGAATTGTTCACTTCTGGTACTCTTAGACAGTGAGTTCTCTCGAGTTTTAACTTCTTCATATGATCATTATCCTTCTTGTGCTTTTGAGATATTGTATTATTCCTTCTTCTTTCACCTATTTTAATTATCAAAATAGGTATAGGCTAAAGCACAAGAAAGTGAACATCAGAGCCGTGAAGCATTGGTGTAGACAGATCCTGAGAGGACTTCTCTATCTTCATAGCCATGACCCGGTTGTGATCCATAGAGATCTCAAATGTGATAATATTTTTGTCAATGGAAACCAAGGTGAAGTAAAGATTGGGGATCTTGGCCTGGCAGCAATTCTCCGGAAATCTCATGCTGCTCATTGTGTAGGTATGTTTATTTCATGTCATTATATATCATAGAAGAAGGAATCAAGAGAAAACCTGTCCAACTCCAACACCAATTGCAATTAGTTCACATACTTGATGCCTTCTGTTGAAATATATAAAACCATTAATGCAACCTCACCCAACAGCTTAAGCTTTTGGGTTGAATTGATTCTTTACATGGTATCAGATCCTCGTGTCCCGGGTTCGAATCTCATTTCACTGCCTCCCACTTTCTTTGTAGTGGAATTTCTTTCTTTGCATTTGCAGATAGGTGGGCTTGTATATTGTCCACCCTTCAAGTCCCGTGCGAGGGGGCGTGTTGAAATATATAAAACCATTAATGCAACCTCACCCATCAGCTTAAGCTTTTGGGTTGAATTGGTTCTTTACACCTTCTTTTGAAAATTATTTGGCAGTAACTTACCAAACTGTATGATATATCTTACCCGGTTGATGTTGTTATGATAATTAGAGGATTGATTTGAACAAGGATCAGTAATTCTAGTTAGAGTTTCATCTGTTACATTTGTATTTCCACAGGAACACCCGAGTTCATGGCACCAGAAGTATATGAAGAGGCATATAATGAATTAGTTGACATCTATTCCTTTGGGATGTGCATATTAGAAATGGTCACATTTGAATATCCTTATAGCGAATGCAACCATCCAGCACAAATCTACAAGAAAGTTATTTCTGTATGATTGCTTCTTTATCTTTTCCTTCATGATAATTGTATTTTTTCTGGAGTGGCAAGATTTCATTGACATTTTACATCTCCAGGGGAAAAAACCAGATGCTTTGTATAAAGTGAAGGATCCGGAAGTGCGACAATTTGTTGAGAAATGCCTGGCAACAGTGTCTTTAAGGCTAACTGCAAAGCAGCTTCTAGATGATCCTTTTCTTCAGAATGAAGACTACGAATATGATCTGGGACCAGTAGACGGCAGAGCATTTGATGGTTTGGGTCCTCTCATCAGTCAGCCATTCTTGGATCTCCATCAGAGCTATAGTAACTTAAGTACTGAATGCTCAAATGGCTTTGGATATGGGGACTGGTATTCTCATCTAGCGGAGGTTGAACCTAATGGAATTGAACTTTTCGAGTGCCATGACGATGAACCCTCGGCAGATGTTGACATAAGCATCAAAGGCAAGAGGGATGATGAAAGTGGCATCTTTTTGAGACTAAGAATTGCAGATAAAGAAGGTTGGGATGCCATTTTTATTATTGTTGGTACTTTATACCCATTAGGAAGAGCCGGCTTGGCTCAACGGTAAGCTTGTTTGCCGTGGTGTGTCAGGTCGCAGGTTCGGATCAGTCTCTCTGCAAAAAGCAGGGGAAAGACTGCCTAGAGTATTCCCTTCCCCATACACTCACGAAGTGAGTATTTGAACTGGGTCGGCCCTTTACTTTATACCCATTAGGCCATTACTTGTATATTTCAGGATGGAATTTGTTTTTTATAGTCTGACTTATTTATGTTGCAGGCCGAATTCGAAATATTTATTTCCCATTTGATCTAGAGATGGACACAGCATTAAGTGTAGCAAGTGAAATGATTGCAGAACTCGACATTACCGATCAGGATGTTACCAGAATAGCAGATATGATAGATGGGGAAATTGCTTCCTTAGTACCTGAATGGAGGCCAGGACCAGGAATTGAGGAAGCTACCCAATTTACAAATCAAAGTTTGTGTCACAATTGTGTGTGTAATCATACTTCTGGTGGCAATGTTATGGATTTTCTTTCACATAATCAGGGTGGCAAGAACTTGCAGCTTCTTCAATGCTCTAGGCATGGATGTGCTTCAATGCATGGGCGGTTTGAGGAGATCACCTTCCAATCTGAGGAGTATGACAATCATGTTAGAGAGGATGCACCTAACGTATCGAGCCAATCAGATTGCTTGCAGTATCAGGAGTTTTGGAATCATCAGGAAAGTCGTGAACTGAGTCCAGTGGAGTCTGATCAAAGCCATTGTGATGAACAATATGAACAACTAGACAAATCAGTATTAGCAGAAGACAAAGGACACGATGTTTGGGAAAACAAGTTTGCATCAGATGCAAACTCCTCACGAAATTCATCATCAGGAACTCACTATTTCTCTACAATCAGTTCGTTATGTTGTGGCCTTGAGAATGAATATGAGAGGGAGATCCAACAAGAAATGAGAAAGCTCAGGGAAACATACCAAATGGGGTTAAGGGAACTCAAGGATCAACTTTTTGGTCTAAAGGCTAAATCTTCACACAATTGTTACAGAGAGCTCAAAACAGAACAAGGCATTGTGACACCACCTTCACTAACAGCAACAGTAAACGGAGATGACCATGGGATATACTTGAAACCCTTTGATAATCTCTGGAATGGTGATTCAAGTTGCCATTCTCAAGTCCAAAAGATCCACCCCAATTTGGACACCCAAAATTGTGAGGTGATGTGTTCTCCTCGAGACACTATGGTTACTGCAAAGAATTTTTACACAGAATCGTTGCTTCCAGACACTCTACATAGGACAGTTTCCCTCCCTGTTGATGCTGTGGATTTATAATTTTATGATGCAATCTTTGAATTCTTTGTGGATTATGTATATACACTCATAGAGGCTATCTAATTTGCACATCCCACCCCATTTTATTTTTCTCTCCAGAATTTCAAATTGCCTACAAGGAAACCAAATCCTTTTCCTACAAAAGTATCAGATTTTTTTATTTTATTTTTTGGGTGAGGGTAGTGGCCATGGTGAATGTGGCTTGTTTGATATCAAGTATAACGATAGGTCAAGTCTATGTAAATTTGTCGGAATGACTTGCATGTAAAAGTCTTTCTTCAAAACCCAATATTGGAATAACTAGGAATGAGAACACAACGTGTCAAGTTGAATGTATGTTTTTCTTGAATAGGACTGCAATAATTGAGCGTGACAACTGGGTCAAATTAGCCGTTAAAAATAATGCGCGTGGAGATTGAGCCATTGTTGCCTGTGTATTTAAGTTAGTCAATGAACCTATACGATTCTGCCAAAACATTGAGCATATATTCAATTTGGTGCAATAGCCCGTCTGGTTGTTTCTGAATTTTGAGAAAAGCAACTAAATAAGTTGTGACATTTGTTCACTCGTTTTGTATTACCCCACAAGCACCGAAAGGGTTTTATGTTTATCATGTAACATAATACAACTCTATTTTCCTACATATACATTAAAGAGGTGGAGTCCGCATGTTTTTCTTTCTCTTTCATCATTCCACTTGTGTGTGTTGGAAACAACACTTAAATTATGCAACATAACATTAATAAAACTCATTATTTATAAGGCAGCAGTTTTCTTATGCAACAGGTAACAACTCTTATCTTATGCTGAGATAAAATAAAGTGAGCCATCATTTTTTTGAAGGAAAAAAAAGAAAAAAATTAGGACTCAAATTTCGATGATGTGAGGAGTGTAAGAGATAACACTCCCATGTAGCTTATATGCATGGGAAGGGAAGAGGCCGAAGGTACGATCAATCTAGGACTTATTTATTTTCTGAGATGCAGCGGCGACTTTTTTTTTAAGTTGTCATAGTATCAAATGGATTTTAAAGTTAAACCTACTTTAGCTAGCATATATAATAACAGAGCTTATGTCAGAGAGATCAAAGTGATAATTCTCCCAACTAAGTATCAGCGTAAAGACAAATACCAAAAAAATAAATTCAACATTGAAATTTTCCCTTTGTTTTATATACCCAACTTGCAATAGAATAAATGACTTGGTTTTTCAAAATATATGTTCCAACAGCACGCATGAGAAAATTCTGGAAAAGTCCACCGAATTTAACAGCAGGGCAATTTCTACACAAAAAGGACAACTTAAAATTAAGGTGACAAATTAATTGTCTGTAACATTGCATATATTCTTCAGAATTGATCCTGCTGGTAATTTGTACAACTAAACAACATCAATATTTAAGATTGAAACTTCTATAGTGACACGACATCATTACTGACACTGGCCGCAGCATATAACCTAGCAGATTGAGTAGCAGGAAAATATCAATAGTTTTAACGTTATTCAGTATTACTCTAGAAGATACTCAACTATGCAATGACAACCCAATTTCGGCTTATAAATCTAGAAGAATGCAAGCTAGTACGCAAGCATATCATCACGATTTACAATGGCCGCAAAAGTGGGTAATCTTCCAGTAGCTCCCGTTCTGATAGAGTATCATTCTCATTCTGAGGGGTCCATAAAACCTCAACTGCCTGCAAGTAATTCAAGCACATAGTTATATCGTTTCAAAGAAATGTACTACAACATCTGCAAAAGGACTAAGAAAATATCATTGATCTTACTAATAATTTGCTCGAAGGAATGGATCCAAGTTTTTGTAAAGCTTCCTTCAAGTCTCCACTTCCATTGATGCTAGGAAGTTTATGTTCTCCTTCAGCAGCTGCCAAGATTGTTATCTGATATATAAGAACATAGGTTAGAAGAAAGACGTAAGAACTGTGCCCATGGAACTTCACCCTTTTGTGTAACAAGCGGGGAAGAAGTTGGAACCAGTAAAATGCATGCAAGAATACAGCATATTGGAAACACAAATTAAGAATGTCATTCACAAACAAGATGATACCACTATGTATTCATTGCTGAACCCATTCGCTCTCTGGCTTCTTGTGCTTTGCCTCTTTATGTTATTTACATTAACCAGTGTTTCTTCATCAAATTTCCCCCGCTCTTCAATTGAAAGTTGATTAAAACGTTTCTCCCCATCTTCTATACCCCGCTTTATGTCCACCTGCAAATGTTACGGGAAATCCAACTTTCCTTAAACTCGTTCGCAGTTAGTTCTACTGCAGCAGATGTTTCAGGTAAGGTCAAATATAGAGTATAATTGAAATTACATGTAAGCTTGGAAATATTTTTCATTGATGATGAACTTAAAAAAATAAAATAAGTTTCGTTTTCTAGTAGATATCAGATACAATTAATTTTACGAGCAGCAGACCTTAGAGTTTAAGTATTACTATTTTGGACCAAAAAAAAAACTTATCATTTATAACATAGAGCTCATATTTTCTCAAAACTTAAAAGGCACAAAATTTTTAATAGCATTGAATTGGAAGCTCTCTATCCATTTTAATACTTTCTGTTTTAAACTGAAGTGAAAAACTAGGATATTAATGTGGAATGTGGTAGTGTAACAAGATCTCATCTATCACAGCAATAAAAATGGTCTGTTACAATGCATTAATGTCAAGTTGTTATCAACGAAAATTAACATGATTAATAGTACAATAGCACAAAGTTGTAAGCAGTATGATGCGGTTCAACCCATAAAAGTCTATAAAAGAGCCAAGAAAAGAAATAATTGGGGCCCAGCAGAGACCCGAGTGGTTGGTTAGTAGTTGCTGACTCAGCAATTATCTGAAAGTCCAAGCGATGATAAATAGAGGAGGGAGACAGAAAGGAAAAGTTTACCAAAGAATAAGAACACAGGAAGCAAAGCTTTTGAGAGGAAAGGGACTGTCGAATTTCCCTACCATTTTCATTATACTGTAATTAGTTGTTTCTGTTGTTAAGCTCTATAAATAGCTGTGTAGTAGGAGGAACCACTGTACCAAGAATTTTTCTCTCTCTCAGAAATAAAACTGACTTCTTTGAGAATTATTTCTTCTACTATTATTCTTCTTTCGTTGTTTAATTGAAGAGGTCTGTATCACAGTAACATCAAGAAACCAATGAAAGCTCTCGGAGATTAAAGTCACTTACAGATGAATATGCTGAGATACAGTAATCAGGATGTCGAAGCAAAGCTAATGTTGTCTCTGACAAAAAATCAGATAAAGAAGTAAATGAGAATAGAGAGGAGATCATACAGCCATGTTGCTTTACGCTATACATTATATAACAATCATAAGTAATTCAATATTTAAAGTAAATATCTCTTTTCAAGATTTCCTATATTTCCTTAACCATAAATTTCACCTGCATATCATTTTCCAGATACATCCACACTACATTGGTTAAAATGCAAATATCAATTAAACCTAGAAGCTTTATCCTTAATTACGAATGGAAGTATAAACCTTAATACTTACACATTAATTGAAGAATATATTCAATGCTTAAAAGTATTATGATATATAAATTTCGAGGCTTAGAACTATCCTCAAATAAAGTGAAGTTTTGTGATGCATCTGACATTATTCTCCAGAACTTTCCTTTCTTTTGGTTAAAGAAGATATTCTGTTGGAGCAGGGGACAAAATGTCATCCAATAAAATATTTTCGTCATGATTATGCGAAGTTCATAATTAAAGCCCTTAGAACACTAACACCACAAATCACTAATTTTCACTCAAATATGCCACCAATCCATGGTTACATAAAATAGTGAAAATACCAATCATGTTCACATGTTCAGGAAACCTTTCAAGAAATACCATATTGGTGATACAAAGAAAAATGATAAACAAGTGACAAAAATAATTGCATACTTAGGAGTTTCACCTGTCAATACATAATTCAAACCTTCAGAAGTTGATGTATCTGCAACTTGTGCTATCCTATTCAGATCACTTTGAAGAGAGCGACCCATCCCCAACAACCCAACCTAAAAGAACAACAGCATTAAATTTTGAAATTCACCAAATATTTAAAACTCGTGAATAAACTGACACCGATTGTGCTGTGCAATGGTAGCTAACAAGCTGCTGACAAACAAGCCTTCAAATCCAATTAAACTAGTAACAAACCTTGCCCACATGTTCTTAGGTTCAGAAATCTAAGCCAACATTGTATGCAATAGTCAGAGAAAACATAGTAGCAATGCATAACTTCAGGTAAGCAACACAATTTACTGAAAGCACATAAAGCACAAATGCTCTATGCTAATGCCAGCAATCAATCGAGAAAGAAACTATTAATGCAAGTGCTAAAAATTGATTCGAATAGTTTTATTACATGAAAAACATGACCACACCTGAAGCTTTAGCACAGTGATTTTCTTGCTGGCAGTGAGTACACTACCCTCTGACTGATCCAAAAATAACCTAGAAACCAATGTAAATGCCATTAAACCCACTAAGATGAGAAAGAAACTGGATCCTCCACCCATTCTGAACCCTACTGCAGGTCGAACGTAAATCTCATGAACACCAATACCAAACCCAAGTGAAGAAGGCGTGTATAGGGTGGAACTAGGGATTGAGGATGTCCTGGCCACTGAATAACTCCTGGATGAAGATTGAGAAGAGAAGGACCTCGCACCCATTTGACCACCAGATGCTGCTAATGCAGAGTTGGGATCGTACATTAACAGCAGGCCTAGCAAAACCGCAGCCATGGCTGGTTTCTGCAACCCCTTCAGCACATTCGATACTGTATTCACAAGAACGTCGAATGGGGGTTTCAAGCTTGAGTTTTCTTGCTTCTGATTTTGCTTGTGCGATAAGAGACTTCTGGTGCTAGATGTCACAGAATTACTTGTATAGAATATTGGAGTAAATTTATCACGTTTTGTGAAACAGTGGATACTGTGTGGCCGAAGCGCGCAATATGGGGGAAATTGTACTACGAAGCTCTCCTTCCATTTCACGCTCATGGAGGTAGCTGCAAGTAACAAAGTTGCGGGCATGGTCATGGATTGGATGAGAGATAATTGGTGAGGGCCAAGAGAATTGAGGGAGGTGTGGAATTGGAAGAGGAAGATTTTGGGGGAAAGAATGTAAGGATTGTGAAAATCGGATCTGGTAATTTATTTGTGTCCCCTCTTCCAAATAGGAAATAGCAATCGAGGGGACAATCTCATTTTTCCATTGGCCACACACAGCACACCACACCACGTGGCTCAATCCGCATTGTACATGACATTCTTTCCTAATCTATAGTAAATAAATAAATAAACAAATAAAATCCAAAGCGAAAGAATATCCAAACCAAAATATCCATACTTAATAGGTGTTTTCTATGTTCTCATCATAGTAGTTAATTGCGCCGCAAACCGTGCCGTATGGGCGTTGTGGTGCCTCTCCGCAAGAAACCGCACCGGAACGGAATAGCGGCCATCGCGATCGCATTTGCGGCCATATTGCTGTCATAAGGCACAATGTCAATTTTGTCCTAAATTTAAATATGTAACAGAAAAAATTTAAGGGTTTTTTAGTCTATCCGCGTCTCTCTCTGTCACTTTTGTTATCTCTACCTTTAAAAAATGTTTCTTTTGTTATTATTTCTGTCATATACCTAAAAAAAAAAAAAAAAAAACCACTCCCCATTAAACCCGACTAGTGAATGTGGGGTGGAGGAAATCCTTGTAGGCAGCCTTACCCTTGCATAATTGCAAAGAGGCTGTTTCTTGGATTCGAACCCATGACCTTTCTGTCATATATCTATTCCGCTATTTCCGCAACCGCAACCCGCTATAACGCTATAGCATTTTTCGGGGTTGGCCGCGACATGCCGCAATCCGCATTTGATAACTATGGTTCTCATTCATTGCAGGTTAACAGAACGTATTCACTCAATGAAACAGCAACCCAAGTTGACATAACCCACAAGGAAGGGCATGTTCAGGGAGGTAGGCACAAGTAGATCATCAGCTACAAGAAAATCAATTACCTGATCGTGACACTTTATTACTCTTAATACAGATCTGAAAGAACACGTGCAAATAAGCTTTGATAGTTTCTTTACTTGTTGTTCAAATGAAGTCTACAGCCCCTTTTGAAGGGGCCACTGCTTCTGATACAACTCAATGCATCCATCCCTCCCATCCAAAACTTACCCAATGCTCCGAATAGCATTAGCCTTCAACTAGCTCCTTCCGCAACTTGAAGAATTCAGTTAATTATGAGCCATCTTCATAGTACAGCTAAGAGTGTCAATCTGTGTCTATTTAGAAAAAGAGGGACAATCTGTTTCCCCTATAAGTTAGAACACTGCTCTGTTTCTTTCCTTTTATATATGCCATAACAATAATACGAATGCAATATATAAACCATTCCTTTCAATACCCTCAGCGTTAATTATACTCACCAATCACCATCTCCATCCAACAACCAAACATCAAACCTGATTTTTGTTGCCTTCTGAATTAAAGTATTCTTAAACTTGTAGTCATTGAAATATGTATATACTTTTTTCCACTAGTTTTATTCTTAGGATCATGATATAAAACAAATTATAAACAAGTGGCAAAAATAACCCCACACTTATGAGCTTCACCTGTCAATACATAATTCAAACCATCAAAAGATAATGCAACTTGTGCAATCCTATTCAAATCCCTTTGAAGTGAGCGACCCAACCTAAAAGAACAACACCTCCATCCAATGTTATTAAAACGTAGAGTCTACGTAGAAATGGTAGAGGTGAACAAAATCACAAAATCGTAAGACATAAACGAATCGTAAGAGTTTCCTATGCATCAAAAAAAAAAATATCCAACGTATATAAAACAGAAACACACCAATATTAAAGAAACAAATGAGTCCTTATTCAAATTACATAAAAATTGAATTAATACATATTTAAAATTTTGTTATTTGATCAGATAAAAAACAAAGAAAGAAAGGAATTTCAATAATAGATGGATCATTTCATTTATAATATTAAAGAAACAAAATAAGTAATAGTACATAAAGTTATTAAAAAAAAAAATGAGGCATAAAATTTCATGACTCAGCGTGTCAAGATTTCATCTCGATTTTGTAGCAAGCGCAAAAGCATTTTGCCACGTCAAAGGGAAAGGGTGTTTTAGTCATCAAGCATAAAACGAGATCCAATATTGTCTTTGCACAATAAAATTGCAGTTTCTCTCATCCGCATGCTAACATAGAGCAGCCTTTCCCCCTTGGTTCCCCCCAACGACTTCTACACATAGAAACCCCAGTCACACTCTGAGTCTCAGACTCTCTCTCTCTCTCTCTTCGAGGCTTGATTTCGCCGTCAATGGCGAGCTCTGATTCTCATAATAGTAGCTCCATTAGGTATGCCTTTGGAAACGTTCTCACGTTCTTCATCCCGGCCAATACTTGCAGCAACTTTTTTTTTTTTTAAGTACTGAGTTAACTCGGTTGACTAGTCAACTTGGTGTTTCAACCATTTCTACTCCAAATCCGTTTCTTTCTACCATAGTTCTGACACGTTTTTGAAGGGGAGAAACATAGAAATGGACGTTTCTACCATAGTAGTTAATTGTGCCGCAATAGCGCCATATGGGCGTTGCGGTGCCTCGCCGCAAGAAACCGCGCAGCGTCGAATCGGAACGCAATAGCGATCATTGCGATAGCATTTGCGGCCATATTGCTGTCATAAGACAAAATGTCAATTTTCTCAAAATTTTAAATGTGTAACAAAAAATTTAAGGATTTTTTAGCCTATCCGCGAATCTCTTTGTCACTTCTACTATCTTTGCCTTTAAAAAATTATTCTTTTGTCATTATTTTTGTCATATATCTATTCGGCTATCTCCGCAACCGCAATCCGCTATAACTTTATAGTGTTTTTCGGGGTTAACCGCGACATGCCGCAATCCGCATTTGATAACTATGGTTTCTACGTTTTAACAACAATGCCTCCATCTAAATTCACCAAATAGAATCATGAATAAACCGACACTGATTGTGCCGTGCAATGGTTCCTAAACCCAATTAAAACATCAACAAATCTTGCCCCCATAACCTTTGGTTCAGAAAACTAAACCCACATTACATTGTAAGCATTAGTGAGAGAAATGTAAACACAGTAGCAATCCAAAACTAAATCAACTACCACGTAAAAGCATAGCTGTTGATCTTTCAAACCCACAAGCAACAATACCAACAGAATTACATGAAGCATAACAAAATAGTTCATGCTAATGGCAGCAAAGCAAGCAACGAAGAAAGAAACTAAAATTCCATAAAAGTGTCCACACCTGAAGCTTGAGGACGGTGGTTTTGCCAGCGGCGGTGAGCACACTACCTTCAGACCGATCGGAAAGAAAGCCAGAAACCAAAATAAAGGCAGCGAAGCCCATTAAGATGAGAAAGAAACTAGAGCCAGCACCCACTCCGAACCCAACGGCAGGCCCAACATAAACCCCACCGCCGAATGGAGAAGGCCCATAATAAGGCACCGAGTAAGAGAACCCTTGCCCTGGGCTTGAGGGCACAGAATAACTCCTCGAAGAAGAAGAAGATGAAGATGAAGAAGAAGAAAAGGACCTTCCACCCATTCGGCCTCCAGATGCAGCTAATGCAGAGTTGGGATCGTACATTAACAGCAACCCTACCAACACCGCAGCTATGGCTGGCTTTCGCAACGCCTTCAGCGCATTCGATAAAGTACTCGACAGAACCTCCAACGGGGATTTTGAGGTGGTCGAGTTTTCTTGCTTCAGCGATAACACACACTTGGCGCTGTTGTGTTTATATGTGGAGGGTATTATTGGAGTGAATTTAACATGCTTTGTGATTCCATGCCGTGGCAAAGGAAAAGGGAATTGTTTCCATTTCAAGTGGGAGGGATTGGCTTCGAGTAACAAAGTTGTAGGCATGGTCATGATGCTATTTTTTTTATTTTATTTGTTATTTTGAATTGAATTGAATTGGAAAGGGGGGAATAATTTGGAAGATAGGAAAGAATGTGAAGATGTGATCGGAAAATAGCAATAGAGAGGAAGGGACTTGTGATGTGTGCGCGTTCTGGCCAGGTAGGCACCCCTCGGCCCCCAGTTTTGGGAACCTCATCTCATCCCCAATTCTATGTCCTTTTCATTTTCATCGCAACTCCTCTTTCCATACACCACGTGGCTCAATCAACATTGCATCTCACATTTTCCTAAAATAAAAATAATTAAATTGTGTTACTAACGTATTACTACTAATTAATCTCACCGTTAGATCGATGACATTGATCCAACAGTTATATTTATTTCCATTTTTGTATAATTATAATTTTCTAAATTTAATATTTTATATTTATTTTTACCTTTATATGATTATGATTCTCCATATTTAAAGTGAAAATATGAAGAATCATAACCATGTAAAGATAAAAATAAATATAAGCATTTGATCAATATAATCGATCTATGGTGAAATTGATTGATAGTAATATGGTAATAACATAATTTAGTTGTTACAATATCCCCAATAAATAAAGGATATATTTCTGTTGGTATTGCAAAAATAAAAGGGACCCATATTTTTTCTATACGAGTCTCGTGCATTTTTAAGTGTGTACAGTATGAAGAAAATTAAACTTGTAAATAAATATAAGATAATACTTTTCTTATATTACATAAGAAAAAATATGGGAATTACTTCATGTAATATGATAGAAGTTATCTCATGTTAAGAGATAAATAAAGTGGATCCTACAAACTTTTAGAAAAAAAAAGGTACATTTTTTGAAGGGAGAGTGACATAAAAGATCCATCTTATGCAACATAAGAGTATGATTTCCCAAAAAATATTATTTTCTACACTCACATTTTTCAAATGGATCCGATAAAAAAAATTCGGGTCCCATATGACTTTTTTGAAGTTTCGATCAATATTGAATTTACTTATTTTCCGAGATGCAGCGGCAACTCTTTTTTTTTTTTAAGTTGTCATAGCATCAAATGAGTTAAACCTACTTGTAGCTAACATTATATAATAACAGAGCTTATGTAAGAGAGATCAAAGTGATAATTCTCCCAACTAAATATTAGCGTCCGTGAAGACAAATACTAAAAAAAAATTCAACATTGAAATTTTCTTCTGTTTTATATACGCAACTTGCAATAGAATAAATTGTCATTTCAAAATAACACCTAGTGGTATTCTCATTATCCAATTAAACCAAAAAGTAGGAAAAAAAAAAAAAAACAATGGACACAAATATCTCTTCTTAAATATTGTGCCAAAAGAAAGCCGGAGAGGGGGTCTTTTTTGTATTTAGTCAACGGTTAGTTTGGTAAATGTATCTTATTTTTCCATCAACATTTTACTTTCAACCAAACATATACTCACAATATTTAACCCAATTTTTCCGATTATATTTTGGTCTAAATAATTTTTTTTAACTTTTCTACTATACTCAATTTCCCATCCTATTCCTAATAATTATATTTTGGGTAAAGTGTGTGTCATTTTAAAGGATGTAAGGTTGTGTTATTTTAAGAGAGAGAAAGAGATAGATAAAAGAGTAGAGAGAGTTGATAAAAAAATAAAGGTGTGGACCCCACCTCTTTGTGAGAGTGAAATGATGTAAGTTGTGTCATTTAAAAGGATAAATATTTTTCCTTATATTTTTCTAATAATTTTTTTTCCTCTACCAAACACCCTATGATCTTCCCACTCTAGCGACTAATGAGGTTTACCACATCTCATCCCCAAATCTATGTGTTTTTCGTTTTCATCACAACTACTCTTTCCGCAATATGTGAACAATCTCGTTACCCGATCAGAATTAATATATAAATTACAATAAAAAAAGAATACGAAGGAAAATGATTATTTAATTAATGTATCAATCACAATTAATGTAGTAATCACAATTAGTGTACCAATTAGATTAATTTTTGATTGTTTCAATCACAATTAATTTATCAATCACTAATCACTTCTCAAAGCCGAAATCTATGTATTTTTTCATTTTCATCACAACTTCTCTTTCCACACGCCACGTGGCTCAATCCACATTGCATCTCACATTTTCCTAAAATATAAATAAGTAAAGGAAAATAATTTTCTTATGTTATAGGAAAAAAATTATCTTATATAATAGAAACAAAAATATAAATAGAACCCATATGTAAGAGAAAAGAAAAAATATAAAATGTGTAAGAAATTGACTTCTGTAACACGAAATAAATATAATCCATAAATAAATCTAAGGTTGGAGAATAGAAAAACGGCTAGAGAGATTTTAAGGCCCTTCAGCGCTTAACTCAAAAGGCCCACATTAAGCGGGTTATTTTTTTTATTTTTATTTTTGGCCCAGCTCGCTTGAAACTTTACAGAGAAACCCTAGAGTTATAAGAAGGGTTAGGGTTTCCGTCTGCATCTTCCTCTGTTGTGTATTGTGGGAGCTGCTGTGTGTATTTACCTGCATCCTCTGTTACTCCTTCTTTGCACACCTCACTGAACAACATGGCGGACAAGGCGGTGACTATCCGAACCAGAAAGTTCATGACAAACAGGCTTCTTTCCAGAAAGCAGTTCGTGAGTTTCCCATTCCCCAATGTCTTTTTTACTCTCACAAATCTGTAAATGATAGTTTTATAGGTTATGTATCACACACATGACATAGATTTCGGAGATTCCACTGTCGCTTCGATTTTTCAAACTAACTTTGAATATTACCATTGTATCCCTATGTTTATTCGCTTTCATGCATTTTTTTGTCCTTATTCAAACAGAGAGTAATGCTTCCGCCATTCTGAGTTTTTCCTGATGCTCCTTTTTTGGGATGAATTGAGCTGCGTTTTGTGAAAATCATGTAGATTTATTCGGAGCATATAGTTAGACGATGTAAGGGTTTTGTTTAATTACGAAATGGTAGAAACTTTTGGATCTGAAAATGCCTAAGGAATTGTGTGATTCTCAGTTTCGCTGATCATCAAATTAATGATTCAGATCTTATGTTTGTCTGTTTTCTTACGGAATTTGGAGTTAATTGCCTAACTGCCAGTGCCGGAGATTCTTAACGTTGGCACCCCTAACCTTTCTATATGCTTTTTATTGTGTATTGCAGATCATTGATGTCCTTCATCCAGGGAGGGCTAATGTTTCCAAGGTACTTTCTTTTATGAATGTTTTAGATTTTTTAAAAACAACAAATACTATGAATTCTGTAGTTGTTAATATCGTAAGTTAGCAATTCAATATTAGGGTTTTATGTATTTATTGATTGACAATTACATTATTAAATATCAATTTGTTGTGTATGGCATGAAGGCTGAGCTTAAAGAGAAGCTGGCAAGAATGTATGAAGTGAAGGACCCTAATACTGTATTTGTCTTCAAATTCCGTACGCATTTTGGAGGTGGCAAATCCACTGGTTTTGGTTTGATTTATGATTCAGTTGAGAATGCAAAGAAGTATGAGCCCAAGTACAGGCTTATCAGGGTGAGTCAACAGTTAACTCAACCTCCTCATATAGATGTTGTTTTTGCTGTGAAATTCCTTTTTAAATCTTCCCCTAATTATAGTAGTGCACTCCTTACATTATCATTGTTCTTGTTCCTACTTTTTCTGTATCCTTTATTTTGAGGTTAGTGTTGCAATTGCTAGTTGTCAAACCTCATTCTTCATATTTTTGTTATATGACATGTTATCAAAGTGTTTTAGCTACATCACATTTTTCTGAAGATATCATGAAGTTCTCTATATTTGGCAGTGGTGACTACTGTCATTCTGTTCTTCAAATAATGTCTTTCTTTAATATCTTGTCAATTTCCTGCTTAGTCTTATCATCCTTTATTATCTTGTCATCCTTGTTCTTGTTATATGATCTTCGAGAGTTGAACAACTCCTTTTTAATATTATGGGTGCGATGTTTTGTGCGAGCAAAACTAAAATCTATGTCTATTCCAGAATGGTCTTGACACTAAGATAGAAAAGTCAAGGAAGCAAATGAAGGAGAGAAAGAATAGGGCTAAGAAGATCCGTGGAGTAAAGAAGGTAATTCTGTAGCTAACGACAAATTTGTTTTGTTGATGATTGCATACCTCTAATGTAATACTTGTTGAATTAATTATAACATTTTATATCTGTTGCTGTGCAGACCAAGGCTTCTGATGCTGCCAAGGCTGGAAAAAAGAAATGAGTTTTGAGACATCTTGTTTTGATTTCAAGCTTATTTTGCTTTTGGTGTTTTCTAATATCTATTTTATCTTTGTTAGGTCTATAGAATGAGATATTTTGTTGTAAGTGTTGATCCATGTTTTATCTTGTTCAACTTGATACTTTTGAGTACTGCCATTCCATTGAACAATTTTGAGAATTCGGTAGTTTACTTTGCTTTCAAATATTTAGTAGATTCGAGGTAATGAATTTTTGTGTTCCATCAGTTGGCCCGAAACAGCATTGCCTGATTTTCATATGATTTGATCGGGGTTTGATTGCAGAATACCGTGGAAGTGTTCTGTCAATGACGTAATTGTTAGGATTATGGTTATAGGACTAATAGTCTAATACGCACAAGTTAGAACAGAATAGAATCTAGCAACGTTAAGTGGTAAAGAATATTTCCCACGGTTTGCTTAATTCGTATTTGGGGCTAATTCAAATTGTACTTGCTATTTGGAGTTAAGTTAATTACATGATGGACGGTATAGATATTCGTAAGTTAATTCTATTCTTTAAATATATAGATAGGGATGAATACTTCTCTTGATATTTAGGTAAAATATTTTAATTTAAAAATATGCATAAGAAAATTATTTATAATCGTAAAGGAAATATGCATAATTGATATATGTTAAATATAAACATATATTTTTTACATATATATTAAAAGAGACCCCTACCGTCGCTAGTTAATTGGGAGTTGTTTTTTATATACATATTAAAAGAATATTTAAGATTATAAAGAAATTGTGTATAATTTTTTCTAAAGAAATTAAAAAAAAGGAAAGAAAAAACTGAAGTTGAGAATAACATGTGCAGAGTAGAATAAAAGATTTAGTCGTATATAAGAGAATGAAATCTAATTTAACTAGGTCAGCAAATTTGAAGTAAATGGATAGAATTAGGAGGAAAATTCTCCAAAACGCTTGCATTTATAATTTTTTTGTGTTGTGCAAAATGAACGAAGTGAAATGACAATATCGTAGAGCATATAATTCTGGAAAATCAAACTTGTGTTGGTTGTGGAAGGGATTCAGATTCCTTAGGCATGTAATTTTTCTTTCAATTATGAGATTCATGTGTATAGGAAAAAAAAAAAAAAAAACCAACGTTAGAAGGGGGTCTTAACCTATTCGTTCTTGATTGTGTTTTAAAATGTTAGTCTCTATCTACAAAGGAGATACTATTAAGAAAAAATAATTCAAGAATTTTTTTAAAATTGTTTATATGGTTTTTTTATTATGTTACGCATACTTAAAATGAACTCTGTAATTATCATTGTATAATATAAGAGATTATGTTTAGTTCATGCTCGGGAATTATATAGTACATGCATTGAGTACAAATTTAAAGGGTCAGTAAGTTTTAATTTTATGCACAAAGATTTGAAAACATTTTAATAGATGTAATTCAAAGGTTGATTTGATTTTAATGAAGGAAATACTAAAAAAGACTTCATAAAAGACTCTCATTGCTTTTATCACGAATTTGATTTTAAATTCGTGAATGAAGATATGCATAAATATATATTTCTATTTTGGGATTTATTCATGAGATAGTTATCTCATATAACATAGATAAGATAGTGGGGTCTACCATTTGTAAAAAAAATAAAAAATAACATGGACCCATTACTTTGTCTCTGTTGCATGAGATAATTATCTCATCCGATATGAGATAATTATTTTCCTTCTATTTTACGGACAATTGCTAAAAACGACTCCATCCTTCACAATCTAACAGATTGTTCATATCACAATGACTATTTTGTTCGTTGACCACAAATATTTCTAGTTATTTTTTGGGAAAAGTATTTATCATTTTAAAAGATGTAAAGTTGTTATTTTTTTGGAAAAAAAATATGTGTAATTTTAAATGATGTAAAATTGTGTCATTTTAAATGAAAAAAAGAGATAGATCATTGGGGAGAGAAAGTGGACAAAATAATAATAATACGTGGCTCCCACTTTTTTATGATAGTGAAATGACATAAGTTGTTTTATTTAAAAAGACAAACTTTTTTTCACACAAAAAAAAGGACAAATATTTTTTTATATTCTTTAGGGATTAATGTTTTTCATGTTGTAAAAAATAATTTTAATTTTTATATATATAAAAATAAGTGCATGGAGCCTATATAAAACCCATATATAAAGAAACCCATATATAAAGAGAAGCAAGAGAAAATCAAAGGGAGAATAGCTTCTTATGTCGTCAGAAAAAGTTATTCTCCGGTTGTGAGACATAAAACATCGCCGCCTTTTTATTTTTTAATATATTTGTAAGAAAAAAATGATGGCCCACGTATGTCTGTGTCTCTCGAGAAGGATTTTGGTGGTCCTGGATCATTATTAATTCAGTGGTCCAAACAAATCAGAATGAGATAACTATTAAAGAGAGAGGAGAAATAAAAAATAGATTTTTATACAAGTATCACTCACTGAATTAAATGAGCACGTAAGGTATGGAGCACCAAAATTTTTTCCATGTCCCTATGAGGGAGAGAATTTATTGTGAGACGGGACCATCATTTTTTAGGTGGTTCTTTAGTGTAAATAGGAGGGTAAAATTGGAAAAAAAAGAAAAATAACAGAAGTAAAAAGGGAATGAAAAAATTAGTGTTGTGAGAGGGAGCACCAAATCATTGGATGGTCCTGGAGCATAGAAAATATTTCGCCTATGAGGAGAAAGATTTCCTGCAAAAGAGATTTATAATTCCCAAAATTAAAACATCACTAACCCATACAAAAGTAAGTGTCGTACACATTTATGACTGTTCTATATACAAGAGATAAAAATTATTTTCGCGTTATACCAAAAAAAAAAAAAATCGTAGAAACTCTTTTCCCTACTTTTTTTTTGTACCTTTCGTCATTTCGTATTAATTGTTAGGGGTTTTTTTTTGTTAGGAGGATGTTTTTTTAGAAATCCTAGAAAGATGCGACGTTTGGTACGAAGAAATTGAAAATATTTTTGGAAATTTCTTTTATAGTTAACTCAGCATTCCTGAACATATTTTCGCAACTTACCAAAAAAAATAAAATTCACATCATATTTCCAATATTTTTTCCCATAAAAAAAAAAATCTCTTGGGGCACGGTACATGTTGTGTACGTGTGTTGCTCAATAAAGTGAGTTAAGGGAACGGGACTTCCGTGTCATTTATACGATTCCTTGACTTCCTTTGGTTTTTTGGTCTTGTTTGTTTCTCTTTTTCTGTGTCGTGTTTTCCGCTCATTTTCTATCTGCAGGAGTTTCAACTTTCCACTAGTTCCTCGAATACCTTTATCCTCTTGTTCATCTCATACAATCATGGAGGATGCTGGATCAGCTGCTGCTACTCTCAACGGTAGATTCTTTATAAATTATCGCCGTTTTGCTTTCTGTCTTGGATGGATTAGTTTAATTTTTCTTCTGTTTACATATCCTCTTCAATTCTTGTCATCAGTATGTTGAACTGTAATGTAATCCAATGTCCATCACTTTCACTATGAAGGCAAAATTGAACGTGTTTTGATCGTGGAAAAGAGCCAAATTGAATGAATAAAATTGATAAAAGAACTAAATTAAAATAGATTACAACAGAAACTGCTATATATATATATATATATATATATATATATTGAATGAATAAGAACTGAACAAATTCAAAAGAGAAAATGCCATCTGGATTTGTGAATTCCAAACACATCCATTAAAAATGCTCTATGGATGTTTCTGCAAGTAAAGTAGTATCTGTTTGTGTTCTCTGGATTTGCTCATACAGCATACTGAAGAAGATCTGCATCGTTGGATCTAAACTACTGAGTATTCCTTTTTCTCTCTCCTTTTTTTTTTTTTTTGCATGGCATTTATCAATGATATCAATCCACTTTTATTCTTGTGCAATTAAAGTTTTTGATATAATGAGACATTTTGTTGATTTTGCTTCTGTGGATGGAAGGATCTTATTGTTTGGAACTTTGTTTTACCTACCTTTTTGTTATAGTGTTGGAAGCTAAGGATGGAGCAATTTCCGTGGCTTCTGCGTTTTCTGGTCACCAACAAGGTATGATAAAATATCATGTCTCATCTCCAGACACCTTTTTTTTTTAGTTTCTTCTCATAAGAAAAACAGCGCCAACCGGAAAAAAAAAGGACAAGAAAAAGAAAAAGAAATCATGACTCCAGAAAAGTCAGTATAAAATAGTTGTTTTCCGAGTATGTTTCTCTTTATTTCAATATGCATTATGAATATGGTTTAGCTTTCCTAGTGTGACTCCAGAAATCATGGTTTACCTTTCAATATAAAACGACAATACCAAATTGACATTTTACATCCTATGAGAGCCTGTTCGCTCAATTCAAATAAACCTCTTGAAGTGTGAGTCATTTATGATTCACAGGTTTTGATGAGCCTCTTTAATAATGGTTTTCGATATATAGGACTACAATATTTATTTTATTGATTTACCTTAATTGGTAACTCTTAGTCTCACATAGAAAAGTGAGAGTGGTTGGTTACTACTTACTACCAGTTCTAGATGTTCTTCGGTAGTTATTAAGTTGTTGGTGTTATATTGTGCTGTTATACCAGCTGTACAGGATAGAGACCACAAGTTCCTAACAAAAGCGGTCGAAGAAGCATATAAAGGAGTTGAATGTGGTGATGGAGGCCCATTTGGTGCGGTTGTTGTTCGAAATGATGAAGTAGTTGTAAGCTGTCATAACATGGTTTTAAGAAACACTGATCCCACTGCTCATGCTGAGGTTACTGCTATAAGAGAGGTTAAACTAATAATTATTTTGCTTTCATTCAGAATTTTTGTATTGATTTGCGAGATCTGAGGTCTATCACATGCCTCCTGATATGGAAGAATACCTTATTAAAATAAACAGGTTGTTTTCTGTCAGTTTCCTATCTTTCTCTGTCTCTTACTATTAGGCTTGAAACTATTCAAACAAGCATCTTTCCTATATCAATATTTCTTTAATTTTTGCTGGAATTTTGAATTTTTCATGTGATTACAACTGAATATCAATCCCAATACTTTAGGACCAGCTAAATACTTCATTCAGATAGATTCATTTCATAGTCACTTTTAACTATATGGTCTGTTTGGCTCTGGTTTTAAGAACGTGGATACAATATTCTATTACAACACTTGATTATGAATGTCATGCATGGCTGTATGTCACGGATGTTGCTTAATATTATAGGTGTTATTGTTCAGTTGTGCTTTGCTTTATTTTAGGATTGTTATTTAATTTTATTTATCAGATTAGTATATAAGAATAAACAGCGGTCCTGTTACAGTTGGTAGTGGATAGGAGTTGTGGAGTTATTTTCTTAGGAGTTACTTTTCCTTTTTCAGTTTGTATTATCTATTTAAGTTCCCTGAAGTTGAATAAAAAGCACTAAACAATTTATCAGAAGAGTTATTTGGAAAAAGCACCGTGTGCAAGAAGTCAAGCTTCCTCAATAAAGCCACCCTTTTTTATGTACGTAAGAGTTTGGTATCGGAGCCAGGCACCAGGCATGGAGAAACGATTGGAAAAATTAGAAGATGCGGTTCAGGCACTCTTCATTCAATTGAAAGAGATGTTCACCAAACTCTTTAGTTAGCTAGATTCTCTAGTACCAACCACCAAACTCTCCCATTTCCACGGTTCTCATTTCATTCTTGAGGCTTCCACACCCAAATATTTTTCTCTTTCTCTCTCCACCAAATGAGTAACCCTCGTAGCACTACCATTAATGTTAAATTTTTTGAATGCAGTGGTCCCTCATCCAATACCCCAAAATTTTCATCCAATGAGTCATTCCCTTCTACAATCCTTTGAGAAGAGGAAAGAAAAAGTTGTGGCTAGAGGACTTTTTCCAATCAACTGCAATGGCGAACATGGATATTAAAGATGATTCAATTACTTGATGTTGAACTTACTCTTGAGGACAAGAGTAATTTTTAAGGGGAGAGAGATGTTGCTTAATATTATAGGAGCTGTTATTGTTCAGTTGTGCTTTGCTTTATTTTAGGATTGTTGATGTTGTTATTTAATTTCTTTTGTTAATTAGCACTGCCTATTTATCAGATTAGTAGATAAGAATAAAAAACGGTCCTGTTACAGTTGGAAGTGGATAGGAGTTGCGAGAGTCATTTTCTTAGGAGTTACTTTTCCGTTTTCAGTTTGTATTATCGATTGAAGTTGAATAAAAAGCACTGTTCAATTTATCAGAAGAATTATTTGGAAAAAGCACTGTGTGCAAGAGGTTAAGCTTCCTCAATAAAACTACCCTTTTATGTACGTAACACTGTAACTCTCCTTTCCCTCTCTTCTCCCTCTTATTGTAAGAGTAGATTTCTATTTGAGCTAAAATTATGAGTGCATGGAATTTCTGGGATTTACAACTTTTTTAGTTGATGTTTTCTGATTAACTGGTTGTGACAGGAAACTTCTTCATCCTGATTTTTTCTAGCTGAAAGATTTGGTTCAACGTTTCCAGTTACTTGCTTTGTGGAAAAGTTAAATGATAGCTGCAAAATAGTTTAATAAGCACTACAGTGAACAGTCCTTTCAAAGAATACATTCATGTGTCTTGAAATTCTTTGTATGAGATATAAAAGCAAAATATGGAATTATCCATTTTTCCCTTTTTAGTTTTCATCGAGATTGGAGACCATCCAGGTATATTGCTTAGTCTATATGTATGATAACTCTATTAAGTTTTATATCGAAAACCATGGTTATATTGCCCAAACCTTATTTTTTTTATACTCATTTCTTTAAATATACATCTTTTTGGACCTCATGTTGTAACTGGACATCATTTGCAGGCTTGTCAAAAGTTAAATCAAATTGAGCTCTCGGACTGTGAAATCTATGCGTCTTGTGAGCCTTGTCCGATGTGCTTTGGTGCAATTCATCTTTCAAGAATTAAGGTTGGCTTTCCACTCCCCTCTTTTTCTCTGAACACCATATGTATCTTCTTCTTTTTTTGGGTAAATTGATCTCATTTTTGTTCTGTTCACATCGAAACAGAGATTGGTTTATGGAGCTAAAGCAGAGGCTGCAATAGCAATTGGATTTGATGATTTTATTGCCGATGCACTGAGGGGCACTAGCTTTTATCAAAAGGCTCACTTGGAGATTAAAAAGGCAGATGGTACTGGTGCTGTAATTGCAGAACAAGTATTTGAGAAAACCAAAGCCAAGTTTCCTCTCTACTGATTTTGCTTTAATCATATTCTGAACAATGAATACATGTTACAGTTGTTCATGAATTGAAGAAATATACAATTTGCATGCTCCTATGCTGGTGTTCATCTGTTTTTATCCCGAAGAATTGCAGATGATTATTGATATGTTAAATTTATGAAGGTACTTACTTGTTTTGATTATGGTTTAAGAGTTGCGTCGTAGGAAAAGCAAAATTCATGTAAGAGAAGGAAGCAACTTGGCTTGATAGCAACTGGACTGAATCTATGAATGACAGTGCCATTGTGTAAAGCAATCCAAGCTCTAAATTTCCGAGTTATATAATCCAAATACATGTCTTCTGAAACTAAAAAAAAAATACAGAACAGATGCAATGTAACCCTAACTATTAGCTCAAATTTTAAATTACATTTTTTACTCAATATATTTGCTAAAAAAATATGGATGATACAAAACACAAAGGATAGTACAATAAATTTTACTTTATTTTATGGATATTACAAAGTTTTTAATTCGTATATTACTCACTAAATATTTAACAACACAAGCATATATGAACCGTTAGCGTGGTATAAGAGCCACATATATAATCGCAAGAGGTGTGATCATCAATATAGGAATGCCTTAGACATCAATAATATTAACTAGGACTAAACAAGGGGTACTAGGTGCAGTGTATATCAATGTGGGGTGGTGTAAGTGGCTCTCCAAGTTAATAGGGTAACCACTCATACAATAATAATATCTTGTGTATTCATTTTTATTTTTATTTTTTGAATACAATATCTATCTTGTGTGTTCATAATGCAAATTGAGGAGATATTTATAGATCCCATGAAGAAGAGGGAGAGAAGGAAGTAAACTGTTACGAGGAAGAGCCAATATAACTTGTCTTTGCAAGGACAAGACACTTTGTAGCTGATGCAATGCATGCGTCAGCTACCGTGCAGAGAAAAAGTAAGAGGAGAGTCCTTCAACATAAGATATTTTGATATCTTATGTTAAGATTTCTGATAATAACCTAGACGATAGCAATGTTAAGAAAGCAAAGATGGTAGAACTGAAATGACTTGTTCCTTTGATAATGGGCTGGCTGAACAATTACATCAAACCTAACCTAAGTCTTCATTAATTTGTCTCCTACACGGTTCTCTTACTGATAGCATGAAATATGTCCCCATCACACGTGGTTCTTTCCACTATTGTTATGACTAGACATACAAAAGACATAAATAGAGACCTAATTTGCATTTGACAAGTGTGATTGTAATATAGTTGGAGATAGATTTGCAGTATTTAGGCCTTTCGCATATTTTTGTAGTAACGCAGAACCTTGGAGATAGTTTATAATTTTACTTCGTATCTCGTTGCAAACATTCTCTAAGCTATTATCTTCGAGTAGAATCAAATAAATAAATTTGACAAGTACGATTAAGATATTATCAAAAAAAATTGAAATAGCATACCTGGCTTTTGAACGAAAATATCTGTTCTAACTTATCACGAAGCATTTTTCCAATATTTTAAGTGGTGTGATATAAAATATGGGTTTTTAACATGACATAACAAAGTTTTCTATACACACAATATTTTGTGGGGTTCACACTTTTTAAAACAAAAAAATAAAATAAAAATTAAGGCACACAAAACGAATTTCTATAACATTACACAATCATTTTTCCTACGACATAACTTTTATAAAACCAATAAAATATTTGTTACAACTTTAAAAGCTTCCGGCATGATAAGTTGCTAGCAAAAAGGTGTTGCATGCAGTTTTCATTTTGTCACCGGCTAGGATGTTTATTTAAATATTAAATATTGATTACCGAGCCATGGATATGCTTATTGTTGTAAAAAAGTCCACGGTATGCTATGCTACTATATAACCCACCTAACAGTTGAAGAAATCTATACATTAAAAGCAATTATATTCAGGTCGTTTCAAGTATGGCTTCACCAATCAAATTCACATTGTTCATAGCTTTTTTAATTGTTTTAGTTGCGGGTGTTGCTGCTCAAGAAAGTCCTCCAATCGACTACCTTGAGGACACGATCGCTAATCATGCAGATGGACTCAGTAATCATGCAGTGATGAGTGGACTCTTTGCCTTTCTGCTTACAATTCTCATTGCGAGAGATTTGCTTTAAGAACTGTTTCAGTTTGTTTCAATAGCTCCCCATTTTTCTTCGTGCTTGTTTTAGTCTTGAAATGTCATATATATTTTGGACTTCTCTATCTTGTTTGGAATTGTGTTGTAATAAGCTGTGATTATCTATAGTATATATGCAGCGTTTGCCAAGAGTGCGAGCTGGTGATATGCTTCTTTTGTAATGTAAAAGTAGAATTTGATGGGGAGTGGTTTATATATATATATATATATATATATATATATATATATATATATATATATATATATATATATATATATATATATATATATATATATATATATTGGAAAATAATACTCTCATATTGCATGGGATACCTATCTTATGTCATACACCCATAGAAATTCGTGCCAACTTTTTTTTTTTAAAATTGTGGACCCCACATATTTGTGTCACCCACATGAGAGTACTCTATCTGATGTAATATGAGATTAGTAAATCCCCTATATATATATATATATATATAGGTATGATCCTTTGATACCAGTGTCAAATTTAAAATTTGACACCTCTTCTAAGAGTCATTAGATAAAAAAAAAATCAATGGTGTCACATGCTTACAAATCAAGTCATTGATCTTTTTTTATCTAACGGCTCTCAAATGAGGTGTCAAATTTCAAATTTGACACCTCATCTGAGAGCCATTAGATCAAAAAAGATCAATGTTGTCACATGCTTATAAATCAGAATCGTTGATCTTTTTTTATCTAATGACTCTCAGACGAGGTGTCAAATTTAAATACACCAATGTCAAAGGATCCTACTTTTATATATATATATATATATATATATATATATATATATATAGAGAGAGAGAGGCAGCATTTTGATTTTTTTTTTCTACCGTGTTAATTAAGGAAACGGTAAATAAGCATCTACCCTTGAATCCCTGATTATGAATTTTCATATACTTAATAATTGGAATTTTGCGAACAATGTTATTATTAATAATTGTGAAAAGATGGAATTATTTAAGCATCAATAGTTGCAAAGTGAAATTTTCATCTCAAATGGAGCCTCTCAGATTAAATTTCCCCCCTCCAATTCGTATTCCTTGTAGACTTATACAAAAGCGGCATGCTAAAATGCCATACAAGTACAACTTTGTCACAAGCATAATGAGAACTGATCTCGTAATATCACCGTTCAAATTCATCCTCATAACATAACATGTAAAAAATAATTCACCTAAAAAAGTTAAACCATTTGCGGAGGCAAAAAAATTCAATTATTGCATTCAAATCAAATAATTATGTATTTAATGTTATTTTTTAAATAATTAAGGATCTACTGCACAATGTGACGTCCCTTTTGGACGTCACATGTGACGCCTCAATTGAGGCGTCTCACCCTGAGGGGAAGACGCCCAAATGGGGCGTCTCTCATGAGGTGGTGACACGTGTCACTTTTTTAAAAAAAATATTAATTTAATCATAAAACTTCTGAAGGCCATAACTTTTAACTCGAGTATCCAAATCGGGTAATTCTTTTTTTGATTTCACATAAATTTTCGAGATCTACGTAATGACACCCCATTTGATATATTTTATCTCTCACAAACATAATTTTAAATTACAAGAATGGTATTATAAGAGCGGTTAAACCCAGAAGTCTCTGAGTTCTGGATTTGTGATTTAATATAAAAAAGTTAATAAAATTTTGATTTGTGATTTAATATAAGCTTTTAGGTTATTATTCGTGGTCTGAAACTAATGATGGCTTATGAATGTTTTTCAAAAATAAAATTATCTAAATTAGACGTGATTGCCTCTTGATTGAAACTCAATTTAGACGTGTTGGTAACGTGTCAGGTTTTGACACATGTTGACACGTGTCACATTTTTAAACTCAGAAGCCTCTGAGTTCTGCGTTTGTGATCTAATACAAAAAATAAATCAAGATTTGATTTGTGATTTAAATTAAAAAAAAATTATTTTTATTATCAAAAATTTTTGGTTTGTGATTTAAATTAAAAATAACAATTATTATTAATAAGGAAAAAAAATAACGATTTGATTTGTGATTTAAACTCAAAAATTAATTTGAGAAATCTGTATTAATAAAGGAAATAATTAAATAAATATTCTAAATCTCTAAGGAAGAAGGATTACCTGATTTAAATTTAAATTATGTTTGTGTGAAATAAAATATATCAAATGAGATGTCATTGCGTAGATCTCAAAAAATTATGTGGAATCAAAAAAGAATTACCTGATTTGGATACTCGAGTTAAAAGTTATGGCCTTCAAAAGTTTTATGATTAAATTATTATTATTTTTGAAAAAAAAGTGACACGTGTCACCACCTCACGAGAGACGTCCCATTTGGGCGTCTTCCTCTTAGGGTGAGACGCCTCAATTGAGGCGTCACATGTGACGCCCAAAAGGGGCGTCACATTGTGCAGTAGATCCGTAATTATTTGATAAACAACATTAAATGCGTAATTATTTGATTTAAATGCATTATTTTAATTTTTTTCTCCATTGGCGGAAGATACTTTATTATTTTATATTATTCCTTAGCATAATTTACAACCTTTTGAAAATTCCTTTATAACATTGCTTAAGCCAATTATGTATTGGAGGCTGAAGCATCTTCGAATTTCAGAGATAAAGTGCTAGACATATAAGACACCACTAATGACAATGAGAATTGGTTGTTGAATATTAATGTTAAGAATGACTGATTGTAGCATGTAATATGCAAATTTTTGCCCCAATAACAATGGAGGAGATCCGAACCGATAACACAGATAACACCCCGAGAGGATGTATAATCCACTCTTTTGGCATTTCGCACATTCAAAAGTAAAACAACTCAAGCATATCTTTACAATAAAAAGTAAGATTGTCACCCTATCAAAGAGAGTGGCTAATATTATATTTGCTTCTGAACCTGTTTCTCTTCAGACTCGCCATGTTACTTCCATGTTATTTAAGGTTGGAAGCAGATGAAATAGACTTCCTATTTGTTTTAGATGTTGTCCACCGCAAACATCTTTCTATACAAGGATTTGTGATGTGAATACAAGTTATAATTACAAGAGGAATTTAATTTATGTTAGTTATTTCATTAAATGTGACTTTATAATGCAATTCCATACCTCAATTTTAAGTGTCTTTTATACCTAATTAAATTTTTATACTAGGGCTAGCCTAGTGGTGATGGGGTGTGTGTAGTGTTTAGTGGGTGTGTGTTGCAGTTCGATTCCTATGTACTTTAAAAAAAAATTTAATAATAATGAATTAAAGAATAATGAGCATATCCCTTCACCAAAGAAAAAAAATTCAAATGAAACCTATATTTACTACTTGCGATTAGGTCGTATTAACTTAAAAAAAACAAGGTGTAGTTAACAGTGGGATTATTTTAAATTCTTTAGTCTTTGAGTCAATACCTACATGTGAGTCTTATTATGATGCAATAACATTGGTGCGAAAAAACTCTTTAAATTAAACTTATTTTAAAGTGTGTAAGTAAAGATATATTATTTATAGGTTTAATTTAAAGGGGAGGTTATACTTATATCTTTTTTTCTTACTATTTATTACTACCAAATCTTAATAATTGATTTTCATCAATCTAACTGTTATAATTTATTGGAAATTAATAATTAATTAATAAATATGATCCAATAAATTATAATCGTTAGATTGACAGAAATCAACGGTTAAGATTTAATAGTAAGAAGTAGTAAGAAAAAAGGCAGTAAGTATAACCTTTCTCTAATTTAAAATGTATTTTTATTTTAATCCATTAATATTTTAAAACAAATACAATTTTCTTTTATTATTTTAAAGGGGAAGGATATTGTAACAACCAAGTTGTGTTACTACCATGTTACTACCAATCAATCTCACCGTTAGATCGCTTATGTTGATCCAACGGTTATATTTATTTCCATCTTTGTATGGTTATGATTTCCCAAATTTAATATTTTATATTTATTTCCACTTTTGTATGGTTATGATTTCCCATATTTAATGCTTTCACTTTAAATTTGGGGAATCATAACCATACAAAGATGGAAATAAATATAACCGTTAGATCAACTTAAGCGATCTAACGGTGAGATTAATTGGTAGTAACATGGTAATAACATAACTTGGTTGTTACAATATCCTTCCCCTATTTTAAAAACAGACTTATATTTTAAAAATTCTTATCCACTTTTGTGTATACATGTAATAAATCTTTTTTTTTGGGTAACTGTAACAGATTTTGAATTGTATGTAATCAATCTATCACAAACAATTCAAAACTTATCATTATACAAGGAATATAAATAGAGAAAAGTGTTTATCCTTTTAAATGACATAACTTATATCTTTTCACTCTTATAAAGAGGTGAGACCCACATCTTTATTTTTTTTGTCAACTCTCTCTCCTCTTTTATCTATCTTTTTCTCTCTCTTAAAATGACATAACTTTATATCTTTTAGAATGATACACATTTTTCCCATATAAATAACCCAACTTCTCCTTTGGAATTTTGGTAGCAACCAAAAACAACCATATCTTTTCCGATAAGACATAATTGTAATATTAAAGTTGTTTTTTTTCTCTTTCCGCCCATGTCAATCGACCGTCTTTTAAGGAGAGAAAACAAACTTTTAAAATTATATCTATATCTTATCGATAAGACATATTTTTTTTTTTTTTGTACTCTCCTTCAGTATTATTGGATCAAAATCTCAAGAAGAGAAAATAAAATTGAAATTATGATCCAATAATATTGAAAATGAGTAGGTAAGATAAACGAGAAAAAAAATAGAATATATTAACCCTATAAATAATATAAGATACTCTTCTTGTAAATGTAGTGAACTTAAAATACGACAAAAATTAGTTTACCTTCACAAAGTGTAACGTTAAATTATAATTCATCATCCAGTTATATATCTGTCATTTAGTTTTATGTTTTAAAAAAATTTAAATAATAGATATTTAAGTAATACATTTTATTATTCATCAAACTTTAACTATTTAAATTTAAATAAAACAAATACAATTTTAAATGTCAATTTCAGAACATGCAATAACTTCTTGTATAAGGAAAAGAGGAGAAAAAAACAAGAATAGAAACTGTAGAAAAAGCAAAGGAAACAATATCGGGTAACACAAATGGAACACGCCAATGGATTTAATTAGCAATTGCCAACTGGAACGAAACGTGAAATGAATGAAATCCCTGAGTTTCCAGGTTTCAAGTTTCAACTAAAAGCTGGATATAGATCAAAAGCTCCCCACGATACTCTCCTTCTGATGTGATGAGTAATCAAGTTGAACTGAAAGTAGAACTACAATATCTGCTTTCACATTAAATGTTATATATACGGAGATTAATATTTTAAATAGTTTTGTAATTCGTTAAATTTAAATAATATTTTTTAATTTAATGGCTTATATAATTGGGAAAATTGTTTATCATTTTGAATGACAGAACTTATATCATTTTATTCTCACAAAGAAGTGGGACCCACGCCTTTATTTTTTTTTCAATTCTCTCTCCTCTTTTACTTATCTATTTCTCTATTTTAAAATGACACAACTTTATATCCTTTAAAATGATACACACTTTCCCTTATATAATTATACAATTCCAAATATTTTTATTAAAATAATATAAGAGGTAGGATATTGTAATAACTAATTAGTGTTATTAACAGTGATACTACCAATCAATTTCACCGTTAGATCGATTGTGTTAATCCAACGATTATATTTATTTCCATCTTCATATGATTATGATTTCTCATATTTAATGTGAAAGCAAAATATATGAGAAATCATAATCATATAAAAATGGAAATAAATACAGAATATTAAATATTGGGAATTATAATCATATAAAGATGAAAATAAATATAAATATTGAATCAATATAATCATCGTGAAATTTATTAATATTTATTGATAATAGTTGTTACAATTTTCTTTCCCCCAATATAATACGTTTATAAGAGTAGAGAGGATAAGAGGAATTTACCTTTTTCTTTAGCCCCGCGCACAAATCTCACAACAAGTAACAAAACAACAGCGTATCTCCTTTATACGACAAAATTAAGGAGAAAAAGAAAGAAAGAAAATAACGTGGGTGCAACTTGGTTGGTTGGTTTGGTCCACTACTTAAACCAAAACCAAAATCAAAACCAAAACCACCCTTCCAATTCTCATTACCATCAAAGTTCAGTCCAACAATAACCGAAACCCGTGAGCCCACACTCTCTCTCTCTCTCTAATGGCGTCTGAGCAACACGACACCGTTTTCCCCGAAGAAGACATGGACGACGACGACGACGAATCTCAGGAGGACGAGGAAGAAGAAGAAGACATGGACGACGACGACGTTTTAGGTGATGATGAAGAAAACGAACCTTTTCCTTCCGCCTCCTCCGCTCTCGCCGTTACAGTCGCCGTTCCCGGTTCCGCTATCTCAAACGGAGACAAACCTCCAATTTCGACGCCAACCTCCACAGCAGTTGTCGTCGCCGAGTCACCCGATCCGAAACGGCAGCGCGTGGATCAAATTGAAGAGAAAAAGCCTTTGGACGATTCACGGAGGCTGTTTCAACGACTGTGGACCGATGAGGACGAGATCGAGCTGTTGCAGGGTTTCCTCGACTACACATCACAGCGAGGATCCTCTCACCACAACGACACCGCTTTGTTCTACGATCAAATCAAGTGTAAGCTCCAACTCGATTTCAACAAGAACCAGCTCGTCGAGAAGATCCGGAGGTTGAAGAAGAAATACCGAAACGTTCTCAACAAGATTGGCTCCGGTAAAGAATTTTCATTCAAGAGTGCTCACGATCAAGCCACCTTCGAAATCTCACGCAAGATCTGGAGCAACATGGGTCAAATCGGCGGCGGTGGTGCCGTCGAAGATAATGCCTTGGACGACGACGAAATCAATCTCAATCCCATCTCTAACCCTAACCCTAATTTTAATCCCTCAGTACCCAAAATTGTGCCCAAAATTGAGTTGATTTTTGGGAATTCGGCAGAGAAGAAAACACGGAAGCGGTCACGGCCTCGATCGGGGAATGATGGATCAGCGTCGAACAAAGATCATACGAATTATAACAGCAATGCTACCCCTACTGTTACTACTACCGCTACTGCTGCTGCTGCTACTACTACTACGGCTAACACTTATAATAATTATAACAGTGGGCATAGTATACCTGGTTTGATTGAAGAGACTGTGAGGAGTTGTTTGTCGCCGTTGTTGAAGGAGTTGGTGGCTGGTGCCATGGGGGGTCCATTTGGGGGAAGAGGGTTGTCGTTGAATCCGGTGCCGTTGATGAATTTGGGTTTTGGGGGTGTGGAAATGGTGGATGAGAAATGGAGGAAGCAACAGATTTTGGAATTGGAAGTGTACTCGAAGCGGTTGGAGCTTGTGCAGGATCAGATCAAGGCTGCTCTGGAGGAATTGCGATCAGCTGGAGGAGGATGACCACAGCTTTTAATTCTTGTTTTTGTTTTTTGTAGTAATCTATTGGGATTCCTCCTCTACCTCTTCATGTCTAGTTCATACAGATTTGCTTGCTCATCGATGGTTGATACTGATAGTTTAGCAGCTAGCTAGTAATAGTAATTTTGTTTTTAATTTTAGTTTTTGTTGATTTCGTAGAGCACTTGTCCAATAAAATGTTTT
This sequence comes from Gastrolobium villosum, assembly GCA_032173675.1. NCBI lineage: Eukaryota > Viridiplantae > Streptophyta > Magnoliopsida > Fabales > Fabaceae > Gastrolobium > Gastrolobium villosum. The sequence continues at coordinate 144,719 of JAVKPL010011450.1, read as the reverse complement.
ACATGTTAGCCATTTCATTGTTGTTCCTTCAAATTTTAATGTTCTCATACATGTACAGAATCTACATTCTACAGACAGATTGGAATGAATCGGTACAACATGGGCTTTGTGCCATGATATATTGTTGTAAAAGATGCAAAATTGGGTTCTTAATTGCTAAGTATATCCTGTGTCTTTGGGGTTTGCTGGTCCACCTTTAGTATTGTTATTATGTGGGTATAGCATTATGATTCAGTCGATTGTAAGATAGCGTTTTCAAAAACTAAAAGAGATTCTGCCATGTTATTTGTCAGTAGTATGTTGTGAGCAAGGATAGTCGAACCCCCTTGAATTCAAGTTGCATCATGATTCAGTTGATTGTAAGATAGCATTTTCAAAACTAAGAGATTCTGCTCTGTTATCCGTAAGCCAGGATAGTAGAAACCCCCCTTGAATTCAAGTTGCATTATGATTCAGTCGATTGTAAGATAGCATTTTCAAAACTAAGAGATTCTGCGATGTTATTTGTCAGTAGTGTGCCGTAAACCAGGATACCGATGTTATTTGTTAGTATTTTCAACCAATAGGTGCATTTCGTTAGGGAACCGATGCAACATGTAAGGCACTAGGTGCACCTCGTTAAGCATGCGGTGCAACCTTGTTAGGCACCATGTGCATCACATCTTGCACCGGATGCACTTATCTAGGCACCGAGTGCATCTCATGATGCACCAAGTGCATCACGTCTAGCGCTAAATGCATCTCGTTAGGCACCAAGTCAAGCATCAGATGCACCTTGTCAGACACCAATTCAAGCATTAGGTGCACCACGCTAAGCACCGGATGCACCTCGTCAGGCATAAAGTTAAGCATCATGTGCGCCATGTCAGGCACCAGGTACATCTCGTCATGCACCACCTAGTCAAGCACCTGGTGCATGACTTGCCGCCTGGCGTGGTGCACCTGGTGCCTAATGAGGTGTACCTTATGTTTAGCTTGGTGCCTGAAAAGGTGTACCCAGTGCCTGGCGTGGTGCATGATAATTGATATTTTATTTCTTTTATACTGACAGTAGGTAAAGAATATCTATTCTATTTCCTAATCATTCCTAACCTTTCATATTCTCTCATCTTCGTTTTTTTATTTGTTTCTTTGCAATTTGGGCAATTTTTGTTATTGAGAAGAAATTTGTCTTGCCCATTTCACTCTTGGAAGTTCTATTCCCAAAGGAATTCAACCTTCTGAGAAAAACTCATCCCCTAAAAAAGGGTGATTTTGCCCTTATTTTTGTCAGATTTAATTTTTTGTTAATCCTTTTTACTGTTTTACGGTTCCATAATGGAAAAATCATAATTTTTGCATTAATTTGAGTTACTCCGATTGACTTCAAAATTGGTGAGTTAAAGTAGGACGTCCAGACGATCAACAGTCAGGCACCAAGTCAAGGCCAGGTGCACCACACCAGGCACTGGGTGCATCTCGTCGAGCACCAAGTCAACCACCTCGTCAGGTACTAGGTGCACCTCATCAAGCACAAAGCGCAACAAACCAGGCACGAGGTGTACCTTGTTCGGCACCATGTGCATCACATCCTACCCCAGGTGAACTTAGCCACAGAGGCAGACGTAGGTTGTGGAGAAGGGGGGCAACTGCCCACCCTTAAAATTTCAACCAGAAGAACCGACAAAGGTAAGCCATGAGTTTTTGGTGCCCACCCTTAAGATAGGAGGCGAACGCAGCTCAGAATGGTAGAGGTAAGCCTCTACTGTTTGAAGAACCGACAGAGAAAGAAGATGAGAAGGAAGAAAAGTAGGGAAAGGGAATAGAGAGATGAGAAAAAATGCCAACCTCTCCCTTTTTATTATAATTATTCTCTAACTACTCTCTACTAACTCTTACTATTATCTCCTTTTTACATGTCACCCTTGACCCATGTGTTCCCTCCTAATTTCTACACCCCATCTCTAAACGTTATTGGTCTCTTCTTTTCTTTTCACGTATCCCTTTTCTTTCTGCAATACTTTGTTCTCTTATTCGGTTTACATCTTCGATTTCCCCTTCCTCTGTTTCTTGGTTTGTTGCTACTGTATCACAGAATCACTATGAACCATCACAACTTGCTCTGTTGTTGAGTGCTCAGTGCCCACCCTTCATCAATTTCCTGGATCCGCCACTGCTTAGCCAGGCATCGGATGCACCTCGCGAGGCACCACATGCATCACGTCTAGCGGTAGGTGCACTCGCCACCAGGTCAAGCATTGCCATGCACCAAGTCAAGCTTCAAGAGCACCTTGTCAGGCACCAATTCAAGCAGCAGGTGCACCACCCCAAGCATCGGGTGCACCTCGTTAGACGCCATGTCCTGCACCACCCAGTCAAGCACCTGGTGCATGACTCGGTGCTTGACAAGGTGCACCCGATGCTTGACGAGGTGTACCTTATGCTTAACTTGGTGCCTGAAGAGGTGTACCCAGTGTCAGGCGTGGTGCACCTGGTGCCTAACGTGATGCATGATAATTGGTGTTTTATTTTTCTTTTATATTGATAGTAGGTCGAGTATATTTATTCTGTTTCCTAATCATTCCTAACCTTTCATCTTCTTTCTTTTTCGTTTTTTATTTGTTTTTTTGCAATTTGGCAATTTTTGTGATTGGAAGAAATTTGTTTTGCCCATATCACTATCAGAAGTTTTATTCTCAGAGGGATTTGACCTTTTGAGAAAACATACTCCTTAATTAAAAATGAATGAATTTGCCCCTATTTTTGTCAAATTCAATTGTTTGCTAACCTTTTTGTTGTTTTACGGTTGCAGAATGACAAAATTGTAATTTTTGCATCAATTTGAGTTGCTCCGAATGACTTGAAAATTGGTGAGTTGAAGGAAGAGGACCTGACAATCAATAGTCAGGCACTAAGTCAAGCACCAGGTGCACCTTGTCGGACACCAAGTCAAATATTAGGTTCACCTCGTCAAAGAATTGATACACCACGTCAAGTATCAAGGTGCACCTTATTTTGGACGTGAGTGGTCACACCTGGATTAGGTATGTTCTCAAAGGGGATCACTCCTGAATGTGGCGTGAGTAGCCACATTCAATTCGGACGTGACATCGTACAATATCCGTAAATAGTATAAAAATAACTATATATATTCATAATTAATTATTTAAATTACAATAAATTAATTTTTTTACATTTCTTTGTCTACCCTTTAGCCATCTCAGGGCCAAGCCCTCATTTGGCAGGCCTTCTTAAATGTGACATCATAGGCCACAACGCATTTGAAGTGACACAAACCCAATAGAAGAAGCCCAGTTCGAGTAACTTTGGTGTAATAAATTATTATAATCAACACAAATTCATCACCCAAAATAAATAAATAAATAAAAAATAAAAAATGCGTACCTTATCCAAGTAAGTATGTTCCCATCACAAAGGCATATACTATGGCTTCCCATGGTTCTCCTCCACACAAGAACCCAGAGTCAGTCACAGCTGGCTGAACCCATCATAACATAAACACATTAGTAACAATGGCTTGTGCAACCACAAGGCCAGCTTTCTCCTTCCACCTCTCAACCCCTTTTTCCAATCTCAATCCTTTCAAACCCAAACTTCATTACACCACTCCTTCCTCCTTCTTCCCTAAAACGAAAACCCTCTACAACAAAAGCTCTAATAATCGTCGCAAATTCACCGTAAATTCCGTTGAGATCTCAAAAGAAGACACACCGACACCCACTTCAGAGTCAGAGCAATCAGACTTAGCATCACAATCACAAGAATCTGAAAACTTGGATAAGCGTAGCCTCCTGGAAGAGAAATTCGCGGTGCTGAATACTGGGATCTACGAATGCCGTTCGTGTGGGTATAAATACGACGAGGCAGTTGGTGACCCTTCGTATCCGATTCCGCCGGGATTTCAGTTTGAGAAGCTACCGGAGGATTGGCGGTGCCCGACGTGTGGGGCGGCGCGGAGTTTCTTTCAGAGTAAAAGCGTTGAGATAGCTGGGTTTGCGCAGAACCAGCAATATGGGCTTGGTGGCAATTCTCTCACTTCTGGTCAGAAGGCTGTGCTTATATATGGCTCTTTGGTCTTTTTCTTTGCGCTTTTTCTCGGTGGCTACTTCCTACAATAGTTTTATTATCTTCATCTCATCTCATCTCATCAGGTAACTTTTTTCTTTTTCTTTTTTTATTTTTATTTTCTCTCATTATTTAAGCGTGAAGAGGGCTTGCTTCTGTTCGATGTGTATTGGTGCTATATTCAATATCTGGAAGTTGTAGTTTTTATTTGAAACGACAACATCGTCCAATGCTTTTGTTGGTAACATGTATATGTATCTAGTCACTGGTCTGAGCCGAGTGTCCAATCAAAGATACATGATTAAAGAATGTGTTCTTCATCTCACATATCTACAACTTCAAGTGAGTCTTCCCCCTTCCCTTACACATAATATATATATATATATATATATATATATATATATATATATATATATATATATATATATATATAGTAGGAATAAATCTTTGATACTAACAAAGATTCAGTACATCCCTCCAATGAAAATAAAATATTACATATTAGTTAAAATTCTTTTTTCTGTCAAAATGTGTACGGCTCTGATTAATAAGATACACTGAATCTAGGTGCTACCAAAAATTTATTCGAAAACTAGGGTAGTGGAAGTTTCTCTTGTTTTGGTAAATTATAGATTACCCCTAACAATTTGTCCTGACAGATAACTCATACAATGTTACACTATACAAGTTATTTTTTCTTTATAATAAAAGCGTTTTGTATCAGTTTTTATGTCAATCAATACTAAGTTCTTATTCGGACGATCTTAAAAGCCACGCCCCTCACGTTAATCTAATGTCTCAAAGATTTGGTTCTTATATGCTGGTGCAAGCTTAAATTTTAATTTTACATATATACAAAGGAATGGTTGTAATTTAGGAGACACAAGCATTTCACTTGTTTATTACCTCTTTTTGCTGAGAGTATTGGTTGATTTGCGCAGTTTTTTATTTTTTATTTTTTTTTTTCTGGTAAACGATTTGCGCTGCTTAATTGCCCATCAGACTTGCAGTAACTTAGCCGTTAAAATATTTTTTGAGTTCACATATAGTTTATTTTTTCTATAAGGAATTTGTATTTATGGGTATTTGGAGGGTTATGATTCATTATGACTTTTTAAAATAAAATGAAAAGTAAGATGAAAGAGATCCTTTTTGCAAGGGTAGGCAATATTATACACAGAACATTTTATTTATATAAAAAATCATATCAATTTTTAAAATATTTAATTTATCGTTAAATCTGCGCTAGATTACATCAGTTTTTTTATGTGAATCGTATTCAGTTCGATAATTCTAGACAACTATTATCTTTTATTTGTTTTCAATAAATCTTATTCACGTAACATTTATCTTATTATGCAAATCACTGGAAAGGTCTAGAATATTCGTTTTTGTGCTTCTAACTAAGTCAACATCAACATAATAGAGAGGTTTAAGAGGAGAATATAGTAGAATAAAAAGATCTCATGAATTTTGAAGCCCACAGATTTTTTTCTTCGAATGAAGAAAGAATAAAGTCAAAACTAAAACGGTTTTGAAGGGTTGCACACATTAAATTAATTAAAATAAGAGCAACATTAACATTCAGAGTTTCATGTGGACAATAAAAAAGTGTAAAAAAAACAAAAAAAAAAAAAGAAACGACGATTTTCTTCTTTTTATTCTACACCAAGTCAGGTACCGCACAGGATAAAAAGTGCTCCTGTGAGCCCAACGGGATTTTATAACAAGCCACCCTACCCTACTCATACAGTCGACAGCAAAAAATAGCACTGCCAAGTTTTTTACATACAATACTCATAGCTGATATCCTCCATCGGCCTCGACCAGCTGCATGAATAAATTTATAACTTGAAAAGCAAGAATTTTGAGACATCTTAAAACTCTCGCAACTTTCCAATTGGTTTGGCCTCGACAACTATCAAGGAAGAGCCCTTGTCTACTGAAGGCTGATCGTAGCAACTCCTTCACTGCAAATTAGTGTTGTTGAAAGCTTTGATCAGCATTTGTCTGCCTATTGATTTCCGGCATCAAATAAATGCCCCCTCAAATTCCATTGTTGAATTGAACTTGAATGAGCTCCGATTTGAGGAACAAGAAGCAATTGCACTTCGGTCACAAGGCAAATGAAATCCACAATAATCACTATTGAGTCCCATACTCTGGCATATCTTGGGGTTGGCGAGTTTTAACTTGGTACACCTTCTTCATGTGCTTATCATAAGCTCCCCCCAATGCAGCTTCTTGATGCCCAGTATATACTCCATTCGTATCCGGTGCTCTAGTAATCCACTTCGGTGGTGGTATAGGAGGACCCATGTTCTGCACAAATTGGTGTTGCAGATTGGTTGTTGGCCCTGAACTTGGCGGCCTCATTAAAATCATTGCAGGTTTTGGTGAAGGCACTGCAGATGACCTAGGTCTCACACCTTCCTCCATTGACAAAGCATTAAACCCAGTTTTCATGTTGTGGAACTGTTCATGATGTTGCGACCTATCTTGTACCCTAAAATTCTGTCTGTCATTTTGTCCACCATTAGATGAGATTGGATATCTAGGCCTAGAAATTATGCCCTGGTGATTATAATAGTGTCCATGATAACCGCTTGTGTCCTCCCCATAATACTTTCCCGATCCAGAGGGTCCAGGTGATCTGAACTTGTTCATTGTATGATGGCCTGGAAGTTCCGGCAATCCTTGGGATATATTATTCAATCTAACATTAAGGGAGTTCTTGACAAGACGATGTGCTGCTTCTCCCAGTTGAGGGCCAGCTATTGATCCAGGTACTTGTGGCCTGTCAGATGCATCACATACAGAAATGTAAGAGCTTTTTGGAAGTATCCTGTCTTATCACCCACACAATAAAGACCCTATTTCATGCATCAAAACTTCACATGTTAACATGAACGGCATTAAGAACTTTTCTACACACTTAACAAGGAATTTTCTAGATTTTCCACAAAAATATTTCTAGAAGTAAAAACTGATGATTTTTCTTCTAACATTTTCGTCCACATACGGCAATGAGTAATACAGTACCATTACCACATCAAACGTTAAATTTCATCAGTAGTTCTGGGACAGTTGTAATATTGTATCCCAGACAGCAAGAATATGAAAATTTTACAGCACCAATCTATAAACCTCAGGAATAAATTCTCACCTTTCTCTCCCTTGTTGTCGCCGACCACCATTGTCATCGTGCCATAGCACAGGAACCGGTTTGATATCAATGGCTTTTATTATCTGCAAACATAACCAATGTCAAAGTAAATGTGATCTATAGGATTGATCCAAAAGGAAACAACAGAGAATATAATTTTTCTTTGGAAAAAAATAAACAGAAAAACATAATAATGGATAAAAGTATCTACACATGCCAACTATTTGAACCATACTATTGACACAAGAATCTGGTTCTAAATATAAATGAATGAGTCATGAAGCTCCATCCATGGAATGTACTGATACAAACCTTGGGAGAACCTCATCCCAAAAACTAGCTCAAGATGTAGGAGAGCCCAAAGTCCATATAAACCCTCACATAAGTCACCTATATAACCAATGTGAGATTCCAAATCTCATACCTTGCAATAGGATCGTAACATTCCACCATATTCCGCAGCCCCGGCACCCACGAGGGCTGGCTTTGCGCTAGTCTTTTACTAGCTCTGGGCGAACACTGCAATGCCAGCGTCACCACCAGCGCCGCTCGATTGAAACCGGGAGATATAGTGGAAGGCTCTGATACTAATTGATACGAACCTTGGAAAAACCTCAACCCAAAAGCTAGTTCTCCTAAAGTCCATTTAAACCCCACATTAATCACCCATATAACCAATGCGGGACTCCAAGTCTCATTCCTTGCAATAGGATCGTAACATGTACCCATTAACATTATATGTCAGATGCAAAGAGAAGTTAGTATACAAACCTTTTTGGGCATTACTACACCATCCGGAGGTTTGGGGATATGTCTATGTTTATGAGGACTAAGATAAGTAATATTTCTGAAATTTAAAAACAGTCGACATCAGTTCACCCGAAGATTTTAAAATATTAGGCAGGTAAAAAGGACGAAACTTACAAAACTTGATTATACTCAATGTCTTGCAATCCCTTGATGGGAGAGGATACAACAGTTCTGAGCGCATTTCTTTCATATAACCAAAGATATCCATTCATACCACCACTGCTAATAAAGGAAACAAAACACACGTCTGTTAAAAAGATAACCATAATTTATGACTGATGAATATTACCAAACACATCAACTAACCTAGCATTTGGGTCAATTGGCCAAAGAGGTCTTTCATGCATAGGAGAATGACTATAATATTGGTAATACGATAAGATATATGGAGCCAAATTATGCGCACAGTTGACGTAAAGCAAATCAAGCATCTTACTATTTCGAAGCTGTTCCTCCTCCTGCAATAACAAGTGTGAATGAAATTAAGCACTCACGCAACTAAGCTGTTCTCATAAATTCTTGTTCTGTAGAACACGGCCGACTTTGAACAAAAATAAGATTCAATTTACCTGTTGAAAACTTCTGTAGGACTAAAAAAATAAAAATCTAAAGTAAAAAGTATTCTAGCTCAAACCAAAAAATAAAAAAATCTAGCAATTGAATAGCAAGGAGTAGGTGATAATTATGCAAAAACAAAACAACTATAACAGAGGATTAGCACTTAACATATCTATTTAGAAGTTGCTACAGCCAATCAACAATTCCTATTTCTTAAGTAACAGCTTTATTTCCCTCTGCTAGGAACATCTCAATGCAATAGCGTCCATATTTCAAGAGTATTTTTAAAATAATCTATAGATAGAAAAAACTTTCTGCATAATCCAAAATATCAACTCCTTTGTTAGTGGATTCAAGAAGACCCTCAGACACAACACGAAGTGCTGAAAAACCATAACCACCAGGTTTGATTTGACAGTTTATTCTCTGATGCAATTCGAAGGCCAACACAATTTCGGACCACAAATCTGACATATTTATTCATAAACATAGAAGAATAGAACTAATAAAGCAAGTACCAACAACCAGCCCCCTCCCAAAAAATATAAAAATAAAAAACTTTTCCAGACCGTTAATGTTCCTTCAAGCTTCCTCGTGGCAGTAAGCAATTTCTTCTCATCAATGAACGGCAACTTGGCAATACCCTGAAAAACACTCCAAAAGTAACCTTAAATCCCACTTCATTCTAAAGCTTTCACAAAATGTCTATTAAGAAAAAAAAAAACAAAAACACAACAATATTATATTACCTGCCATGCAAATCGTTTGCCATTCATATCAATCTCAAAATCTGTCAAAAAGCAATCCAGGTAATGCAAGAAGGTATACAAGATATTGCAGGAAACATCAATAACAGACAAATGATCTCACCAGCAGGGTAGAATTGAAAAATAGGTGATGAAGGATCAATCATCAAATCCCTATATTTTTCAGGCAGTGCACTTGAACTGTAACAAGAAATTACCAAGCATCAGCACAGGAAGCATGATATAATATATATGAGGACAGGAGAGAAGAAGAAACCTTGAAGCAGGCAGGGTCCCCATGAGCTGATCAAATGGTTTAAATGGTTCTCCCAAAAAAAAGGTTATTTCCAGATCAGTTAGATCTTTAAGATCAGAAGCAAAAGGAGCGTAATGGTATGGGTAGTACCTGAAGAAACCATCAATAGTGAAAAAAATTGAAGAATGGTCATGGGTGATAATTCAACAAAAATGATGGGGACTCTGCGAAATTCACGTTAATCATCGTAAAGCAACTCAGATATCAAATCCTGTATCCCAGCCATCAAGGAAACCAGTGCTTATTATGTTTTATTACATTCCTTATAAAATCATGTTTACAAGTTCCCACTAGCAACCGTCTTTGGGATAATAACAGAATCCATGAAACTTTACGTTTTGAGCAGCAGCCCAAGGTTTGAAGAGAATATAAATATGCAGGGAAAACATGCTTAAAGAAGAACAGACTTGGACAAAGAAATTCGTCAAGCCACACCAAGTAATTCAGTACAATTGTTAAAAATAATTATCAACCCATTATTTTTTAATTGTCTTGCCATCCATCATGTGAAGCATCATAAACTTTTCAGATCATCTTAGAATACAGTGTAGAGACAGAACACAAGAAAGTGTAACTCACAAACAAGGAATAATTGATCCACAAAACAATGACCTAACACCTCCATTATACTAAAACTAGCTTATGAAAAGACACTTGTATCCTTTACTTTGGGTGCACCATAACTAAATGTTACTTAACCAACAAAACTTTGTTAATCACATTAACTTCAACACACCCATTGCCCTAGGATTTATTCAAGCCAACAAATAATCATAAAGTAAACTAAAATCCAGAATTCCAGAGTCCATACAAGTCAGCTTTCTAGTACTATAAACGGCCTAAGTAGTTGCAATTAATCTTTTGAGGGACCAAGAGTGGGGTAACTTCATGATTTCTCAGTATGAGTACAGAAGTGCGTTTTTCACCAAAACTGGTAGCTGACACTAGTATATCATGCATGTAAATGTACCAGCTTATCAAGTCAATAACATAAAAAATAGCAGGAATTGGTGCGCAAATATAACCCATAACAATTAAATAACAAAAGCATTGCTAACCATTGCCATGAGCAGACACCCTGATAGTAATACCGGCAAACCCAACAAAGGCCTTCAACATATTTCAGGACCTACGACGAAAACGAAGACAATAAGCTATCTTCTAATATAATACATACTTTCTTGAAATCCAGAAATTAATGGGGTTAAGTACAATAGTCATCTACAAGCAAGTGAAAAAAAAAAATATAGAACTGAACAAACCATCCATCAATATATGAGGAAAACAATATATAAATTTTTTTAGCCAGAAATAAGCTCTTATTTTCTCATGAGCATAAAATACGAGGAACTGCACAAGCACACTCTCTCTCCTCCTTGTTAAACACAGGCAGAGAGTAAGATCAAGAGTTCAAGACACACTAACAGCATGTGTCTAACATATCAGTTAAAAATATAAGAAGTTTATGTACCAAAAGAGAGAGAGAAAGAGAGAGAGAGAAGTTTATATACTTGTCTAAGGTAAGGTGTGTTTCAGAAAAAGATACAGTTCTCAACCTTTTTTTTATAATAGGTACAAACACAGTACTCAACTTTTATTATTGAAAAACTTTTTACGTGTCCTGTTCCGTGGGGCTATTCACCTCCGAATTGCGCATAATTTATATGTACGCGATGCCCCGGATGTCTAGTTTTTCAGAAGCTTGGAATATTTTTTTATCGCATCTGAATTCGATTTTATACAGATTTTATAAGACAGCAAGGTTTTCTGCAAAGTATAGAAAATTCAGCAAAGGGTTTTATCATTGAAATTTTCTATGTTCGATAAACGGTTTCATTTTTCTCAAATTGTTTTTATGAGAATCAAATGTGGACCTTTTCAAGTCTCCAAATTAAATATTTGATAAAGTTTTAAAATTAATGAGTTTCATACCGCTGCAACTCTAATACGATTTAGCAAACAACCCTCTTGGATGCATACAAGAGTGGGTGTTACACTAATTGGTAGCAATGAATTATTTCGATTTGTAGTCACTTGAAAAGAAGGATTTGTATATTATTGAATTGTATCAATAACTATACAAGAATTCTCTATTTAAAGAGACTAAAAAGATCTAATGAGCTAAGCCCAAATAAGCTTCTAGAGTATTATAACTATTACAAAATAGTGATACAAAATAATGATCAGGTAAATAATTCTAATATTTACAATACTCCCCTTCAAGCTGAGGAATGGATATTTATCATTCTCATCTTGTTAGTAAGTTCTTGAAATCTATCATTAGGAAGACCCTTAGTTAAGAAAATTGACGACCAGAAGGAATATATGGATTAGTAACCAGTCCACTGTCTAGTTTCTCTTTAATGAAGTGGGGATCAATCTCAATATATTTGGTTCGATAGTGTTGAACTGGATTGTGGGCTATACAAATAGGTGACTTATTATCACAAAATAACTTCATAGATCCTTTATATCTCACCTTGAGATCATCAAGAATGATTTTCAGCCACAATAACTCACAGATACCTCAAGCCATGGCCCAAAATTCTACTTTTGTGCTTGAACTAGCAACCACATTTTGCTTTTTACTTCCCCGTGTTATTAGATTTCCACGGAGAAACATACAATAGCTCGAAGTAAACCGTCGGTCAATCACAGATCCAACATATCGGCGTCTGTATAAACTTCTAAGGATAGGTTTCCTCCTCTCTGGAACAATAGTCCTCTGCCTGGTGTACCTTTCAGATATTGTAGAATCTTGTCCACAGCTCGCAGGTGTTTCTCCATCGGATCATGCATAAATTGACCAACAACACTAACTGCATAAGCTAGATCATAAACGAAGAGAGAAAAATAAGGAGAGAGAGAATCTGAAAGGAGCTTAGTTTTTGTAATTGTGAGAAAATGATTATTGAATTAGAGAAATACAAAGGGGTCTATTTATAGACCTACTAAACTATGCTAACTGCAGTGAGTTAATTAACTATACAATATTAACTCACTGAGTTAGAATGTAACAGAAAGCTAATTAGTTATAGGTCAGTTACACAATTAGTTCCAGGTCAGTTACAACAATGTAACTGACTCTACAAAGTAAAGCTGGTCAGTTACAACAATGTAACTGACTCTACGTAGTAAAGCTGAGTTACTCCAATATTCCCCTTTTTAAGCTCAAGGGGGTTTGGTCAGCATTGCATGATCTAAGACCTTGAGCTTATCTCTAAGATCTGCAAATCTGGAAGCAGAAAGAGGCTTAGTGAAGGTATCAGCAACTTGCAGAGAGGATGGAACATGCTGCACAATAAGAGACTTAGCCAAGACTTTTTCCCTGACAAAGAAAACATCTAGTTCCATATGTTTTGTTCGAGAGTGCAAAACTGGATTATGAGCAAGAGCAACTGTGCTCTGATTATCAGAGTAAATGACAGAGACTTTAATTGGAATTTGGAGCTCTTGTAAAAGAGATTGCACCCACAAAATTTCTGCTGCAGCATGGGCTAAGCTTCTATACTCAGCTTCAGCACTTGAGCGTGCCACTAGGGACTGCTTCTTGGCCCACCAGGAGATGAGATTGGAGCCTAAGAACACACAAGCTCCGGAGGTTGACCTTCTATCATCTGGATCTGAACCCCAATCAGCATCAGAAAAGGCCACAAGTGAGAGAGGTTGCTGTGATGAGGGTGGATGAAATACCAAACCATATGATAAAGTGCCTTTTAGATACCTCAAAATGCGTTTAACAATTTTCCAATGTTCCTCAAGTGGCTGGGATAAAAACTGACATACTTTATTCACACTATATGCAATTTCAGGTCTTGTTAATGTAGCATACTGTAGTGCTCCAACAATAGACCTGTAAAGTGAAGGATCAGGAACATAATTGGAACCAAATTTGCTTAGTTTGCATCCACTGGGCATAGGAGTAGAAATGCCTTTAGCTTCTGTCATTCCTGCTTTGTGCAGTAAATCTCTAATATATTTGGATTGAGATAACAGTAGTCTTCCATTGGAGAGGGGTTTGACTTTAATTCCAAGAAAATAATCCAGATTTCCAAGTTGTTTTAAGGCAAACTTGTTGTGTAATTGATCAATCAGATTCTAGATCAAATTAGAATTGTTTCCTGTAATGATGATGTCATCCACATAAACCAGAATAAAAATGCAGTTACCATTAGATCTAAGAATGAAGAGAGAAGGGTCACATTTGCTGGAAACAAAACCAAAGTGATGAAGAGCTGCCCCAAGCTTTTCAAACCAAGCTCTAGGAGCTTGTTTTAAGCCATAGAGAGATTTGTGGAGCTTGCATACAAGTGTTTTGTCAGTAGCTTCAAACCCCGGAGGTTGAGACATATATACCTCTTCTAAAAGATCTCCATTGAGGAAGGCATTATTCACATCAAGTTGTTTTAGAGGCCAGCCATGAGATAAAGCCAAGGTGAGTATAATTCTGATAGTTATAGGTTTTACCACTGGAGAGAATGTTTCATTGTAATCCCAGCCATATTGTTGATGAAAGCCTTTGGCAACAAGCCTGGCTTTGTACTTGTTGATTGTGCCATCAGAATTTTTCTTTATTTTGAAAACCCATTTGCAGCCAATGGGTTTTCTGGATTCTGGCAGAGGCAGAAGAGACCATGTCCCATTAGCTATAAGTGCATCATATTCCTGTTTCATAGCTTCAGCCCATTTGGAATCGGCAAGAGCTTGTTTTACATTTGTTGGTTCCATGTGAGCAGTGAAGAGAGAGGGGGCTGGACCCTTTGACCTGGTATGAATGGTATGAGTAGGAGAGTGCATTTTGAGATTTTTATAGGGTTGATATTCAGATCCAGATGAGGGTGCAGAGGAAGAAGAGGAAGTGGGAGAGATTAAAGTAGAGGGAGACAAATCTGGACTTTGTGAAGACTGAGAGGAATCAGTGTGAGTTTGTAATGGAGTAGAATGAGATATGGGAGATTTATTTGTAGCTGAAGAAGATGTATTGGCAGAACTAGAAATATGTGGTGAATAACAATTATTAGAAGGAGAACTTGGAGACTGAGTGCTAGAGGATGCAGAACCAGAAGAATCAGAAGCTGTATGGGAATAAGATGCTGTAGATGATGTATCAATGAGCATATTAGGTGAGTTGTTGACATGTCCAGAAGAGGAAATGGGTGAGTTAGATTGAGATGGGAATTCGGATGCAGTTGGTGATTCTGATGCAGTTGGTGACTGTGAGATAGTGTTTTGAGGAAAATGAGAAAAGTAGTTGTTGGCAGAGGTGTAAGATATAGGGATTATGTTACTTGAGTATGTAGAAAGAGAAGTATTTGAAATGTTGGAGGAGGGTGAAGAAAATAACGTTAGATAGGGAAACTTGTATTCATTGAAAACAACATCTTTGGAAATGTAAATCTTTCCATCAGTACACAAGCATTTATATCCTTTGTGACTTGGTGAATAACCTAGGAAGACACATTCTTGAGATCGAAAGTCAAATTTATGTTTGTTGTATGGACGAAGTAGAGGAAAACAGGCACATCCAAATGTGCGAAGGAATTGATAATCAGGGAAAGTTTTGTAAAGTTCAAAATAGGGAATTTTGAAATTTAAAGTTGCAGTAGGTAGCCTATTTATCAAGTAGACAGATGTAAGAAAGGCATGGTCCCAATACTTAAGTGGAAGAGAAGCATGTGCAACGAGTGTGAGACCCATATCAACAATTTGTCTATGTTTTCTTTCAACTAATCCGTTTTGGTGATGAGTGTGAGGACAAATTAGTCTATGTGTTATTCCTAATTCTGCAAGAAATTTTGTGAATGGTCGAAATTCACCACCCCAATCAGTTTGGACAGACTTGATGTTGTATTTGAATTGATTGGAAATAAAGGAGTGAAAGTTTTTGAAGGTGGTTAAGGATTCTGATTTTTGTCTAAGAGGATAAATCCATGTGAATCTTGTTGTAACATCAACAAAAGTGATGTAATACAAAAGTGATGTAATACATGAAACCTTGAGAAGATTGAATGGGTGCAGGCCCCCATAAATCACTAAAAACTAGTGCAAAGGGTTCATTGTATTCAGTTGAAGAGGGAAAAGATGGTAATCTATTTTTGGGATTTTCCCATACAACAAGCTGTACAAAAATCAGAACTAGTTTTATTTCCAACTGGTATATTACAATGAGACAGTACTCTTCGTACAGCATCATGGTGAGGATGTCCTAATCTGGAATGCCATAGAGTGTAGCTCTTTGATACATCATGTACAGACTTCTGATCACTACTGACTTTATTACATGACAAAGAATTACAAGCTAAAATGGGTAATTGACAAGTTGACAGATTACAAGAAGATTTGTTTGAAAGAACTGGAGTAGTGGCTTGGAGTCCCTTGAATTTGTAGAGACCATCTTGTCCAAGAAATCCTTCAAGTAAGACCTCCTGGGACTCATGTGATTTAACAAAGCAATGAGTAGGATGAAATTCAAAGTAAACTTGGTTATCTTTTGCAAATTGGCTGACACTGATTAGATTTTTGGTAATTTTTGGTACTAGAAGGAGATTATGTAAAGATAGAGAAGTATGTGGTTTAAAAGGAGAGATGAAACTACTTGAACCAACAGATGTAATAGACAAACCTTGCCCATTTCCAACAAAGATCTGTTCTGGGCCATCATACTGAGAGCTTTGGATTAGATTGTTTGGATCTGAAGTGACATGGTGTGAAGCTCCCGAGTCAGGATACCAATCCAGAGAAAATTGGCCATTAGTGGAGGCAGGAAGTGCATGTAGAGATCCACCTTGAAAGGATGAAGCTGTAGAACTAGGAGCAGCAGGTATGGAAGGCAAAGAATTCCAGTTTGAGCGAGCCGGAATTTGAGAGTGCCAAATTTGCTGTTGCCGGAAAACTCGCCGGAGTGTTCGCCGGAAATCTCACCGGAAAATTCGCCGGATGGTGCACAGTCGTCGAAAAATGAGACGGAGTGGACTGTGGAGGTACGAAGCCTGTATTGTACCTCCACCAACAGTTGACAGCCTCGTGTCCATTTTTCCGGCAGAGTTGACACGTTACAGTGAATCTGCCACCGCCTCTACCACCACGATTTCGGCCGCGTCCACCACGCCAACTACCTCGCATTGGTTGAACATAACTTCTTGAGTCAGTTTCTTGATCATAGCTTCGTCGTTGAGTAGTCTCTGAAGATCTGGTGTTCCCCTGTTTTTGAGCACCTAAAACAGGGGTGAACAGAGGAGAGTTGTGAGCAATGTTAACTGAGTTAAAGGACGAAGTACTTGCTTGAAACTTTGCAAGCATCGCTTCTTGAGCTAGGAGTTGTGATTCAAGATCTTCGAAAGAACTTGAATCTCTTCCTCTGAAGTAGGTAATGAATGGACCATAGTCTTCAGGTAGTCCTTCGAGTACTGTTTGAATGAGGTCACGATCAGAAAACGGATGGCCAATTGCTATGAGTGTATCACTGAGAGCTTTTGCACGAGCTATGAACTCTTCGATGTTCTTGTCACCTTTCTTGATATTGATTAGCTCAGATCTGACTTGATTTACCTTTGCCTTGGTTACTGAATCAAAATACCTGTGAATCTTGTCCTATGCTTGATGAGATTGACGCACACCAAGAATTTTATTGATGATTTCTTCAGAAAGCGTGGATTGCAGCCAAGTAAGGAGCATCTTATCTGTTTTCTCCCAATCAACAAATGCAGGATTAGCGATTTCAGCAACTCTATCTTCCTCTGATCGAAAACGAGGAGGAATTTGCAGATTAACAAGATAGCGCTCTAATTGATGAGCTATTATTGGTGGTTCGACGATCTGCTTCCATAATAGGAAGTTCTTGCTAGTTAATTTCACATATAATTGCGTGTTGAACAGCACAGGCGATTTAGAATCACCTAGAGTATTTTGATTTGCAGATGATACTGATTCTGAATTGTTTTCTGTAGCGGAAGTCATGGAAGGGGGAAGAAATTGGATCAGGGCCCCAAGAATGGAGCTCTGATACCATAAACGAAGAGAGAAAAATAAGGAGAGAGAGAATCTGAAAGGAGCTTAGTTTTTGTAATTGTGAGAAAATGATTATTGAATTAGAGAATTACAAAGGGGTCTATTTATAGACCTACTAAACTATGCTAACTGCAGTGAGTTAATTAACTATACAATATTAACTCACTGAGTTAGAATGTAACAGAAAGCTAATTAGTTATAGGTCAGTTACACAATTAGTTCCAGGTCAGTTACAACAATGTAACTGACTCTACAAAGTAAAGCTGGTCAGTTACAACAATGTAACTGACTCTACATAGTAAAGCTGAGCTACTCTAATAGATCAGGTCCAGTATGAGCTAAATATATTAATTCTTCCATTATTCGTTGATATTGTCTTTTTGTCAACTAGAGGGCTTTCATTTTCACTTCCCAATCTGTGATTCTGCTCAATCGGAATACTGGAAGATTTACACCCAAGTTTTCCTGCTTCTTTAAGGAGGTTAAGAACATACTTCCGTTGACAAATAAATATCCCTTGCTTTGAATGAGAAACTTCTATCTCGAGAAAATATCTCAAGAGCAGTAGGTAGGAACATCCAATGTTGATTAACCTCAGGAATCAGAGAGTTCCATAGCCATGTCTTAATAAGAGAGTCTTCATCATCTCAATCAGCAGATTTTGGATCTGATTTGGCAGGAAAAAATCCTTCAAGATGAGCAATCTAGGACCATTGTAAATAATTTTTTCATGGTAATTCTGATGAAGAGCCTCTTTGCAATTATGCAAGGGTAAGGCTGCGTACAAGGATTTCCTCCACCCCACACTCACTAGTCGGGTTTAACGGGGAGTGGTTAATTCTGATGAAGAGCAGGAAGATCGTTTGGAGAAAGAGAAGCCATAGAGCGTGTAAGGAGATGATTGGTTGGTTGAATTGGTTGGAGTGTCTTCAACGTCTGACATAATGCTTGCTAAAACACAAAAAGATCATAACTGTTAGCAACCTTTTGAATCTGATACGAACAAACAAATCAGAAAGTGTTTTGAAAAAATCCGAACAAGCCCTATTGAAAAACAAGATAATCAAATGATGTCGGATCAAAAGAACGAGCACAGATCCAGAAAGAGCAAGAAGAGGCGATTAGAACCCTAGTTGTCTGCAACGGAAAGTCACTCTCACGTGCTGGTGAAGCTGTTGGTGTATGGGCATCACACGCAGAAGGACTGGTGGCGCGTGAGAGCGCGTTTGAGGTCCGTTGGAGCTGGGCTTTTCACGACGAGGCCGTCCGGCAAACGCGAACCTATCTGTGGCTGGTCAGAGTCAAAAAGTTGCCGGAATAGTGTTGTTTTGCGTCGAAATAGTGATGTCTGGCAATTTTGGAGCTGTTTTAATCGTTCGGTGTAAAAGGGAAACTTCCGTGGAATGATAGATCTGAGAAAATGGAGTGAAACAGTAGTCCTCTCGATCCAAAAGGTCACCGAAATCTTTTTCTGATGGCGGCGAGAGGCAAATAGGGTTCCGCTTTTAAAGGCGGTGGTTTGCGGAAGCAGAGCCCTCAGAATCGAGAGCTCTAATACCAACTTTAAAAGAAGGATTTGTATATTATTGAATTGTATCAATAACTATACAGGAATTCTCTATTTAAAGAAATTAAAAAGACTTAATTCTAACTATTACAAAATAGTGATACAAAATAATGATCAGATAAATAATTCTAATATTTACAATCGTAGTCATGAATATGAATAAAAGGAAAGTGACAGCATTTACAGATATATGTATGTCTGTGTGTGTTGTGTGTATATAAGGTCACCATGTTATAAACCTCTCACGATGAGCATGATCTAGAGAAGGATCAGACTCGTGTGTGGGTCTATACTAGGTAGGCAATCTTACCTTGCATATGCAAGAGGCTGATCACATGAAATGAACCTGTGACCTGCAGGTCGCATGACGACAACACTAACCGCTGTGCCAATGCTCCCCTTCTATATATTTAAAACTAAAGAACAGCAAAAAGTTCCAAGAACACTGACAGTACTTACTGTGTCTTTCTTAATTTTGTCAATCTCCTCCGGATCCAATGGACCAAATTTTTCAGCATAATACCTTTCCTTGTATCCAGCCTCTCCTAACTTAACCTGAGAAAATAACATACACTCAGTTGTTTATAAAGATTTCCTCATGAATTCTAGATTATTTAATCATTGGATTTCATGTGGACTGACATTGGCCAAGCTTCCCTGTTAAGTGTTCACTCTTTATATGCATTGCACCCGGGAAAAAAATGTGAATCCTTCTAATCAAGAATTCTTAATCTATTTTTAGCTAATAAAAGGAACATTTAATTTCAAAAAGACAAGATCTAGTGAAGAAAGTAAAAGAATTATCATCAAATAGTTTAAAAAGTGCCACTCACATCAAGTTGTTTTAGAAGAGTCACAAATGTAGCACACATTTTTTGGGTGTATCCAAACAGTTAAATTAGAGAATAGTTAACTTCAGATTAATATTAACTGACACAAACTTTTAGAAGAAGAAGAAGAATTTGACAACCATAATTCTATGGGAAAACAATGTTATTACACATCACACTCCCAGACATGCTACCCATGGTGCATGTTTGGGAAGCTACAAGAATTACTTTGGTTTGGGGTCCAGAAAGGTAAATAAGGTGGAGTTCCCAGCCACAAACTTAGAAAGTCAGCAAAATAATCCTAGATTTAGTGTAGCCAAATGCTCAAAGGGTTCTGACAATAGATCTTATTACCGAACCTTATCCACAATTGAGGCCCGTGGCTCTTCAGGCATTTCTCCTCTTGCCCTAGCTTTCATCTCTTCATTGATTTCTGCAGCCTGAAACACATCCAAATCACAAGTATTACATATCAGGACCTAAACTTTAAAACCATAACTTGAATTAAAAAGGGCCCATATGTTATTTTCTATTTTATCTCTTCAACAAAATTAGTAATGAGCATAATGGCCCTATTGTTCCGATGGAGAGAAGAACCTATGATTAGTGTTTCAGGAAATTTGCAAACGAACAATTTCAACAAAATCTTTCAATTTCTTATTTTACATGTTCAGTTCTATGTATTCCTCTATCCGTAGAGTACACTGAATGTACATAAATGTATATAACAGAGTTTATGTTATTCGTATTAACAGCTACTCCAAGAGAAATGTTTTTATGCAACGCTAACAATTTAATAACCATCTTTATAGCTCCAAAAATGTTTCAATTTATGCTCCTATCTACTATATGGATATACCAATAAAGATGTATTGTCTAATAAGGCTGCTACGAATTTACTCATGGGTGAGGAAGCTCTTCTATTCTGGTTCATGGTTTCTATTGATTATATGGTTGGGGGAGAGATTGAGCTTCAAGAAATAGTGAACGGCCTTATCAATACACAAATGTATAGACCTAGCTAAATATGTACTTGCCTTAAATAATGACTAATCTATGGTAACAGAATATTTTATAATAATTTTACAGAGAATATTATGTGGTAAAGAATGAAGGACTGATGTGGGACTATTACAACACCATATTAAAAAACATATAGCTCATGCATATCAAATTCATTAAATTAATTAGATGGGATTGAACAGACATTAGTGTGATTTGTGAATGAAATCCCCAGACATAAAGCCTAATGTCACAACATAACCCCAACATTGTATCTATTTTTATTTAATAATTACAAGTAACACAACTCACAGCCCCCCTTCAGAATTCCCTTCAGAACAATACATACTGAGAGAAGAGGAAAAGACAACAAAGAGAAACAAATATCATAATATGTATGCAAAATAAGCATACAGACATATGGGATAGACTATGAAGAAGTATTTGCTCATGTTGCCAAACTCAACACTATTGGAGTTCTCTTGCCCTTGGCTGGACTGAATCGGGATCATATGGGCTCTTGATACCATTTGGAAAAACTGTATTTGACTCGTATATCGAAGAATTAGGGGTTACAGTATATATGCACTGCCTGTGTTAGAATTAGGAAACTATTAACTACAAGAATAGGTAATAATGGACAGAATCATAAAATATAAGCATTCCTAAGAGACGTTGACTACATGATTTTCTATAAAAGTAATAAGTAATAGCCGAAGCAGAGTTATAGATTAGAGGGAGACACTGTACCTATTTCAATGGGACAAGGATTAATGAATCATCCTCTAGAATTTTATTGGATAAAGGCCCACGATAATTCGTTACATTCTCTACTTACAGTCATTTCCTTCATTTGTCATCCATTCAATGAAAAATTAGAAAAGGACACCTCCACTCCCAGAGCACGATACAACCAGATCAAATTAATAATTCAGCAAGAGTTTATACCTTTTTTTAAAAAATATTCAATCTATCTGGTAGCCAAAGCCAATTTAATTACTCCTTATCTGCTCAATGCAACTTTAGATGTTATGAAGCAGTATTGTATTATTAAGGAAGATTTCAAGTCTGCTTAACAACTAGATTCCAAATTAATTCAATAGGAAGAAATAATCAAGGGTGAGAAAAAATGTTATATTATGTAAGAAATTTTCAACAAATAACATCAACATGAACAACAAATTTATCCCAAACTATTTGGGGTCAGTGGTTGATGAATCCAAATGAAAAAATTGAAGGAAAAGAAATGAAAAAAATAAATAAATAAAAAATAAAAAATTTAAAACTTAAAAAGAAAAATATTAAAAAAAAAAATCAGAATAAAAATATAGAAATTTTTAACAAATAAGATGGGTCAAAATACACAAAATGCAAAATTGAATGGAAAGAAAAGAAGATTTTCCCATATAAATATCAACAGAAGAACTTTCTTACAAATGCATCAAGCATTCTCACCCATCTCTAAGTACAAAACCATAAAAATCAGCAGAACTCTGACAGCTAACAATTTCGGTTAGTGCAAAACTTCAGAGGGTTCAGAAGTTTAAGAATTAATAATAATTTTTTCAGTAGATAGAATTCATAATGATTACCCCATGAAAATAGGGATAATCAAAACACAGAGAAATGACAATACCTGCTGAATCCGAACTCGTTTCTGAAATATTTGATCTTCATGAACAGCAACAGACTGAATAAAATGTTCCACTCTCTCCAAGGAAACCTGGGAGATATAAAGAAATTCACATTGCAATGCTCATTGAAAAAAGAAGAAATTCCAGACAGATGACTTAAGATTTAAAAATCCAAAGCACAAAACAAGCAACTGAAGGAAGATGATTGCTGGAAAAGACTACAGCATACAAAAACATATCACATCCTTAAAATAACAAACACAAAGATGAACATAACTTATTTGAATTTCAGAAAAGAGAAATTTACCTCACCCGCATCAGTAAGATAACCACCCATGGCAGTGAATTCCTTTCTATAAATATGCATCAATAAATTCACAGCCCCCTGAAACAGTAAATAGTTTATCAAGGAGAACACTGACAGTTACATAGAAAGGAATATACACAAGTAAAAGGGCATAACTAAGCATTTTAAGAATCCTACATATAAAAAAATAAAAATAAATTATTAGTAGATAAATCATTAAATCGTAACAAGAAACAGATGGCATTGGCATACTTTCTGTTTCAAGTCACAGCGCAATATAACACGGTTCCAGCCAGATGCTTACCTCCCGGATCTCTAATGTTGGCATATGTGGAAGAAAGTCATTGCCAACAAAGAAGCATAGAAATACAAAATCATCAACTATGCGTTCAAAATCAATCTCAAAAGGAGGGTTGGGAATCTCCAATTCATATTGCAAATATTCACGCAGCACCCAGATGTTGAGAAACTGCGCATGCAAGGAATTAGTTTAAAATTAAAAATCAACAGAAAAGAAAAATAAAGATTCAGCTTGACATGCTGGATTCTAATCCTCCAACCTGATATTTCTTCTTGTGAATTGGGGTATCATCAACAGGATTCCAGTCATCAGCTTTATCACCTGGCTTACCACGACACTCAGCTGCAAAATGGCCAACTTGACCACACGTATAACACTTCTCCTGTTGTCCAGGGAATGTAATTACCTGTACACTCAGGTAATTAATCAATAAGGCAATCCATTGGGATCAATGAGCTAAAATCAGCAGGATAATTCATACACTGGAAACTAACCTCCCTCAATATCGAGAAATGAACCTCATGTGTAGCTAAGGACAGCATAATCAAATCAGCATCCTGATTTAAAGATCACATCGTACCATTCAAAAATCAAGGAAAGAATAAATAGACCAAAATCAGATAAGGTGAAATTTTCATAATCGGGCAAAAACTCACCAATCCATACAAACAGTGTCGAGTATTTGGATTAAAACCAGGAATGTTTCGTTGTAATCGGATGTATTCCATTATTTTATGTTCTCCCTCACCAGGAACATTTGAATCAGAAAGTATAACCTTGAAATAATCACCCAATGCAGCCACATAAATAAATATATAGAGACAAACTATCCTGTAAACAAGATATATATGCAAAATGGGAAATGAACAGAGACAGGATTACTCCACAAGGAAGGAATACCCAATCTCGAAGGGATAAAGGGGGGCAAATAATAAATATAATAAGGTCAAGAACACCTTTGTATACCGCCAGCCAGGGTTGTAGTTCAATCTAGACTGTATATAATACTGAAGAGCCACTGACAGCACTGCCATAAATTGAGTGCCAGGGGTAATGACATTTGAGTCAGAAGTCTCAGGCTTGTCTTTCAAAGACAAAAGTTCTATCTTGCCCTCAAATTCTTTCCTGAGCCTTTCCTCTTCAGCTTCCTACAATGCCACACACTAACTCAAAAACTTTGTCACAGAAATCGTTGGAGATCATTGTAAAAAGGAACATGTTTATATTCTTACTGCCTCAGCTGCATCTTTTGCAGCTCGGAAACGCCGAGAACGTTGCTGGTTCATTTTGGCTCTTGGTGCAACGCCATCTTAAGGGGCAAGAAAATTACACATGGAAAGAAGTGGTTGGAATGAGAAAACAGTTCAAAGTTAAATCAGACAATTGATCCTCAACATCACAGACAGAAAGATTACACCTTCCAAAAATTGGATATATACAAGTTTTAATTGGCCATACAGGCTTTTATGCTTTACATACACTTATGTGTCTTTTACTTGAAAATTTTGTACTAAATTTTGAATGTTCAAACCATGCAGGAACGTGACCCGTTACTGACCAGCGAAATGAAATAGAATGCTTAATGGAAACCGTGTTGCTGGCACAATTAACTTCTTAATTGACTTCTTTAGTGTGATAGCTAGGTTTTTGACATAGAGATATAAATCCATTAGATTTATAACCTAAAGGAGCTGACCTAGAGATTCGGTAACAGAAATCTGACACCTCCATGATGAGTGATGTTAGTTAATTACAGAAAGACAAAAATAAGAAAATGCAACATACCAATTGCAAGATAAAGAAGCTTCCTTGGGCGAACCAATGAAAAGAGATGGTCGATGTAGTCAAAGATTGATTTGAATACATCATTATAGGTAGCAGGTGCTGGCTGCATTTAAATATTAGTCAACAATAAGCAGTTTGCAGAGTAGAAATGTAAGTTTACAAAAACTACTTGGTTTCAGACACACTAACGAAATCATTTTTACAACAACCATACGTATACCTCTCTCTCCTTCTTGATGGTAAGGTCCACCCAAACACATTATTTAAAGATCCCAAAATAAAAAATTTACAGATCCCAATTCCCATAGTGCAGTCTGCTTATCATGAGGTTCCACCCTACTTACATGATCACGTATCAATTATATCTCTCCAAAGAGACCGTGTGCATGTGACTTTTACATCATTTCTTTAAGAAGCACTAAAGAAACCACTCCCCGTTAAACCCGACTAGCGAGTGTCGGGTGGAGGAAATCCTTGTACGCAGCCTTACTCTTGCGTAATTGCAAAGAGGCTATTTCCTGGATTCGAACCCATGACCTATGAGTCATGAAGTAACAGTTTTACCACTGCTCCGGCTAGGAATTCAAAAAATTTACAAAGCATCTAAACGCAACAACTTTTAAAACAAGTTTTCAACAATCAATTCAGGGGCATATGACCTAAAACTAAGAGAAGAGAACAACACAACGTTAAGCACGGAGCACCAGTTCACTATATACAACGAGCTTAATACGTAAATCGAATTAAGAAATTCATAACAAGACTTTACACGGGAAGTTGAAACAGAAATTTCAGAAGTTGACTATTATAACTCTCTGCTCCCTTTGTTTCTTTCTCGTTAGCTAATAATATATATTTAGTTTCTTCAACCAATGAAGACATTACTAGCAGGATAATAGGTCAATCGGTTACAATATTCCGAGCGACAAGAACAAAACAGACATTGAATTGGGAGAACAGATTCAATGAAATTGAGGTAAAGCAAAGCAGGTAGGTAGGTACCTTGCCATCAGGGTGAAAACAAGGGTGAATGATACCGTTCATGTCCAAGTATAAGTTGTCGAACTCCATGCCATTGGGATTAGGTTTAGACACATCAACGGGAAACGGAACACCGCCGTCGCCGGTGGTGGCTTCTTCCTCCACAGCATCGACAATCGAGAGCGGGTACCGGTCCGCGAGCCACCGGTAAAACGCTGGCACTCCCATATTTCCGGCTCGGTTAGACCCGGTTCAGAAACGACCAGAGAGAGAGAGAAAAAATATAGGGAAACTATGGAGATCTGTGTTTCCGTTAAAGAATTTACGGGCAACTGCGGTGGCCGCCTTGTTTGATGAGACGAAAATACCCTCCTTTCGAGTGTGCCCCACCAAACTTGTTATATAATTAGAGAAGATCAAATGAAAAAATTCATATGAAGTATAAAAGTATATAATACTGATATTTAAATGTCCAGCATGCGTTTTCCATGACACTAAAATTCAAAGAAAAAGGCTCATTTGTAATTGATTACTAAGAGGAGATTATTAAAAGCATTATTATTTTCATCTCTTAATATAAGGTTATGTGATTTTTTTTAAATAAATGAGAGCACGGTATAATTTAAGCATCAATTTATCCTTATTTAATTAAAAAATCCGATTATTAAAATTCTTTTAGTATCAAATAAGGGGCAGCGTATATTTATTTGATCATATTTATTAATTAATTATTAATTCTCATTAAATCTAATAAATCAAAAAAAGAAATTGATTAAATTAGTTGTAAAAGTGATAAATTTTTTTGGTGATAGATATATCTTTTCCCATCAAATAATATAAATAAAGACAATTGTTGTAATCTCATACTTGAACGAGGTGGCACAGTGGAACCGAAGTGCGTCTATTTGGGATGAGATGTATAAATCTTTACTAAGGTTGGAAATGGAATAAGATCCTTTCCTCCAAAACTTTGCGGGTTGCAAACAGTTTCACTGTTTCAGATCAACCGTTGACCCCACCAAAGTAATTAAAGAGTTTGGTAAAGGGGGCTTTCAAAAAAAAATATTTTTTTGTTTTATTTATTTTAAAAGTATTTTTACAAATATTAAAATTATTTACATTTTTAAAAAATTATTTGATTTTAAAAAAAATATTTAACTTTTAACCTCTACCGTTTGGAAGTCAAAATTTTTAATTTTCAAAAAAAATAAATTTTTGATTTTTTTCTTGACTTTTATTTAAAAAAAATATTCAAACAAGAGATAACTTTTGGATAAAAAAATAGGATACCTCTTTTACTTAGTACTTCTTACTACTAAATCTAAATTATTGATTCTCATCAATCTAATGGTTAGAATTTATGAGATCATATTTATTAATTAATTATTAATTTT
The DNA here is from genome assembly GCA_032173675.1 of Gastrolobium villosum. NCBI lineage: Eukaryota > Viridiplantae > Streptophyta > Magnoliopsida > Fabales > Fabaceae > Gastrolobium > Gastrolobium villosum. The sequence goes on along the minus strand of JAVKPL010011450.1, from coordinate 117,250 downwards.
CAATAAATTATAACCGTTATATTGACAGAAAATCAACCGTTAAAATTTGATAGCAAGAGATAATAAAAAAATAGGCACTTTACAATAAAATACAGGAGGGAAGTCTATTTGGGTAAAAATATAATGAACCTGATATTAATTCAATTAACGGATTGAAAATTTTAAACTTGATGACCCGATTGGCTATATCAAATTAAATGCTACGTTTTCTTCAACTTTTTGTGAATCCAAAATGCACATCAACCTGGCCAGAAAAGTTTTGAGACGACAAGCAAGTGGTCATTTGTGACGACAAGCAAATATTAAAGTGATAATGCAAACAGTCCAAGGCATCATTAGCACCAAGATGCTTTGTGAAGATATATATGTTTCAGCACAAGCTAAAGAGAAATTTCAAATAATATGAAAATGTATGTACGTAATTCCGTAGAAGTTCTTGTTTAAGGGTTTTATAAGAGTTATGTTGTAGGAAAAGTGACTGTGTTATGTTATAGAAATTTGTTTTGCGTGCTGGAATTTTTTTTTTTTTGCTTTAAAAATTGCGGGTCCCACAAAATATTGTGTGTGTAGAAAAATTATCGTGGTCATGTTAAATAATAGATGTAAATCCCTTTGTTTAATATCGCAAAGTGTGTTGAAAAAAAATGAATATTAGAAACAGTTTTGAAAATGTTTTTAGACTTCGAATCATGCTTTTTAATTCAAATAATCAATTTTTAAAATACAACGATCAATTATTTTTTATTATTTTTTGTTTAATGATTTTTTGTTTATCATTTGTATATGGTTTTTATTTCAAGCCAGTAATCAATTATTATTAGCTTTGCCTAGAGATCCTTACCTCGAAAATATAATGAATTATTGGGTTTATTTTTATTCAGTTATTACATATGAGTTATCTGCAGTAAACCCATACAACGTCATTTTGGGCCTAAATCATGATTTGTAATTTTAATTTATGTCAGGTGTATAATAATCTTTATATTTATAATTTTTTAAGATTTTAATACCAAAATGACGTCGTTTTGGAAATAAATATAGATAACTTATCTGCATTAAATGCGGAAACATTTTTCCCTTGAAAATAATTCAGTTCGTTAGAATATCCAGTTTTATGAAGGAATCAAATATTCCATTATTTGGTATTATTAATCAATTATTGAAAGTCCGTTAACCAATTATCCTTCTATATCGATTAGTGGGAGATATAGAGAAGAGTTACAACAAGTAGTTATTGCTTTTATTATGGTTGTTGAACATCTAAGCAATCATCGTTGACCATTTATTTCAGACAATTAAAGTGATGATCTGTTTTTTCAGCTTAAGTGATAAATCCTCATCTACCCATTGAAATTTAAGATATTTATCCTATTTGAGAGTTATATGTTAGGGTTTATCATCTATAATTTAATATGATTAGTAAAAATTTCCCACATTCATAATATTTTGTGGGGCCCACAGCAAAAAAAAACTCCGGCACGCAAAACGAATCTCTATAACATAACACAATCATTTTTCCTACAACATAACTCTTATAAAACCCTATATTTTATGGATTTTATAAGAATTATGTTGTAGGAAAAGTTGTTATAGAGATTCATTTTACATGCCAGAGTTTTTTTTCCTGCGGGCCTCACAAAACATTGTGTGAGTAGAAAAAATTTTGTGGTCATGTTAAATGATAGATGATAAACCCATATTTTATTACATCATCGTATCATTGTAAATAGAGTGAAGTTTCTCTCAAATGAGAGAAAATGATACTCGGATGCCAGGAGAGCTAATTCGCTGTAGAAGTTTCAAGCAGATTTTCATGATTCAAAATTGGTCAAAAAACCTCAAGCATATTGATTGGGAATTGGACATAGCAAGCAGTGACCAACTCAGTATAAATAATAAATCTATGTTCATATTTCTTTATCCAGATCCCTTTAAAAATTTCAGTTTCTTTATTTCAACTGAAATATTAATATTGTTAGTTTGAGTTTTAATCATCTATTAATTCCTTTATTTTCTTAATTAGTTTCAACAAAAATATTTCATAACAAGTTTTATGAAAAAAAAAATTAAAAAATATATTATCTCAATTCATTCACTTTTGAATTTTAAGTATGGGAAATACATCTATTATGTAACATAATGTAAGCTTCTTTTCCTACACAAACAAAGAGAAGTGAGTCCACAATTTCTTATTTTTTCTTTTCTCAACTCATTTTCTCTCTCTTCTTTTATGTTTGTGTATGACCAAATAGTATTTTTTATGTTACATTATATAAGTATAACCCTTTTAAGTATTGGCATTTGATAACATGTTTGACTTCGAAAACCCTCATCATTCAGGACTCTTCAATCTCTTTTCTCTTTGCATTTTGGCTTGCTAGTCCTAATCCTAAATCCTAGCTCTTTCTTTACTGCATTGATAACACCGCAATATGATAAGGCGATTTTTTCAAAATAAATTACTTATAACAATTTCAATAAGTTATTATTATTTAGTTGATTTATTTATAATTATATACTATCAAAAAAATTATCAAATAATGAAATTTCAATATAACTACAAACTATTTATATATCTCAATCTTCAATTTACCTCAAACAAAAAAGATTAAAACAGTTAATTAGTTCAGATTCTAATAGAATATGATTAAAATTAAAATTAACACTTAAACTATAATTCTAATTCTATTATCCCAAATGGATATTTCATATGTTAAAAGTTAGGGTGAAAGATGTTCAATTTTAACAGTTGAGATAATGGCAGAACTAAAGTAAATTAATAAGGTGGCTGTTTACCAAACAAAAAAAAAATTAATAAGGGGGCTTAAAATTTTAATTATGAAGGGACCAGAATAATATTTTTCTTTTCCACATAAATTTGCATTCAAAATTACATTAAAAATAAAAACTTAAAGGGCCGAAGCCCTTCTCACCCGTCACCACTAATATTGGGCCACCCGCTATTGAGACCCAACGATGAATTTCATTATTGGACATAAATTTTAATTTTAATTAGTAAATTATTGTGCTAAATTTTAATTTTAATTAGTAAATTATTGTGCTAAGCCAACCACCTGCAGCCTGCAGGTTCTGATAATTTGGGAGAGCCTGCAATTTATTATTTTCCCATTAATTAGTCTGGAAATGTCTATTTTTTACTTTTTTTGGAAATGTCTATTTTTTTATTTTTTTTTTTTGGAAATATCTATTTTAAATAATTTATTTCATGAACTTGTATATAAAGACAGTTAAAAATTTAATTTCAAACTAACTTAAGTTGCTAATTGAGATCTTTCAAGCCCGTTTACATAATTGATAAGCAGTTTGTGTTTAACGAACATATTTATAAAAATTAATCTCATCTAAATAGGTGGAGACATAAAAAAAAAACCAAAAAATAAATAAATGAATAAATCACTCTATTTGAATTTTTTTGTTAATTAAAATTTATTTTTAATCTCCAAATCTCAACTACTCCACTCTTATATGGAATCTTTTAGTTCATTTTTCCTGACAAATGATTTAAATGATATTTAGAATTAGACTTTTTATATTTAAGTTTAATTAAATAATTACATTCAGAAAAATAAAAATTACAACAAATGAGGTGATTTGTCCGATAACTATTGAACTGGATCACACAAGGTTGAATTTGCAACATTTGAATAAGGGCTTTGACGGGTATGCTACCGTGCGATGTTTGGCAAGTTGATGGGATATTTCGCGAGATGTGTAGGCAGAAACAAGTGTTTTGAGGCGGTCTGAGAAGACTAGAGATTATGAGAAGTATTTGTAAGGTACTTAAATATTCAAATTAGAATATATTCAAGGTGTTCAAGTATTGATGGAAAAAATTATCACATTTGAGTTTAGTGCCTCTATATATATATATATATATATATAGACAAACATTATGGTTATGCCTCATTTATATGACAATATTCATTTTTATTGGTTATAAAACCCATATATAATAGACAAACATTATGGTTATGTCTCATTTATATGACAATATTCATTTTTATAGTTTTTACAAACTATTCCTTGAGCAGGATGCCTATGGTTAAGCTAAGTCTCTGTAGATGTGGTGGCAAGTAGGTGTCTATTCTTTAGTTACTAGTCATAAAAGGGGTCATGATGCTCCGAGCAACTGATGTCGTGTGATTGCAATCGACTGAGCAACTAGTACCATATGTCAGGAGGAGGTCGCGAGATTATCAAGATATGCGATATGACCGTATTTCCTAAAAACCAATAATCCTGTAAGGAATATGTCTAAATCAAGATGGAATAGAGGTTACCAAATATATATAAACATAAGTTGAATGGAGGTGGAAATTAAGATATAATAGAGATTAACAAATATATTACGATTAGACTTTTTATATCTATTCGTAATTAATATATAGAAATTAGGGAATTAATATTTTTTATGTTATAGAAGATAATTTTATCTTTTATATATATATAAAAGTGTGTTGGGTCCATATGAAAAGAAAAAAAAATGGGTCACATTTATTTTTATATATGTTTAGGAGATAATTTTTTATTTTATAATATGAAAAACACTAAATCCAAAAATTAAATATAGATATTATTAAATAAAGAAGAATTTATTATTTTTCTTCTTCTCTCTCTTTCGTTTCACTGACAACAACTTGATTTAAAATTGACACTAAAAGTCCACGGTGATGGATGATAACGGAATTCTTAAATTTGTTATTATTCAAGTAAACATTATTGAAATCACTACTGCTATATGAAGTTACCGATGGCCACAGTGGCACAATACCGAATCATATTCTTTTTTGGTTTTAGAATACATTATTCGGGGAAATTGTTTTATTTCATTTTAAATAAAAGAAATAAATAAATAAAGAAAAAAAGTAAAAAAATTAAAGTATTTTAAATTAGAAAAAAAAATAAAAAAAAAAATAAATAAAAAAATATAAAGATATAGGTCCACGTATGAACGTGCCTACGAACACTTTTCCATCATTTTTATAGCATCAACAAATTTTCAAAAAACTAGTTTGATCCTGCAAAGGCTTTGGAGTTCGTTTTTTTGCCTTCAGCTTTTCTTCATTCCCGATAACAAACAAAAAGGCAAAGACCAAGCGAGTAAACTAAAATGTAATAAGAGTTAAAAGGTGGCAATAGTTGGCTCTGTTGCTCACTTCGCTGTTCGGAAGAATCACTGTCTAATCAATAAAATAAGACAGGAAGGGCTTATAGTTTTTCCGTCCTCCTCCTACAAGTCTTCTCTCTTACGAAGCTTCTTTTATAAAATAAAAAAATACGCATTCCTTGGATCAGATTTTGTTGCTGTTCTGGTAACTGGGTGAGCCATCCAAATGTAACAAAGCTTTATGTTTATGCCGTTTCTCTCTTCGGCTTTTGCTTCATCTTTGTATCTTTGACTCTAAAACTGCAAGCTCTTCCTAACTAGATTCTCATTTATATGCTTTTTCTCGGTTACATTCATACCCTCTGCCTCAAAATCTTCATGTAATTTTAACCCTTTTGAAAACCTTCAAAGTTTGAAGTTTACTTTAGGGGCTACTCTACTTATCTTGTTCTTGCCTCACATATATATATATATTTTTTTTCTAGTATATGGTTATCCAGGCTCTTCATATTATATCGATTCAAGACACATGAACAGGAATTCAAGTTTTTTCAACGAGTAATATTTTTGAAACATAATCACTATAAGTTTCTATGATCAATCCGAGACTTGAACATTTTTGTTTTCTCAGTCCCAACCCTTTTCCTACACAGGGCATGATCTATTCTAAATAGGCGAATTTTGATATCTTTAGTATTCACAAGAAAAAAACAAATGAAATAAACCAGTATAATACATTCGGAATGGAAATTCTTGTTCTGTTTTTAATCACAGGAAAAGTCAACTCAACCAATCCAAGTCCGGATAAATTTTATGAGGATTTTATATCTTTCTGTTTACATTTTCAGGGACCTTTCACCCTTTATGATTTTGCAGTGCCTTGCTACAAAATGGCGGAAGAGAAGTCAACCATTGCGAAAGATGTCACCGAAGTAAGTCATGTTCATTGCTGTCCTTTTTTGTCTTCATGATGAAGCAATCTAGCCTTACAGTACATATGAATTCATTTTTGAAATGTGCAGTTAATTGGCAAAACTCCATTGGTATATCTCAACCATGTTGTAGATGGCTGGTAAAGTTGCCCAAATTGCTGCAAAGCTAGAAATGATGGAACCCTGCTCCAGTGTCAAAGACAGGTATATGGATTTCTTCATTCTTATTGTTAGTATAATATTTTTCAATTTGTAAACTTTATGCTCATTTCCAACCACCTCATAACCAGGGGTTGTTCAATAAATATTTGTTCATGGTATCAAGTACCCATGCAAGAATGCCGATTTGACATCTCCCACTTTCAGGTAAATAGGCCAAGAATTTTGTAGCCAAAACCACCAACCTGATTGTATCATGTCTCGCAACGGGAGAAAAAACTTCTGTATAATCAATCCCATATTGTTGCTTGTACTTCCTTGACAACCAAGCGTGCTTTGTGCTTGTGTGTTCACCATTTTCCTAATATAAATCATTTTGAACACCTCACCTACACACCTTAAGGTTTTGTGTCCTTTTTATATTGGAAAGTGAGCTAGCAAAATGCCATCTAACCATTTACTCTTGATTTAATTTGATGCTCGACTGTGTATGTTCACACCCTTTTTAAAATGCTTAAATTGATAGAAGTTTTGGCATAGAATTTGTATTATTCATGCCCAAGCCTCTTATCCATCTCATGCAACAATATGTATACAGAAAGCTTCAGTATTAATATATAATTATTTATTTTCCTACAGGATAGGATATAGCATGATTGCAGATGCTGAGGACAAGGGACTCAATATCACAAAGACCTTGGTGAAGTTAGTTCTTGTTTTTTTGTCCTTTCCTTTTTTTTGTATATTTGAATTCATGTTGCACACATAGCTATGTTTCACAATGAATCAAACTTCCTTCTACTTATTCTTTCCAATTTTTTAGTTCGTATTGTATGCATCCAAAAAGTGGTAAAATTCCGCATTTGGTTTTCTCCCACTCAAGCCTCTTAGTTAGTATTCTAAATAGGCGAATTTTGATATCTTTAGTATTTACAAGAAAAAAACAAATGAAATAAACCAGTATAATACATTCGGAATGGAAATTCTTGTTCTGTTTTTAGTCACAGGAAAAGTCAACTCAACCAATCCAAGTCCGGATAAATTTTATGAGGATTTTATATCTTTGTCAACCTGGCTCTTGATGTGGTGTCGGCCCAAAATTGCTAGCTTAAAACACTCGCCCAGCCTGTTTCCTTTGCAAAGGTTTTGGGCTCCCCCGTACCATTCTCAACAGTGGTGTCAAAGCTAAAGATTTGGTTGGGATCGAGTATATGGCTGTTGTGATACACTTAAAGAGGCCTCCGCGGAAGGCTAGTGTGATCCTAATATTTATAAACTTCATATTAGTTGCATAAAAAACCAATGTGAGACTATATATCTCAATACTTTCACCTTGCAGTGCCTTGCTAAAAAATGGCGGAAGAGAAGTCAACCATTGCGAAAGATGTCACCGAAGTAAGTCATGTTCATTGCTGTCCTTTTTTGTCTTCATGATGAAGCAATCTAGCCTTACGGCATATATGTGTTGATATATTAAAAAATCATTAATGTAGCCTTACCCAACCACTTAAGTTTTTGGGTTGAATTGGTTCTTTATATGAATTCATTTTTAAAATGTGCAGTTAATTGGCAAAACTCCATTGGTATATCTCAACCATGTTGTAGATGGCTGCGTTGCCCAAATTGCTGCGAAGCTAGAAATGATGGAACCCTGCTCCAGTGTCAAAGACAGGTATATGGATTTCTTCATTCTTATATTGGAAAGTGAGCTAGCAAAATGCCATCTAACCATTTACTCTTGATTTAATTTGATGCTCGACTGTGTATGTTCACACCCTTTTTAAAATGCTTAAATTGATAGAAGTTTTGGCATAGAATTTGTATTATTCATGCCCAAGCCTCTTATCCATCTCATGCAACAATATGCATACAGAAAGCTTCAGTATTAATATATAATTATTTATTTTCCTACAGGATAGGATATAGCATGATTGCAGATGCTGAGGACAAGGGACTCATTAGACCCGGTGAAGTTAGTTCTTGTTTTAGATTGTCCTTTCCTTCTTGTATATTTGAATTCATGTTGCACACATAGCTATCTTTCATAATGCATCAAACTTCCTTCTACTTATTCTTTCCATTTTTTTAGTTCGTATTTGAACTGGGTCGGCCCTTTATTGTATGAGAAGATGTTATTTAGCTCTTACTGATACTGACACCCAATTGCTTTTAAATTTTAAAATGTCAACACAGGAGTGGTTCTATAAGACACTTAACCAATTCATTATTATTGCACTGTCATCTTTGAAGGAAGCTCATTACTGCTTACTTGGGAATTCATCTGGTTTATTCTTGTTCATGTTGTAGAGTGTAATAATTGAGCCTACCAGCGGGAACACTGGCATAGGTTTGGCATTCATGGCAGCTGCTAAGGGTTATAAACTTATTATAACCATGCCTTCTTCAATGAGTCTAGAAAGAAGAACCATTCTTCGAGCTTTTGGAGCTGAGTTAGTTCTTACAGATCCAGCCAAGGGAATGAAAGGGGCGGTTCAGAAGGCAGAAGAGATACAGGCAAAGACTCCCAACTCTTATATTCTTCAGCAGTTTGAAAATCCTGCTAACCCAAAGGTATTGTGTCAATGTGTTGTGTTTGGAGAATTAGTTGGTTGAAGAATATATTCACACACCTGCTATCTTCCTCCTATTCTTAGATCCATTATGAAACCACTGGACCAGAGATCTGGAAGGGCTCGAATGGAAAGGTTGATGCTCTTGTTTCTGGGATAGGGACTGGAGGTACAGTAACAGGTGCTGGGAAATATCTAAAAGAGCAGAACCCTGATATCAAGGTTAGGCTTTTAATTTTTTGATTGTGTATTTATCTTTCTAATTTTCCCTTTGTTTTGTCTACAAATTTTTTCTTTTATCCTTAGCTATATGGCGTCGAACCAGTTGAAAGTCCAGTACTGTCTGGAGGGAAACCTGGTGAGTATTTATTTTTTATGTTTTCATTCATGGCAACTGTCTCTGATTATTACATCTATTAAAATATCTAGAAAGCATATCTTAATCCGGCTTGGCTTAGGGTAAGCTTACTTACCGTGGTGTGTCAGGTCGCGGGTTTGAATCAGCCTCTCTGCAAAAAGCAGGGGAAAGGCTGCCTAGAGTATTCCCTTTCCCAGACACTCACGAAGTGGGTATTTGAAATGATCTGAATGGTTTCCTTATTTGATTAGGATTAAGAATCTAGTGTTAGTATAAATAGGGGTTAATGCATTGATTTTTTATGTGCTTCACTTGATAGAATATTTAGAAAATATTTCATAATAATGATATTATTGTATTTTGGACAATAATCATTTCAATATTTATGTGCTTCATTCGTTATCTTTCTTGCATACATTTTGTTAATGCTATTTCCTTTTTCAAGTTATTTTCTGGTTCAAGTTTTATTCTCTTTTGATTTTGTACATATCTCATTGTCTATTATGTAACCTTTTTTCTTAATCACCATTTGAAATATAATTTCTAGATTCCTATATCTAGAGGCATGTGTGCTCTGTCATCCACCATTATTGCATTGATGATATTATTCAAGCATGTGCTTAATGATCACTTGTAAGTTGTACACACATGAATACAGTGTGCTTATCACTTAACGTGCTTTCTTGGAGTTCAAAATGGCACCTGAATATATGATCTGCCAGCCTTATTACCTATGTTTCCCTCCTTCAATGACAAGGAAAAAAATTTATCTGCTATTTTTTATGGTTTAAATTTAATTAAATGCCTACCTCCTATGTATCTTTCTCCTGACAAATGCATGGTTGTTAAATGCATACAAGGCCCTCATAAGATTCAAGGAATTGGCGCTGGCTTCATCCCTGGTGTATTGGATATCGATTTACTTGATGAAGTTATTCAAGTAAGCCACAAACCTTTTGTTAAGTTTATTTCTACTTAAATAAATAGATTTTTTTTGCTTGTATGATAATCTGATGTTCCTCTATTCTACTCCTAATGTTTGCAAAAGAAGTCCAATTGTGTGCTTTGCAGACATGCAAAAGAGAAATAGTATTTCTGATATGTTACTAATTAAGTGTCAACTATACTGTTAGGAGTAAATTTTGAATTATTTAAGGGAAAAAAAATTTCTCTTATTTTTATTAACATGATTATGCAATCCGTATCTCTTTTCCCTCTTTACTTGGTGAAGTAGAACTAAACCAAAAAATCTTGAACTTGAAGGCAGGAAGTGTGTTAGTTCACTCCATATGTGAGGAAGTATTACTAACCAGGAGTTATACTAATTTATCAATGCATTCTGAATGTATAGATAATGACTCTTAGTTTTATCTGTTTTTGTAGATTTCAAGTGAAGAAGCTATTGAAACTGCTAAACTTCTTGCTTTGAGAGAAGGCTTGCTAGTAAGTTCATGTTAAAGATATAATGGGCTCCTCGATGGTCTTACCTATTTCTCATGTCTTGGCTTTGTTAGTAGCTTGATTTGAACTGTCCATGCCATATGGTGTGCTTTTGCGCGCGAGAGAGAGGCATTGTTTTTAGGGTTTTATATTTCTCATGTTAAATGAGAATTGAGATCTCATGTTGTAGAGATAAAAAGCATGTGGGACCCATATGTTAGAAAAAATTAGATGTAGGACCCATATCAACACGGAAATCGAAGGGTGTGTAGAAAAGTTTGAATTCTCATGTTAACTGAGAAATATAAAACACTTGTTTTTAATGCTATTCTATTTCTATTATAAATATATTGCAGGTGGGGATATCATCTGGTGCTGCTGCCGCTGCTGCAATTAAGATTGCAAGGAAGCCAGAAAATGCTGGAAAACTTATTGTTGTAAGTTTATCTACTGTTCATCTGGCATCTGATTTTCTTCTGTGAATGCGGTTGTTAGTGCTACTTTAGATGCCATATCAATGTGCTTAAGAGTCTTAGAAGAGTTGTTTATTTAATTGCCAATCATTGGTATAAGCTTCTAGCATTAGTTTTCTAAGATATCATTTACTCGTTATAGATGCAGTTGATGGCTCTAATTGTGCAGTTGTTCTTGTATAAGGATTACATTGATACACATTATATGCTGGTGGTGTTTTTCTTCTTTTTGTGGTTTTTGTTCTTTGTTTTTTTGGAACATGACCTTGTTTGAGTTTGACTTTGTTGATAATAATTGTTGTGCGCAACCACTGCAGCTTCGTAATAAGAAAAATTACTCCATTCAATATCATCCCTCTTATTATATTTACCATATCCCATCACTAACAAGCTCATTGAATACCTGAACAGGTGGTCTTTCCAAGCTTTGGAGAGCGTTATCTCTCATCTGTGCTCTTCGATTCCGTGAAGCGAGAAGCAGAGAACATGATCTTTGAGCCTTAAATAAAAAGCCAAATTAATCTTTTGGTGCTTACATGATTTTACATCTGAAGTACGAGTCATTTGCTGCTTCTCTTTGGTTCGTGAATATGCTTTTTCCACATGGATCTGTAAAATATATATGCTTTTCTGCTGGCTTGTTAATCAGTTAGGATTTAATAATACTACTAGAATTTTGCGGGCTGGCATATTCAATCTCCCTTATAATTATATATATGAGAATATTCTTCTTAAATTTCCATATTTTTACACTATCTTTTAAGATTTTGCTCTACTTTTTTATTAATTTTGGATTATAAGGGAGGCGTTTGGAATTGAATGGTCTGTAGTTCTCTTAATCTACATTCCTGTCATTGTTTAGGAAGCCTCATTAATTTTTTTAGCAAGAAAATTTTTAGAGATCACATTTAATAGCTTGAGAAGTATACGGTTCAGGCCAAAGCATTAGTAAGAAAGTTCAATTGGTAGGATTTTAGCTGGTAAGCTAATACTCACATGATTCCTAGGACTCTATGTGACCTTCTGTCTACCTGAGGTTGGATCCTTCTGGTGTCTAATCTTGGAACAGTGACTATTGTACCACTGTTCCCACACAAATTTACCTAAATACCACGTTCTTGAACTATTTTTCCAAACTGCCACGCATGCAAAGGTCGCTTCAGGTGAACTATGCATGATGACGTGTCAGGAAGTTAGTGGTGTCAGAGTTCGCTTTTGACACAGGCGATCTTTGTTTTTTATTAAGTTCGCTTGCATCCTAGGCGACCTCCATTTTATTTTTATTTTTATTTTTTAATTTGATACTTGTTATCCACTAAAAATGTGACACGTCAGCAAACCGAGTTCGTCTGTGACAGAAACGAACTTGCCCCCGTGGCAGATTGGGAAATAAGACTGTTCGCGTGGCATTTAGGTAAAAAGGTTGGTAAATAGTGGCATTTTGGTCCGTTACCTCTGATCTTCAATTTTAGCCCAAAGGATAGAAAAGCTAGTAGGTTTCTAGACAGCAAATTGCACTTATGTGAAACAACTTGTAAATCCATAGTAATGAGGATGTTTCCTACTTTCCTTACATAGATTAATTATTTTTGGGTGGCTCAGATAAACATAGCTTGGCATAGAATCCTGACCACCTAAGAAATTTAGGCTTTGCCCTGAAATCCTGTACTGACCGAAAAATTAAGGAGAACTATCTTATAACAATAATATGGCCATTGGTTTGTTTCCTTCCCGTGGATGATTTGGGGAATTAAATCAATTAGATGTGCAAGAGTAATATCAGTACACTTGGTTAATGTGACAAAAAATGTAAACTTGCTTATAACCCAGTTAAGTAACCTAAAAGTGATGGATCCAGTGAATTGCTAGTTATTTACCAGACAAAGTGAAAGGTTATTGTTAGAGATATATAAACGATTAATGTAATCTCACCGAACAGCCTAACCTTTAGGTTGAATTGGTTCTTTACATGGTATCAAAGTCTCGGTGTCTCGGGTTTCATCCTCCCCGTCCCTCATAGTTCTCTTGCGGAGTTTTTTTAGCACGGGTAGGCCGGGCCTGATGCATTATCCACCCTTCAAGCCCAATAGACTCGTGTGAGGGGACGTTTAGAAGATATATAAAACCATTAATGTAGTCTCAACCAGCTTAATCTTTTGGGTTGAATTAGTTCTTTATAGTAATAACACCTAGGAGAAGATGGTTGCTTGCTTGTGATAGTCGAGTGTTATGCTGATCTTGTTCCGAAGGAGTGTAAAGGTTTCAATTGCTTTTGCTATGCCCATTTTTTGAGCGTTGGTGTTCATAATGACAGCCAATCGCTGTGCTTCCTGTTTTATGTTACGATTCTTGGGAGTTCAACTATATATATGTTGAAGATGCGAAATCAGGAGTAAACGGGGTAAACTGTCCACCTTTATTTCTATCCTGTATATATTTGGATTGAGGCTTGGATCTGAATTATAAATGAGTTTACTTCATTTCTTCTTTTGTTGTTGGTTTTCTTATTCTTAATATAATCTTCAGATGAATTGAATGGATTGTCTATTGAATTATGATATTTAGTATATCTGTATTAATGTTGAATTTGCAGATATCTAAAATTACCGAAGAAGGTGCCTACTATTTTCCCACCATTTCTTGGAAATCGACAATCATGCATAAATGACAAACGAAAAGAGAAAGAGAGAATTGATACACCTTAGTTCACCCAATTTAGGCTACGTTCAGCTTGTATGTACTATATTTCTTGTTACAAGTCATTCGGTTTACAAGAGAATATAAATAAGATTAGAAAAACTCTAATAATAGTTATTCATGGCCCCCAAATTACTAAGAAAAAAGAAAAATTACAATAAATCAGAAGCCCACAACAGTACCTAGCCTCTACGGCAGTGGCGGACCCAGAAAATTATATGACGGGGGTCGAAAATTTATATTACTATTATGAAAAGGTAATGTCGGTTTTGGTTGGATTCCCAGAATACAAAAATAGCTATTAAGCCCAAAAAATTACATAGGTGGTGCCAAAAAATTTGACATATTAAATTATCAAAATATTTATCATTATTATACAAATTTATCAGAGAAAAAATTTACTATGAATTCTAACATAGTTATCTAAACTATGTACTAAATAATGTCACATAATATTGAAAATTCAAATGAAACATATATCAAAGCAAACATATAAAAATGCACTAACCTTTTCGGTAAACATTTCAAACATAAGAATTTCACTTTCCTCCCACAACATAATAAGTAATAACCAAACATTATCCGAAGGTAAAATTTTTGTGATTAAGTTTAGAAATAGGTCAACTAATTATTTTTGTGATTAAGTTTAGAAGTCTTTTTTTTTTTGATAAACAGAAGTCTTTTTTTTTTTTAAATAATAAGAGTAAGAATAAATAATATAACTGATTAGACTAAAGCAGGACAAAACAAATATACGGGATAAAAAATAAAATAAAAAGTAAAACACAAAAATAACCATACTATACATGTTCCTTATTATTTATTTGCATTTAGATGGTTTGTTGTTATTTTGTATTGAGTATTTGATTTCCTATTTAAGTGGTGCCAAATTATAATTTTCGCCATAGTTAATTATAATTATATAATTGTTAGAGAATATAATATAAACCATTAAAAAGGTCCTTACCTACTACCTTGAGGTTTTGGGTGAGGGCCATTTTAATGACTTATATTATTCTCTAACACACCCCCTCAAAATTTTGTGCCAAAAATTCTGACATTAAATTATCTAAATTATTTATCATAATTATACAAATTTATCAGAGAAAAAATTTAATATGAATTCTAACATAGTTATCTAAATTTTGTACTAAATAATGTCACATAATATTGAAATTCAAATGAAACATATATCAAAGCAAACATATAAAAAAACCTAAGTAGTAAAAACCTTTTTAAAACTATATTTTATTCTCTAAAATATAATATAAAGTATTAAAAAGGCTCTTACCTACTACTTAAGATTTTGGGTGAAATGGTTCTTTAATAATAATAATAATAATAAGTAAAAAAACAAACAACTCCGCCATTGTAGATTCCAATTGTCTTTCTGCTGACCTAATAGACAACAAGAAATAATATACCAGATTAGACTAAAGTATAAGTCATACCCATACACCATTCTTGTTGAAACACAAAAATAACCATAGTATATATGCCTTATTAATCCAAGAGTGGTGCTGAAGGTTCATGGTAGGTTACTCGATAAACGAAACAGAATTTTAAATGGATTCGAACATAACTCTTTATTATGTTAAATGGATATGGATCGAGTCATCGTTCTGAAGTTAAATTTAGACTTGCTATGTTTATATTTTTATTGAGTTCTTATGGTTGATGGAATTGATCTGTATTTCAGCAGAATTTCTATTTTAGTTTTCAGTTTTCTTTCATTATGACATTCGTCATGGCCTCTTTTCCTTTCTCTTCAATTGTTTGCATTGACATCAATGCTGTGCGTGTGTTTCGAATTAATTATGTCCAAAGATTTGTTAACAATTTTCATTCCTCTTACTTTCTTTTCCTGTGAAAAACTAGTTAAACACGATATCAATCCGTTTGTGCACCATGCCAATAGTGTTAGGTGACAAAATATCATGTGGTTAAAATAGAGTTGAGACAAACCACTAATTAAATAACTATTCATTTTCCTAGACATTAATTGTATAATTAATTTTATCTTGATTCCATCAGTCAGCAAAACAATAAATACTTCAATTAAAGTGACACACAAAATTTATGTGAAAAACTCAATTTCAAAAAAACCATGGGCAATATCAAACAAGATTTTTACTATATGGAAAAAAATTTCACCTTTTTCTAAAAAGGTGAGACAAATATTATTCTCTTGTCATCTCACTCAAAGAAATATTCAAAACATTTGGAGCCTCTTTGGTAGAGGGATGTTGGTAATTTTACCAGGAAAGTTAACTAAGGTTTTGTGAAAAGTCACGTTTGGTAGGAGTTTTGCTATGGTATAGCATATGTGACTCGAAAGCTTGGTCCGGAGGAATATTTATTTATTGATGGGTCTTCCTTCAATACGAATCTGGTTTTTGACTCTTATGCATGTTTTAATTTGTGGGAAAATTCTACCCATATCAAACATGTGTTTTAGAAAAGTTTTTGGGTTAAATTGGTTCTTTAGCTTCGGTGCACAGGTATATAAACTCATTGATGGGCTTTCACTAAACAACCTAAGCTTTTGAATTAAATTGGTTCTTTAGAATATGGTTTGATGTTGTAGTCGAGTGTTTGAATGTCTCAGAACAAATGGCATTTCACAAGAGCAACACATAATTACAGTGCTTTTGAAATATAGTAAATTAGTAGTGTACAAAAAATGAAGTAAAAATAGTTCCTAAAGAAGTATATAAACTATTTATGGGCCTTCACTTAACACCTTAAATTTTTGAGTTGAATTGATTCTTTATATGGTATCAGAGTCTCAGTGTCCTCGATTCGATCCTCACCGTCCCCATTT
The DNA here is from genome assembly GCA_032173675.1 of Gastrolobium villosum. Classification (NCBI taxonomy): domain Eukaryota; kingdom Viridiplantae; phylum Streptophyta; class Magnoliopsida; order Fabales; family Fabaceae; genus Gastrolobium; species Gastrolobium villosum. The sequence goes on along the minus strand of JAVKPL010011450.1, from coordinate 100,669 downwards.
TCTTTGTGAAATTTCTTAGCACGGATAGACTGGATTTGATGCATCATCTACCTTTCAAATCCAACGGGCTATCTTGTGAGGGGTGTGTTAGATAAAAGTATAAATCATTAAAAAAATCTTCACTGAACAATTTAAGCTTTTGGATTGAGTTGGTTCTTTAAATGTTATCAGAGCCTCGGTGCCACGATTTCGATCCTCACTGCCCGACTTTCTCTTGTGAAATTTCTTAACACAGTTAGGTGGGCCTGTGCATTATTCACCCTTCGTACTCAATGAGCTCTCATGTAAAGGGACGTGTTAAAGAAGTATATAAAATATTAATAGTAGATCTTCACTCAACAGCTTAATTTTTTGAGTTGAATTAGTTATTTATACTAAATATTGCTAGCCAAGAAGTTCTGATTATTCACAGGATTCCCAGAGTGTGTTGTAGGGTATGGTTGTTAATTCAGTTATAAACTTATAGTGATAATTTTATGCTTTAAATATTTTAAAAATAAATAAATAAATAATTCTGACCGGTCCAAATTTTTTGTTTTATATTTTTTTAAGGGAAAACTTCAAAAAATTCTCTATGAGTTTTCTCACTTATCACTTACCTTCTCATAAATTTTTTGAATCATTTACATTCTTATTTAATTTAAATAATAAAAAACTTTAAGTTAGGAAATAAATGATTCAAAATATTGGGAGGAGATAAATGATTACGAAGAAAGTTAGGTTTTTTTTTTTTTTTGAAGTTTTCTCTATTTTCCATGATCTAATTAGTAACAAATCACCTTAAAACAAAATATAAAATAAATAACAACAAATGAAATTCCGGATCCGACGTCGTTCTACAGTAAAACATATTCAAGCAAGCCATCCTGTTTTTCTTCTTGGCGTTCCCTCTCCTCTTCTTCTTTACTTTACGACTGCGAAAACGATCTAATTGATACTCATTGTGATGGGCTGTGTTGCTGAAACCGAGAGAACACTGTATGTACTCTCTCCCACTTTTTCTTTGCTCAATGCTTATCGGTTTAGAGTTTAATATTAAATGTTTTTTATTCGTTGCTTGTTTTCTTTGCCCTAAATTTTGATTTTCCTCCTTAGGTATCCATACGTAACTGGATCCTCTGTAGTCGCTATCAAATACAAAGATGGGATTCTTATGGCTGCTGATATGGGAGGTTCGATGCTAAATCTCATAGATTCCTATTACCATTTTATCTTTCTCTCAGTCAACTGCAATTCTTTTTCTACTTTGGTAGATGTGCTTTCTTCTCGTTAACTCTTGTACTTTGGCTATGTTAGTTTTTAGCTACCTTTCCTGCTGTTATATTTATGTTTTTCTCCCTTCAAACTTATTCTTGTGGAAATTGCTTTTCAAGAACCTTTTTTTGTATTAAAATTATAATAATTTTGATTCCTTACAAGTGCTGGTTTTAGTAGTAGTCTTCTGATTCATATAATGTGCTATCTCTGCAGAGTTCATCATAGTGTTTATATATATATATATATATGAGGAAGGATACTTGGACACCGATGTCAAAATTTGAAGTTTGACACCTCATTTGAGAACCATTAGCTCAAAAAATATCAATGGTGTCACACGCTTACAAATCAGAGTCGTTGATATTTTTTGATCTAACGGTTCTCAAATGATGTGTCAAATTTTAAATTTGACACTAATGTAAAATCATCCTATATATATATATATATATATATATATACACACACACACACACACACACACACACACACACACACACACACACACACACACACACACACACACACGAGTTTGATATCCTCACTATATATATATTATATATATATATATATATCATATACTATATATTATATATATATGGCTGACACCTAAAAAATTAGAGCTTTATATATAAGTGGGACCAATGGATGAGGTGTCAAAGTTTAAATTATACAGGTGTAAAATGATCCTATATATATATATATATATATATATATATATATATATATATATATATAAGTATTGGTCTCAATCTGCTTCTCATGTCAATGATGGATATAATTTTAGGTTCATATGGATCTACCCTGCGGTACAAGAGTGTTGAGCGTTTGAAGCCTATTGGAAAACATTCTCTTCTTGGTGCTAGCGGGGAAATAAGTGACTTTCAGGAGATTCTACGCTACCTTGATGAGCTTATGTGAGCACTTTCTTTTTTAAAAAAAAAGTTGTTACTATGTATGCACTGGTTATTTCAAATAAGTGAAGCACAGAAGGGCGTGATTAGTTTAATGGTTTGCATCTGGTTTATTTTCCTTGTTTGGCTTATTTATTTGCTTCTTTTCAAACAAAGTAAAGGAGTCCATCTTTGTATTTTCCCCCCTTAATCTCTTTGATATTTCAACTTCAGCATTCCCATCTAACTGTTGGATTTGGGTTTTGACTGGTGCAGCCTTTATGACAACATGTGGGATGATGGGAATTCTCTAGGGCCTAAGGAGGTTCACAACTATTTAACTCGTGTGATGTATAATAGGCGCAACAAGTTCAACCCATTATGGAACTCACTTGTACTTGGTGGTGTGAAAAACGGGCAGAAGTACCTTGGCATGGTATGCCTTACTTTGTCTTTTTATTCGGTTCAACAGTTGAGGTACCTGCAAGTTTTTTCAGGTGTTGTATCTATGTATCTTATCCAGGTTAACATGATTGGCATTAATTTTGAAGACAACCATGTAGCAACTGGGCTTGGAAATCATCTTGCTAGGCCAATTCTCCGTGATGAGTGGCATGAAAATTTGACCTTTGAAGAAGGTGTCAAGTTACTTGAAAAATGCATGCGCGTGCTTTTATACCGAGATAGGTCCGCAGTCAACAAGATTCAGGTTTTTTCCTGTTTCCTTTTCTTGCTTCTCCCTGCTCTGCTCTGCTCTCCCCCTTCCCCCTCCCCATTTACAATTTATCAAAAGATTCAAAGCACCTAAACACATAAAATGGGTAAAATCTGAAAATATTGTCTACACATGCCCATAGACCAGGGGCCAGGTGGTACATTTATGAGAATATTCTTCTTAAATTTCCATATTTTTACACTCATCTTTTAAGATTTTGCTCTACTTTTTTATTAATTTTGGATTATAAGGGAGGCGTTTGGAATTGAATGGTCTGTAGTTCTCTTAATCTACATTCCTGTCATTGTTTAGGAAGCCTCATTAGTTTTTTTAGCCAGAGAAGTTTTACATATCACATTTAATAGCTTGAGAAGTATAGGGTTCCGGCCAAAGCATTAGTAAGAAAGTTCAATTGGTAGGATTTTAGCTGGTAAGCTAATACTCACATGGTTCCTAGGTCTCTATGTGACCTTCTGTCTACCTGAGGTTGGATCCTTCTGGTGTCTAATCTTCAATTTTAGCCCAAAGGATAGAAAAGCTAGTAGGTTTCTAGACAGCAAATTGCACTTATGTGAAACAACTTGTAAATCCATAGTACGAGGATGTTTCCTACTTTCCTTGCATAGTTACTTAGTTAGATTAATTATTTTCGGGTGACTCAGATAAACATAGCTTGGCATAGAATCCTGACCACCTGAGAAATTAAGGCTTTGCCTGAAATCCTGTACTGGCAGAAAAATTAAGGTGAACTATCTGATAACAACAGTATAGCCATTGGTTTGTGGGTTGTGTTTCCTTCCCGTGGATGATTTGGGGAATTAAATCAATTAGATGTGCAAGAGTATTATCAGTGCACTTATGTGAAACAACTTGTAAATCCATAGTAATGAGGATGTTTCCTACTTTCCTTGCATAGTTACTTAGTTAGATTAATTATTTTCGGGTGACTCAGATAAACATAGCTTGGCATAGAATCCTGACCACCCGGGAAATTAAGGCTTTGCCTGAAATCCTGTACTGGCAGAAAAATTAAGGTGAACTATCTGATAACTACAATATAGCCATTGGTTTATGGTTGTGTTTCCTTCCCGTGGATGATTTGGGGAATTAAATCAATTAGATGTGCAAGAGTATTATCAGTGCACTTATGTGAAACAACTTGTAAATCCATAGTAATGAGGATGTTTCCTACTTTCCTTGCATAGTTACTTAGTTAGATTAATTATTTTCGGGTGACTCAGATAAACATAGCTTGGCATAGAATCCTGACCACCTGAGAAATTAAGGCTTTGCCTGAAATCCTGTACTGGCAGAAAAATTAAGGTGAACTATCTGATAACAACAATATAGCCATTGGTTTGTGGTTGTGTTTCCTTCCCGTGGATGATTTGGGGAATTTAATCAGTTAGATGTGCAAGAGTAATATCAGTACACTTGGTTAATGTGACCAAAAATTTACACTTGCTTATAACCCAGTTAAGTAACCTAAAAGTGGGGGATCCAGTGAATTGCTAGTTATTTACAAGACAAAGTGGAAGGTGATAACACCTAGGAGAAGATGGTTGCTTGGTTGTGATAGTTTTGTGTCTGCTGATCTTGTTTCGAAGGAGTTTTTGAATACCTCGTCTTGTTCATCATCAGTGTAAAGGTTTCAATTTCTTTTGCTGTGCCCATTATTTTGAGTGTTGGTGGTCATAATAACGACAGCCAATCACTGTGCTTCCTGTTTCATCATCAGCGGTAAACTGTCCACCTTTTTTGCACCCTTTCTATACTGTGTATATGTGTATTGAGCCTTGGATCTGAACTATAAATGAGTTTGTTTCCTTCCTTCCTTTGTTGTTGGATTGTTATTCTTAATATAATCTTCAGTTGAATTGAATGGATTGTCTATTGCATTATGATATTTAGTATATCTATATTAATATTGAATTTGCAGATATCTAAAATTACTGAAGAAGGTGCTACTGTTTTCCCACCATTCTCGTTGAAAACATACTGGGAGTTCTCTGCCTTCAAGAATCCAACAGTGGGTGCTGAAGGTTCATGGTAGGTGGCTCCATGTGAAATGAAACGAAACAGAATTTTAAATGGATATGAAATGGTTTCCAACATAACTCTTTATTATGTTAAATGGATATGGAATGAGTCATCCTTCTGCTGTTAAATTTAGACTTGTTATGTTTATAATTTTATTGAATTCTTATGCTTGATGGACTTGATCTGTATTTCAGCAGAATTTCTATTTTAGTTTTCAGTTTGCTTTCGTTATGACATTCATCATGGGCTCTTTTCCTCTCTCTTCAATTGTTTGCATTGACATCAATGCGGTGCGTGTGTTTGGAATTACTTATGTCCAAAGATTTGTTAACAATTTTCATTCCTTTTACTTTCTTTTTCTATGAAAAACTAGATGTTTTGAGAAATTCTTAGGCAAACACGATGTCAATCCGTTTGAGCTCCGAAACGAAGAGAAATCAATCGGGCATAATTTAAGTCCTTCATTTAGATTAATAAAAGAATTGCTTCTCAAAGATTGAAAATTTTGATTTGCCTGTAATTATAACGAAAAGAGCCAGACAAGTAGAGTGAGTGAAACAGAAGAAAACTTTAAAATGTGTGGATAACCTTTTTTATTAAAAAAAAAAAGGGTTATGTTAAAATTATAAGTACCCCTGATATGACGGAAGGTTAACATTTGGATTGGATTTGTGGAAGTATTTATTGTCTTGCCGTCTTGCGTTCAACACAACTATTTATTTTTAAGAATATCAATGGTATATTTATTTTCACAAAATAAAAATAATAAATCAAATGATTAAAAAAGCATATATTAATGTAAAAGATTGAACATCCCAAATTCCCAATGCTCTAGTCCTCTTTTCATAGCATTTCCCAATTTTATTTTATTTTTATATGCAACATTTATATAAATATTTAAATCAATATTTCAGCTGAAATGGCCAGGTTAGACCAACCTGCAAAATGGCCTAATTTTTAAATTGGTTTTTCGAAAAATCTAATGCACTCTATTTTCTAAATAAACTAAATCAGATCATACTTAAAATAGGTTAGACAATGAGTCCTTGATAAACCACCTCAGCCATTTAGAGCTCAGTAAGTTTACATGAGTTATGTTACTTGCACCACGTTCTCTAAATATTTCAATCACACCTGTTAATGTTTTAAATGTGTGCATTTTTTTCACCAAAATAAAAATAAAAATGTGTGCTATTTAGAGTTTCCGAGTCTGGTGGTTCCGTATTAAAATTTTTCTCCAGAAAGTTAACGTAATGAGAACTTTTTACATGGAAGCTATGTAGTACCGACACGTGACACGCGATACGACACGACACTCCGACACGTTAATTTTAAAAAATTATGGATTTTGACACGTTGTGACACATTTTAATATTAAATAATATTTTTAAATTATATAGTGTAGATTTCATTTAATATCCAATTATTTAACAAAAAATAATAATAATACCCATCAAAATATTATCTTTCAACTTTCCTTTCCAATCCAAAACCACATAAGAAAAATTGATTCAAAGTCGGAATCCAAGGTGTTACATATAGGGAAAAAAAAGAAAAAGAAAAATAAAATTATGATGTAACCAATGGCAACAGCAGCAAAAAAATTCACCGACATCCAATACCAAAAATTATAGTAGCGTTATTCACAAAAGACAAAATCATAAACTAAAAGAATACACTGTAAAATAAGAACATCAAGAACACAATCAAACATTATAAAAGGTGGAAGCTTTAATAAAAAAAACAAGAACTGAGATGAAAGAGAGAGAGATCAGATTATAGAGAGATTAGGGAGGAGGTGACACGGTAAAAGCGTAAGAGGAACGATAACGATGGTACTGAGAAGATCTATTATTTACTTAAAGGGAAAAAAGCGAGAAAATTGATATGATCATGTAGAAGCTTTACTAATATATTTTAATTTTTTAAAAAATAATTTTTTTAAATTTTTTTACGAAAATGCCATTTGACCGTGTCGGAGCGTGCCGCCGTGTCGGACACGACTCTTCCTTTTTTTGGTGTCCGTGCTTCCTTGCTTAAAAGTTACTTATATAATTTGCTGATTTGATCATTTTGAAATTTGAATTTATATGATATTAAGTATATTATATAATTTTAAGTTATTTTTTATAATATTTCTGGGGATGAGTTATTCTGCCTACTCCCACTTTGCCTACCTTTGCCTACCCCTCTCAACATCGTTGGATTACAATCTCATCTAACGGTTCAGATTCAAAAGATAAATAAAATCCTTTTACTCTTTTTTTCTCTCTCTCTCTGACTCCACCATTTCTCTTCTCAAAATAATGAATTAAAAATATTCTTCGCCCGCACGTATTCATTAATATATTTAAAAAACACGGTACATGAATCGATGTGCTTATAATTTTATGCGAGAAAAATGTCTTGAAATATGTTTGAATAAGAATTTTATTTAAAATATTGTTGTTTCCACCTGTCAGATCATCTGTTCGTGTTAATATCCAATGTATAGTTAGCTGAAAACAATTGTATCATTTCATCCTAAAAAACATCAAAATTGAGAATTGAAAATAGATCACAAATAACATTATATAATTAGGGTTGATAAGAAGATACGTTTCTTTAAACAATGATGAAATCATTATGGGCACAATTATTTTGAAAACTTGATAAGAAACACAAGATCAGCATTCATTTTGAAATCAATCCGTCTTCTACATCGCACGTAGAGGAGGAGAGAATAAGGGTGGAGTCTGAGAGAGAAAGGGTGAAGTTAGAGAGAGAGAGAGAAAAAAGAGGAAAAGAGATTGTAATCCAACGATATTGAAAGGGTAGGTAAAGGTAAGCAAAATGAGAGTAGGCAGAATAACCTATCCCATATTTCTGTATCTTATGATTCGATACGATTTATGATACAAGATACAAAAACAGGCCAAACGATACGTATTGCGATTCAAGAACGTGTACCTTGATCCCAATGCTCCGGTAGCCTTCTTTTCATCGCATTTCCCGATTATTATTATTTTTTGATTTGCAACATTTACATAAATGTTTAAATCAATAATTGAGCTGAGTAATTTTACATGAGTTATGTTATTAGGTACCAACGGGGTTGACTCAAGTGGTAAGGTACTTGGGTTCGACTCGAGTTCGAGACCTTATGTATGCAGAAAATTCTTGCTGGGAGACTGACGCGGGTGGACATAGTCAAAAAGAAAAAAGTTATGTTATTAGGTTGCACGTTCTCTAAAATCTTTGTGATTTAAACGTGTGATATTTTTAGTATCGTGACTATGTTTGCTACTTTTACAGCAAAGTTCCAATCGCTTCCGTTCGTCTCTGCAAAGAAGAAAATGCACCTCATTAATTAGGCAAGCAGAAAGATGGATGCGGTGAGCATTGAATTGCATGCGAACCACTAAGGCTTTGTTTGGGAGTTTGAAGGGGAAGGGAAGGAAGGAGATCCAAGGGGGAGGGAGGGGAAGGAAGGGGAGGAAATTGGAGGGTATCTCCTTCCTTTGTTTAGGAGTCAAAAAAATTTGGAAAGGGAAGATAATGGAGGGTCAATGAGATATTTTTACCATTTTACCTTTTTTTTTTTTAAACTAATACAATTATTATACTTTACAAATTAAATTAAATTAAATTTAAAATTGCTAAAGAAAATTATTTGTGTACTTTTCACAATATTAAAAAAGATCATATTTTTTATGAAATTTATACGCTGCAAGCTACCAAAATTGTCACAAAATTATTTTTCATCAGAATACTCTTCGTCGAGAAGCGATGAAATTTTTTCTCCCGTGAAAATTTTTACAAAATCAGATTTTCTATCGAAATTTAGTTTCTATCAAAACTTTTGACGAAAATGGTTTCCTCCATGAAATGCTTTAAACGAAAAAAATATTTCTTCAAAAATTTTGACGAAAATTTTCCGTTCAAAATTTTGATGGAAATGTGTTCTGATGAAAATTTTGACGAAAATTGTTTTGTAAAAATTTTTGGGGGAAATGTTTCATTCGAATCTTTCGACGAAATTTAGATTTTGTAAAGAAGTTTGAAAGAATATTTTTTCCGTCAAACATTTTAATCGAAATATTTTTCGTCAAAATTTTTTACGGAAAAAATTTCTGTTGAAATTTTTTGACAGAAATGTGTTACGTTGCAAATTTTGATGGAAATATATTTTATCAAAAAAGTTGACGAAAATATTTGCCGTCGAAATTTTTTGATTGAAATATGTTTCCTTAAATATTCGACGGAAATTTTTTGTCAAAATATTTAGCGAAAATGTTTCCGTCGAAAACTTTTAACGGAATGTAAATTCTGTAAAGAATTTTGATAAAATTTTTTTCCGGCAAATTTTTTTTGATGGAAATGTGTTTCATTGAAAATTTTGATGGAAATATTTTTCATCAAGAATTTCAATGAATATGTTTTTTTGTGAAATATTTTGACGAAATTTAGATTCTGTAAAGAACTTTGACAAAAAAAAAAATGTAAAATTTTTTGCAGAAATGTTTTTAGTTTCAAATTTTGATGGAAATATTTTTCATCGAAATTTTTTGCAGAAGATTTTGATGGAAATATTTCCCGTAAAAAATTTATGTCAGTGATTATGACAAAATCTTGTTTCGTATTTAGTTTTGACGAAAAAAATTTTGACGTATATGATTTTCATCAAAAAATTTATCACTATTTTTGACGAAATATTTTTTGTCGATAGATTTTGTCGGTATTTGAGTCTTTTCTAATAATGTCACGTTTAAAGATTATTCACATTTATGTAATTTTTACATTTTAATGCTAAGATAATATAAGTAATTTTTTATATTTCCCCCCTTAAACCCCAAATTTGGGAGAACTTTAATTTTAGGAAGAAGGAGAGTTTTGGAGGGTTTAGTAAAAATCCCCAATTCCTTCCCCTCCTTTTTTTTAAACTCCCAAACAAGAGAGAATGCTTACTAAAACCCTCCCTTTCCTTTCCTTCCCCTCCAAAAACCAACAAAGCGTAAAACTTTGGCATTACTCGCCATCTAATAATAATTCAATTTTCATTTTCAAATACTTAATCTATAAATACTGGCAGCCATTGCTCCACTCACTCACCCAAACTAAATACAGCCTTCATTATATCTCTTACGTACTTCTTTCTTCATCAGCAATATTCCCCATATTCTGATAACATGGCTTCACTACCTCCGGCCTCTATATTGTTTACAGTGCGGAGGCGCCAACCGGAGTTGGTTGCTCCAGCTATACTCACTCCACATGAAGTTAAATTACTATCCGACATAGATGATCAACAAGGCCTCCGTTACCTAACTCCAGTCATACTCATCTATCGTTACGAACCATCAATGGAAGGGAAGGACCCAGTTGAAGTCATTAGAAAGGCACTATCACAAACACTTGTTTTCTACTACCCATTTGCGGGTAGGCTTAGGGAGGGGCCTAGCCGCAAATTGATGGTGGATTGTACCGGAGAAGGTGTCTTGTTCATTGAGGCTGATGCTGATGTAACACTCGATCAATTTGGTGACTCTCTTCAACCTCCATTCCCATGCTTCCACCAACTCTTTTATGATGTTCCAGCCTCTCAAGAAATCATTAACTATCCCCTTCTCGTCATGCAGGTCTAATACACACACAATTGATAATTCACTTATCTTAATTACATTACAAAAGATTTGGATACTCTTATTTTTAAGTTAGAAATTACTTATAAGCTAAAGTTAAAAAAGAGAGCTTAATTAAAGAAGTTAGAAGCTGTTTGATAATTACATAAAAATGTTAGCTTAAAATTTATTTCAAAGCACATGTTTCAAGAAAATTATTTCTCTCTTTATCTTTATAACTTTTAATTTAAAAAAAAAAGCACACAATTCAAGAAAAACATATAAGACCTTAAAAAAAAAGCTCCTTCTAAGAGCTTTTAGTTTTCAGCCTTTTTCTTCATTATAAATAAAAAGAGCTTTTTACTACAAGAGCTTTTCCCAAAACTTATTTGGCCTAACTTATGTTTATAATTAGCTTTTTTTATATTTCCTTGTCGTTGGAATTTTAAATGACAGGTCACGCGCCTCAAGTGCGGTGGTTTCATCGTGGCCTCGCGCTTTAACCACACCATGAGCGATGCGGCTGGTACAAAACAATTCATGAACTGCATGGGTGAAATGGCAAGGGGTGCACGCGAACCTTCCATTCAACCGGTGTGGTGTAGGGAGCTCTTAATGGCTAGAGATCCACCGTGCATTACATGTAATCATCGTGAATATGAGCAAGTGCCATCTGATGATACCACCAATTCATACGAGGATGACATGGTTCATCGATCTTTCTTCTTTGGACCCATCGAGATAGCTGCCCTTCGTCGCTTGGTTCCACTTTACCTTCCTTATTGCACCAAATTTGATGTTATCACGGCATGCTTTTGGTGCTGCCGTACAAAAGCATTGCTGCTAGAGCCAGAGGAGGAGGTTCGGTTGATGTGCTTCACCAACGCACGTGTTAGGTTTAACCCTCCGTTACCTGATGGTTATTATGGCAACGTTGTTGCATACCCGGCGGCTGTCACAACTGCAGGGAAACTTAACTTTGGGTATGCACTAGAATTAATAAAAAAAGTGAAAACTATGGTAACAGAGGAATATATGCATTCTGTGGCAGATCTAATGGTGACTAAGGGTCGATACCTATTTACGAACGTAAAATCATGTATGGTGTCAGATCTGACACGTGCTCGGTCAAGAGAAATTGATTTTGGATGGGGCAAGGCAGTGTATGGTGGAGTGGCCAAAGGTGGGGTTGGGGCCTTTCCTGGAGGAACTTATCTCGTTCCCCACAAGAACGCAAGAGGAGAAGAAGGTATAATATTGCCCATTTGCTTGCCAGCAAAAGCTATGAAAAGCTTTACTAAAGAGTTGGAGGATATGCTTAGGATCATGTCTACCTTATAGTTTTGTTTTGTGCCTGAAATGGTAAGACACCGGAAAGATGCAAAATTATTTAGTTTGTCATGACAAAAATATTATGTATAAATAAAAGGAGAAATTTAACTTCTCATGAGTATTAAATGATGTTTATTTGGATTTTATTTTCATTTTTGAATAATTTATTTTATTATATTATTCATGCAACATGTTAAAGTTAATTTTTTTTGGCATGGCGTAATAGATCTACTAATTATCTATGATTCCAATCAGTAAGATAAGAGTTGAATAAGAAATAGATTCTAGAAGCTAAAAAAAGATGTGTCTTGAGCAATTTCAAATAACAGGGTTCATTAATATTTCGCACATTCAATTATACTCAATTTGATGGAATTACTTTGAATCACTTACACGCATATACTTTTTTTTAATTACTTAACCCCCGTGATTTTTCCTTTCACATCCCTCGTTAAGATTGTTAGAAAATTAACTATTATACCTTTCTTAGAAGAAGTAAATAAATTGATAAAAAAACAAAAACAAGACCTATTGTCATGAAAACTTAGGACACTTAATAAAAGACTAAAAGAAAAATAATACAAAAATTAAATGTGTCAAAATAAAGAAAGAAAATAAATCTATACAACAAAGGAAAATAAAAATAGAAGAAAAATAAGACCAAATATATTAAAAATCATTGACATAAAATACTAAAATAAAATAAAAATAAATAAATAAATAAAAAATACTCCAAATGAAAAAAAATGTATATTGAAGAAAAAAAAATAGAAGAAAAAAGTAAGATAAAATATAAAATTAAAAAAAAATAGAATAAAAAGAAATCACATATGAGTTTCCAATATATTTAGTTTTATCTATTCTTTTATTTTATTTTTGTCCTTGGTCTATTTTATTCTTTTTTATTTGGATATGTTTGGTTTTTTTATTTTATTTTTCACTTTCTGATTTATTTTATTCTGATTTTTTCCTTGATTTTTTTAGGCTTATTCCTCCCCATGTGCAAAAGATTTTCATAAAAAAATTAAGAAAAAGGAGTATAAAATAGAGACCAAATATATCTAAATAAAAAGAACAAATAGACCACAGACAAAAAAAATAAAAGCAAATATATTAGAAATTCATAACTGCGATTTCTTTATATTCTTTTTTTTTCATCTTAATTTTTTCGTTTTCAATTTTTTTTTTCATTTTGATTATTTTTTATTTTAATCTTTTTTGTCACTCTTGTAATTTTAATATTTGATCTTACTTTTTGTTCTTATTCTATTTTTCTATGCATTTATTATAAATATTTTTACCTATAACACAATTGATTTATTTTTGTATTTTTTTATTTTAGACTTTTATTAAGTGTTATAAGTGTTCCTAACATTTGGTATTATTTTTCTTTTTCTTTATCACTTTATTTTCTTCTTATGAGAAGGGTATATATAATAGGTATACTTAGTTAATTTTCTAAGAGTGGTAAGGAGGGTGTGGATGAAAAAAAATCACACGTGATTGATAAAAAAAAGCACAGGAGTGTAAGTGATAAAAAAAAAATACAAGAATATAAGTGATTGAAAGCAATACCACAAAGATTGTTTTTGAATTTTTCCCATAATTGAATTCATTTTCAATTAGTCCTAGCTTCTTTATGGGTTATTAATTACTTCCTTGGTTACCTGCTTATGCATTTATAACGCACAACATTACTACCTAGGTTGCATTATATACACATCGTTAATACATTGTAGGATAGGGCTTTTGCTCATGGAGCTATTTTTTTATTAAAGATTATAATTCAGAATAGAATGTAGATAATGTGTTGCCAAGACTATTAGACCCCAAAAAAGGGATCATATATCCTATTTAAGTTGGGTCAATCTCTTTTTTTCTCTTATGTATTTTCTCTCTTATTTTTACTTTATTATATATTTTTGAATTATTTATTACTTTTTTTTTTCAAATTTCTAGTATCATTTATATTTTTAATTTTTTCCTCAATATTTTATAACTTTTCATTTGAATTCAGAACTAATTCAAAAACTAGTATTATGAGTGCGCAAAAGAACCACAAAATAACACCACACTTAAGAAAAATAATTTTAAAAAATCAGTTCTTGAACCTAAATAATTTTTTTCTCTTCTTTTTTATTTTTCTTTCCCCCTCTATACTTCTGTCATCTTATTTGTTTATTTACTGTCTTCTAGTTCAGAATCGGTTCTAGTTCGGAAAGTAACTTAAAAATTTTATTTAGTTTTCGTTAGGATGTACTTTTATTCCTACAAAAATTGTTTTTTTTCTTAAATAAAGTCCTTTCGAGAATTTTTAGGTGTTTGGATAACAAATTTTTTTAAAAAGCAAAATTTTAAATAAAAGTTAAAATGCTGTTTTTCTAGCCGGTAGTTGATTGCTTTTGAAAAAAACAGAAATTAAAAGATAATATAATTTTTTGTGTGGAAATAAGATAATATAAATTTTTAAAATATAATTTTAACCTCATCTTACCATACCTATTTTATCTCTCCTTATCCCACAGTCATGCTATTTTATCTCTCCTTTATTGTAATTATATATATATAAAGTGCTTTTTTATTTTAACATCCAAGTAACATTTTCATGTAAAAGTGATTTTATATCATACATATAAAGGTAAAATAACTTTATCTTTTTTTTTTTTGGTAAATAACTTTATCTCTTAAAAAAGTTCTTTTAAAAAAAACAAGGTATAAAAAACATTTTTTTTAAAAATTCATGCAAACCGACCCTTAGTGTCTTCTTGTTCAAAACAATTTATTTACACTACCCAATATGTATCGGTGGTTCTCTGGCTTCCGCGAAGTTATTGTAACGAGAAAATGTTTGGCATATTTTGGGGAATAACTAAGAGAGTGTTTGGTAGTTGAGAAAAAAATTTATGTCTAGGAATCACGATTATCAGGCATATGTGTGAAAGTGAATTTTTTGGGAATGTGACCAAAAAACCATTTGGTAGACCAAAATATTACCGAAAATATTAGCTAAAATTTACTTTTACTGGTTCTATCTTTGGTTGATGATTAATATTAATTGAAATTTACTTTTACTGATTCTATCTTTGGTTGATGATTAAATATTTCTGGGAGCGTGGGTATTTACAAAACTAACCCTTTAATTTGTCCCCATTGTTCCCATTGTAAGTTCACAAACATTGACCAACAAAAATTCACACCTTCATTCCGAATTCATTTTCTTCCTAGGTTGCAAAAACCCAAAATCTCAATACGGGTTGGGCTCAACAACTGATCTTTTCTCTTGCACATGATTTTAAGGACTCTTAAGCCAGATATTCTAAGAATCGTCCATGTATGTGAAGCAACGTTGACCAAGCGATTGGTTGAATTTGAGAACACAGAGTCTTCTAGCTTGACAACTGAGGAATTGAATACGATGACAAAAAGCAACACTAATTCCAAATGATGAAGTCAAAGAATGTACTTCAAAAGATCAACTACATATGCGAGCACAAGGATAGTGGAGTGCCCTATTTTGCTTTTGGATTATGTGAAACATGCTATAAGGATTTTGATAAACTCTCTGGAGGACTTGGTGGTGGTCCTGCATTCCAACAAGCTGAGATGGAGAGAATGAAAATCTCAACTTTTTGGGAAAAATCGTAACCAATTTTCTCATTTTGACCCATCCTCCTGCATTCAACTAGTACTACTATGTGACCCTTGAGAAGGTCATCGTCGGCGGCACGAGAGTGAAGATTCCATTCAAGGTCCTGAAGCTAGATTCTGATGGCAATTGTTTAGGCAAAAAAATTAATTTATTACTTTTTTAATAAAAAATTATGAATAAGTAGTCATTTTACAAAATATTACAAATTTATAGCACTCAAACACGCCCAAAATGGGGCGTGTTCGCATGGAGAGAAACACGCCCAGTGTAGGGCATGACCAGCTGGAGGAACACGCCCAAAACAGGACGTGACCTGCAGGAGAAAGACACGCCCCACAGAGGGCGTGACCCACAAGGGTGACACGCCCCACAGAGGGCGTGACCCACTTGCTGCTGACTGAGAAATCACATGTTGAGAAATCACATTCAAGCTGCTGACTGTTCATTTTCTTGGACCATTGACGTTATTTATATCCTGGAGGGCCGCATAGATATTTGGCATATACATCAATAGGAGGATATAGACAGTTTTGAAAGTAATAGAAGAAATTAGGTAGAGGACTAAGGAGTGGGATAGGGTGACTTTTCAAAACCAAATTCCTCGTTTTCGTCTCCGAGTGCGTTCTTCACCCCTGCTTCTTCTGCTTGGATTTCTTACCCTTGGAGGGAGAGGAGATCTATATAGTATGTACTGTACATGAGACTGGTATAGTGTGTTCTTTTTCTTATGCTTTTAGTGGCGAACAAATATTAAACAATTATTGTTCTTTTTTCCCAAAATATCTGGACATCGTTTATATCCCGGATCCAAAGTGTATTGAGAACTGTGTTTCCCGTTGTCTTTCCCGAGCTCCTATGCTTACTGTATATCGTTTGCATCCCTCTTGAACAGTCAGCAGCAAGTGGGTCACGCCCTCTGTGGGGCGTGTCACCCCTGTGTCACCCCTGTGGATCACGCCCTCTGATGGGCGTGTCTCTCTCCTGCAGGTCACGCCCTGTTTTGGGCGTGTTTCTCCAGCTGGTCACGCCCTACACTGGGCGTGTCTCTCTCCATGCGAACATGCCCCATTTTGGACGTGTTTGAGTGCTATAGAATTATAATATTTTATAAAACAACTACTCATTCGTAATTTTTTATTAAAAAAGCAATAAATTAATTTTTTTGCCCGAATAGGGATGAAGAGGGCAGGGATATTTTTGTCAGAAAAAATTTTAATTTTTTTTTTCAGCCTGGTGGTAATATGAAAAAAAGGGGAAGGTTATACTTACAACTTTTTTTTTACAACCTCTTACGATCATATCTTATCACCGTTGATTTCCGTCAATCATCGGTTATCATTTATTGTTAATTAATAATTAATTAATGAGTTTAATTTGCGAAGATGATAACCGTTGATTGGCGGAAATCAACGGAAATAAGATATGGTTGTAAGAGGTTATAAGAAAAGGTTGTAACTATAACCTTCCTCATCTGAAAATATCACCCATCCGGTGATTTTTTTTTTTTTATGAAAATCTGCTTCACAAATTAAAATTCCAGGAATCTGATTTTTTTTTTCGAAATTTTTTTTAAAACCTCTATATCAAATATGGAAAAATAAGAATGGCAACATCATTTTCTCACGAAAATAAAATTTGTTCACGTACCAAACGCCCTCTGCTGATATCCAATCAGAATGAAGGGTTATGCTATATTAAATTTTAATCAATTTTTTTTTGATAACATAAATTTTAGGGTTTATCATCTATCATTTAACGTGACCACAAATACTTTCCTACACACAACATTTTGTGGGACCCGCAGCAAAAAAAAAACTCTGGCACGCAGAACGAATCTCTATAACATAATACAATCACTTTTCCTACGACATATCTCCTATAAAACCCTAAATTTTAATCATTTAACTTAGAGATGTGGTGCGCATTGGATGCTAACTAACTACTAAAACTTTGGCTATAAGCACACCTTTGGAGGGTCGGCTATAAGCACACCTTTGGAGGTTCGGCTATTTACTCTTGCACTTGATAAATTCTTCTTCAATGAGGCTTTGATGGGAAAACTGAGAGATCTCCTCTCTGATAAGAGCCCTTTTATCCTCTCTGGCCAATTATTAAGCCAAAAATGTTATGCTCGTGTGTTTCGTCGCCTTACATTAGATGCATTTTCGACAATGAGCAAAACTATTGGTAAAGTTTGTGAGAGTGTGAAGTACATGAAATCTCATGAAAGAGAAGTTTTTTTGAGCTAAGGCAACAACTTCAAAACCCCAGTATGGTGAACAGTGGCGGAGCCTAGCTCCAATTGGAACCCGGGTCAAAAAATTATATGAATATTTATTTTTCTTAATTGTTGTTAGTTCATATTATAATATATTTAAATATATTAAATACAAAACAATAGAGCATAGAGTATAAAAAAAAGTTATAATTTTATTAAATTTATTTTAATTTTTTTATATGAGTGGAAATGTAACACATAACTTAACACAATTTATCCAAATCTCTCACCAAATATATTTTAATTTTAGATAGGATCAAATTTGTATTATAATTTTAGATTGGGACAAATTATAATTAATTATATAATTATACATGATAAGTACAATTTGTTACAATTTAACCCGGGCCGAGGCCACCCCCAGCCACCATGTGGCTCCGCCACTGACGGTGAACCTTTCAATTGATGACCAAAATAAATGGGACACTCTACCATATGCTTGTTGCTGCCCATGAGTTAAAGAAAGTCTTTAATTGTTTTGATGCCTCCGATCCTGATTACAGAATGACTCTGACAATGGATGATTGGAAGCAGGTAGAAACTCTGTATATTTGTAGTATTTGTATGATGCGGCTAACATTTTAACTGTCAAGAGAAGTTTGAGCAATGTTGAAGGGAAAGCTGCTTCATGTTGGCAGTTGCTATAGCCATGGATCCGAGGTGTAAAATGAAACTTGCGGAATCCACCTTTGCTCAGATATATATGGTGAGAATGCTGAGTAATGGATAAGAATTGTTGAGGATGGTCTTCATGAACTATTCGTTGAATATATCATGCATGTGCTTCCTCATACAGCGACAAATGGTGATGAAGGGAATGAGGCTATGATAATTGACTCATTATGTTACACAGAGTTAGTGTGCTTAGAACAAACAGCTTTTCTTATTTGCAAACCAGTATTGAGACATCACCTTTTCACTTTTTCTGATCAAAAAAAGTGAGAATGTGTTGGATTGTTGGGAAAAAAAATAAAATAGTGTAATAATATTGGAACAATTTTTATTTTATTTATTTGCAAATAACATAATTATATATAGTGCACTTTGGGTACTTTAGAATTAGAATTATCTTAAATTGTAAATTGTGTGCGTCATTTTAGTGACAATATTATAATTTTATATATTTTTTATTTTAATTGCATTTTAAGATTATTATGTATTATATAAAAGGATATTTAAGAGATTACAAAAAAGAAAAAAAAAAGATATTTAAGAATTTAATTGTAAAAAAAACCACTTCATGATAAACTCGAGTAGCTGATGTCCCTGAGAGACAATTCTTACACACATCATTATCTTTGTATGATTGCAAAAGAGAACCTTTCAATCATTAAAGAACAACTTTAACATCGTTCCGGTTGGCTTTTTTTTTTATTTTTATTTAAGACTTTAATTGTCCATTGTTCAAATTTGACATACTATTTTTGTCGATGGATGCCTTTATCTAATTGTGATTCCATATGCGCACAGGCTCTGAGAATCCAAGAAATTACATCCGGAGTCATAACAAAAAAAAATTCTTGCGCACAAGACGCGAGTATTAACAATGATTACAAAAGCTGAATGGATTCAAGATTCAACCATCCATTTTTCTGGTTAACATGCATAAATTACATGACTATATAGTAGTCATGATTTTAGCATAGCCAACAAATCATAAAGACAACATAATACAGAGAACCTAAGTTTGCAAGAAGGAAGGCAAAGCTATGTAAGCCCAAGTAGTTGCTACTTGGCTTTCATTCCGGCACTTGTACTACTTTGCCTGCTTTGAACTCTTTTCTTTGATTGCTTTTCTCCCCTAGCTTGTTTACTATTTGTCACCTGACCTGGTTTTCTTCTTTTCAACTTGATCACTATCAACATCGTCATCATTACCAGCATCACCATCATTGTCATCATCACTTTCCTTAGATTTTTTCTTTTTTGAGGTTTGCCTCCTAGGCTTGCCAGTTTCTTTTGCATCTTGTGATCCACTTTGCTTTTGCAACTCTGGCACGTAAGCAGTAATCTACGAGCAACAGCATTTGTAAATCAGAAAGACATAAAAGATGATAGAAAAAAATAAAATAATTAAGGGCAATTTTCAGAATGGCATACCCCTGCAGTGATGAAGTCAATTTTTTTACCCTGCTATCACATGAAAATTTATTAACGTTTGGACATGCAATAAAAAATGTATATTTTCATTAACATTTGACTCAGCGGTAAGCTTGCTTGCCGTGGCGTGTCAGGTCGCGGGTTCGAATCAGTCACTTGGCAAAAAGCATGGGAAAGATTTCCTAGAGTATTCCCAGACACTCACGAAGTGGATATTTGAATTGGGTCGGCCCTTTTTTATTCTTGGAATGTTGAGCAAAGGTATATTTCCTTCAGTTGTCACACAGTTTTGATTCATTCATACGCAGTTAGGGGAAGGCTGGAACCTGCTATTATGTACTTCTTTGAGATGCAAGAGTAAGATCAATCAGGCATACAAATTTTTTATGGAAATGCAAGCAAAGGGTATTTCTGCAAATAAGTATACCTA
This sequence comes from Gastrolobium villosum, assembly GCA_032173675.1. NCBI lineage: Eukaryota > Viridiplantae > Streptophyta > Magnoliopsida > Fabales > Fabaceae > Gastrolobium > Gastrolobium villosum. The sequence continues at coordinate 80,378 of JAVKPL010011450.1, read as the reverse complement.
TACTATTTTAACAAATGAGAACTGCACCATAGGCCAGTGGCAGGAAGCTTTAAGGTTGTATAAGGATATGCTAGATAGAGAAATTCAGCCTCATTCTTGTACACATAGTGCACTATTGAAGCATCTAAACAAAGACTATAATAAACTTCTTGAGAATGTAATTGGAGGTGGTTAATAAACTTCTGATGTAAAGACGAATGAATGATTTTTTGTTATTTCCATTTTGGCATTCCCATATGACTAATGAGTGAAAGACATCCCTACATCTGGATGGGATTTTTCTCATTGAGGTGTAAATTTCCGCAGACATAATCACGTACATTTTTATGTCTGTCATGGTAAGAATTCCCACTTTTCCTCAGATACATGATATGTTATGCAACTGTAATATTTCTTAATTTGGCCTTGACACTTTTCTTAAATTTTTACACGATGAAGATGCCAATGGATGTTTATGGTGATTAAGATGGGCAAACTTTAACAATTTACATTTTTTCACATGTTACATCCAATGGCTAAGTAATACTTGTGAGAGTGTGGATTTTATTGTTTAAGATTCAATGATCTGTGACATCAAAGCGACAAAGGCAAGAGGTATGCAGATGAAGCTCAATCCTCTTCCAAGATAATTCAAATAAATTTTTGGCATAATCATACACCATTTTTTTATTCATCTTTCTTAGTCTTTTGTGGGAAGAGAAAATTTTGGATGGGATTGTGCTTATACTTTGTTTTCCTTCACAAGTTGTACAATGAATATGAAAATAAAAGTTAGACTTTTTCTGTACTAGGTAGTCATTGAATGAACCACAACTTTGTCAGCATTTTATTGCATATTGCCTGATCACTTACCTTTTTTTATCAATAAATTCATTTTTATCAGTTACATGCTACAGTTATATTCTCTGAATCTCATTTTCTGTAGTCTGGAGAAGGGAATACTCTAGGCAGTCTTTCCCCTGCTTATTGCAGAGAGACTGATTCGAACCCGCTACCTGACACACCACGACAAGCAAGCTTACCGCTGAGCCAAGCTGGCCCTTCATATTGATTGGAAAAATATAAAATAAATAATACATTCAGGCAAAATACTATGCAATGAAACTGTATTCAAAATTTGTTGTACGTTATTATTATAAGGGTTCAGAATGAGCGTACACTGCATAGAATTTTAACACAGCACTGAAGTTACGAGTTCAGTTCAAAAAAAGAAAAAAGGAGATCTAGTACGTTTATTTAAGTTGCTTGCTGAATTATGATGTTTATAAATGGCTACTTCATATTTGTGAGTGATTAATTTAACATGATCATCTATTGTATTGTCAAAATTTTAATTTATCATCAAACAAGCAAAAATTAGGAAAATGAACAGATATGATCATTAAGAAGCTACTTTGATTTAACAATTTCACTTCGTTAATATCAGTGGCGGAGCCAGAATCGGAAGGGGGGCGAAAATTAATTTTTTATCTTGCATAATATAACTATTTATTTTATCTATTGACCTCGTAGGAACTCACTCATTTAGGTAATTTCTTACCAAAATATTAAAATTTAACAATATTTGGAAGACTAAAAAAATGTACTTTTGGTCGGAAACAGACATAAAAAGTAGTTTAAAGCAATAATTAAAAAAAAGTGTCTTAACTAAAACAATGTTTTTAACTATATTTTTTTTAAAAAATAAAATAAAAGACCGCAACCAAGTTGCCCCAAAAAGTGAAACTTTTAAGTTAGAGCAAATCCATTTTCTCTGTATGAAATCACTACACAAAGAAAAACACGACCATGCAAATGAAAAGAGAGCAAAAGAATGATAAAAAGGTCAAAGCTTTCATTAACCAAAATATAGCATGTGAAAAATAAAAAATAAAATGCAGAAATGGTTACACATAACACATATACATTAGCTGAAGTGGATGTAGATTTCAATTTGGATTTCAAATCAGAACTTTCGAAAGAAACACATTTAATATTAATAATAAATATTATGTTTGACCATCAATTGTATTAATTTTTTTTTGGAATGGGGAGGGGGCGGCCGCCCACTCTAGCCGCCTGTTGGTTATTATTCAAACAGTTGTAGCGACCTACGGGGTGGAGATGTATAAGCCGAAAACAGAATGGTATCATATTGGTAATAGGTAATTGTAAGGCATCATATTCTGTTTTCGGGACAGTATTTGCTGATTGGTAATTAAATTCGACAGAAATTGAAACCTGGAAATTGGAAATTATAGCTACACATGATTATTGTATTCAAGTGTGATGAGTCTCACGTTGGTTAGTAATGGGCTAAGTGAAGTGTATATAAGGGAGGGGACCCATGAATCCAATACCTTAAGGTTTTAGGTTGAAATATAGTGTCAGGCTCTATTTTGGTGTATTTGATCTGCTTAGCTCATTGGTGGTGGTCCCCGCCACACACTTCCTCCTGGACCCACCTGACAATGATACGGTGAACTTCTATTGAAAAACTTCCAATAAAATCCATTTTGAACCTCCTAATCTCCTATGGTAAATACTTTGGACGGCTCAATCCGCATACTCAAACTACAATTTTTTTGCAGATTTACTCATAGCATATATACTCCTCCAAAAGCCTGATCTAGTTCTGTAAACAATAAACTCGTTCAACGGACTTCAAATATAAGACCAGAAGAGCAACCAAAGCACTTCACATTATTCAATTGCTTACTACTAATGTAGTACAGACTCAGAAGTTAAATCCACAATGAACCAACAGGGTGAAAATGATTTGGCCAGTAAATAGCAGTTCTGCAGTTTGATAATTTTATGCACAATACTGCCACCAATGAGTATGAGTATGATACATATATAGTATTAAAACAGTTTAAATTCTGAATTCCTGATGGCAATGTGCTGAATAAGAACAACAGGCACATAACTTTTAAGTATGGGATTGATTTTAGGTTTAAAGAACTGAGAAACCATGTGCTGCCAAGGAAAAACATCATGCAACTGCTGAAGATTTATTCTAACTAGATTTATTCTAAAAACATAAAGCAAGTGACAAATAATTGAATGAAATTATTTGATCTTAAAGGGGAAGGGTCATTATGACACGATCAAAATTCACTTTCAATTAGGTTTTACTCTAGCAAGGGAGCAAATTTTCGGTACACTTGATCACTTGATGTACCTATATTTTTATTATGGGAAAATATTTTCTCATGTTGCATGAAAATTCAACTCATGTTAGTGACCCTTTGATTTGCGTGCAAAGTTTTTCTTTTCTTTTTTTAATAAATATGGGACCCACCACTAATTGAGTCATAACATAAGAATTGAATTCTCATGTAACATGAGAAAATTAAGTCCCTTTTATTAAATGGAGAAAGTTGTTTAGGATATAAAGAGGAATATAAAAAATCAAAGGTTAAAATGGAAACAAAATTATCCTTGTTAGTAAACGGATGTACGGAATTTGGTACACCTATAATATTAAAAAAAAATTCGCTAGACAAGGGTTATTGCTTCCTTGGTAGCTCAACATATGCACGGTTATGCATTTATATCTCAAGACTTTACTATCAGGCTGTATTATATAGTCATTATCAATACAATCACACTACTAGAAAATATTTTTTTTCGATGGAAAAATTCCGTCGAAAATGACATTTTCGACGGAATTTTCGACGGAAAATAAGCCGTCGAATAAGTCTTTCGTAGGTAATAAATTTTTCGACGGAATTCGAATATATCTTCGTGGGTAAAATTTTTTCGACGAAAATTATTTTCGTCGATTTTTTTCGACGGAATAATTTCTGTGGAAAATTTCGACGGAAAAATAAGCCCGTCGAATTTTTTTGACGGAAAATGAATGAAATTCCGTCGAAAAGTCTTGTATTAATTTTCGACGGAAAATAATTTCTGTTGAAAATTTTCGACGGAAAATGAATGTAATTCCGTCAAAAAATCTTTTAATATTTTTCGACGGAAAATAAATTCCGTCGAAATTTTTCGACGGAAAATGAATGAAATTCCGTCAAAAAATCTTTAAATATTTTTCGACGAAAAATAAATTCCGTCGAAAAATCTTTTAATATTTTTCGACTGGAAATAAATTCTGTCGAAATTTTTCGACGGAAAATGAATAAAATTCCATCGAAAAATCTTTTAATAATTTTCGACGGAAAACAAATTCCGTCGAAAATTTTCGACATAAATTCTTTGAATATTTTTATCTCTACAAAATTAATATCAATTTATGTTTCACACCTGATAAACAAATATATGAAAGTAACATATCATAATTATATGATTTTAATATAATTATGATATGTTAAAAATTCCTGTCATATACTAATCAAAATATACTTATATATATAAATGTCCAACACATATACTAATCCATAGGGACATACATATACAAAAGTCCCTATCATATACTAATCAAAAGAGTACTATGTCTAAAAATGTCCAAGACATATGCTAATCAAAAAGGACATACATATACAAAAGTCCCCTGTCATATACAAATCAAAAGAGTCCTATATGTATAAATGTCCAAGATATATACTAATCAAACAGGAACATACATATATAAAAGTCCATGTCATATACGAATCAAAATAGTCTATGTGCAATAGTCCCGGTCATATACATCCAACAAAGATACAAAAGTCATGCTGATGGATGACCTGCATGATCGTGGTCATCACCTACGTCCTGAGACGGGGGCTGAGTCTCGTCGTCATCCTCAGTATCTAAAAATTCCACAGGAAGCCTTCGCAAAAGCTTCTCCATGGTGTCCATTCGCTTCTGCATCATAACTATTAAACTATCCTGTTTGTCAACCATTTTCTGCTGCTGTGCAGCCTTCTCCTCTTGCTGTGCAACTGTACCCTGAAACTGTAGAATCAATGTGCGCATCCTGTCATTCTCCTGCTGCGACACTCCAAATGGTAGCCTATTGCAGATTCAAGATTGCTTATATACTCCTCCTCGTGTACCTAAACCGTATATCCGTCCTTTACTGTTAACCCCACCAGCTGCCAGGAAGATTAAATCATTATCCGAGGCAATACTGCTAGCATCCACTCCTGGAGTGACTTGACTATCTCTCTCTTCCCTAAGTCTCGTAAAGTCATCCTAAAATTTACATAGAAAGTATTGATGTGTTAAATTCAGGTACACTAAAACTAATCAGCTTTCTGAAGTAAACATTTGGTGTAAAAATAAATATTATTCACAGCTTTTGCCTTTGCCTTGTCATTGCACCACCTGTCACGATCATCTTTAGATGTGTGTGTATGTTTGAACACAGCCCAATCCACGGAGGACAGATCCGTGACGCCATCTGCCAATTGCGTGGGGTCAATTCATAAAACAATAAGAACATAATACTGTGAGTATAAAAAAAGGCTTACCATATGGTTCAAAGCTGAAATACATTGTAATGTGATTATATTGACCAACGCAACAAAATGATTATCAACATTTACATGAAAGTGTATTGAAAAAATAACATAACAACCATTAACAATTTTTGTACTTACCTGGTTGGTGGTGATCTAAAGAGATGGTCAAGCAATCTGAATTGCCAATACGAAACCACAGCAAAAAAAATATTCCAAACAGACTAACAGAGCATATTTTCTATGAACAGAAACCAAAAAAACAATACAGGGTTGTCTTCATACCAGTGCCTCCACCTGTTTGACCTGGTTCCCTGCAAAAGCATACAACATTAATAGAATGTCAAGCCAGCAACAGATAGTAAACATCAAAATAAAATTCAAAGAGGGCTTCAAAATTCAAAACTTAACTACTTATTTAATCACCAGGAAAAATTCAAATTCAAGGAACCTTTTGTTGTATGCAGATTTAATTTTTATTTTATTTTTTGGCATAGCAAGTTTAGGGTGAGGAGAGGAGTTTCACAACACAAACCATCAACCTCAATGAGAATTTACCATGGGATTCAAATGGAGGAATCCAAGATTCAAACCCAAGTCATACAATTGTCATGAGAAAACGTCAATCTGGTGAGCCAACCACTATTGGCTTTGTTATATGCAGATTTTGCTAGACGCCAATAATTTAAGAATTAATGATCATTTAGTAAGAAGAATATCCAATTCCCAAACACACAAGGCCCTGACACTGCATGATATTTTCTTTAGTACAAAAAAAGTTTTGAGGAAGAGGAGATTGCCTCATTCCAAGGTCAGGGCATGCCCACAAGTCTCAGCTGGGGCTTATGGTGGAAGAAACCTTCAAATTTTTTTAAAAGATTCTAAATAATTCTGACGTGGTGTGAATCACAATGGCTCACATTTATTTGGGTTTTAAAAGCACGCATTAATGTGCTATATTTATTTCACAATTTTCTTGAAAACTTAAATGGTTATATATCTGGCTTGGATCATAGACAGATAGAAATTTCCTCTTTCAAGGATTCTTATTAGACAGAAATCAGAAAATCTTAGTTTTCAAGCATAGCATCTGATAATTTTGATAAGCAGAAGCAAGGCAACGACATTAAATATCTTTGGAAAAGCTATAAAATAAAAGAAGGATAAAAAGATGCAAGAAAGCTCATCCAACTAAATGTGGGAAGTCAGCAATTGTCTAGGTCTAAGAGTTCAGTTGCAACAGATATGCTAGGGTAAAGGAAATAATTGCATTATGAAGCTACACGATTGAGACATTGGCACATAACAGTGCAAATCAAGTCGGCAAGAATTAATGCAAGTTTTTATTTTTTTTTCACGGAGTAAAAAAACGAATGGCATGTGAAAATGAGAATGCCAAGATTGCTCTATTACTTACTGTGTTGATTGTTGCTGACCAAGCTAAGACAGAAGAGCTTGCTGGAAATACAAGAGTTGCTGCCAATGAGAATAGGACATGCAGTTATGAGAAAATTACTTAAAAGAAATATAAAATTGTATAGGCAGGCTATTATACTAATACCAGCTCCAAGAGTTACCGTAAAAAATATCAAACCGGCAGGCTCAAAGATTAATTCACTAAAACTAATTCCAAGTGTCTAGGATGACTCGCTTCAACATCAACATAAAAAAAGAAATAGAAAATGTTTAATGGAGTTTGTAAAGAAATAGAAATCCAACATTATTTTAAAAAAGTTCTCTTACACCAATTAATACCTTGGCCATTTAAATGAGAAGCCATATAGAGGGTCTTTCCACTAGGAGCAACACAACAATCAATGATGGTTTCACCAGGTTGAGGATCCACAACAGAATCTACCAGACCTGTAATTCAGAATATGTCAAACATTGCGTGAAATATAACCATGTAAAGAAGGAAATAAAGACAGCTTGAACTACTTGCTCATGCAAAGAGCGTATCCATTTTGCAGGTTCTTATGAACTACTTGCTCCCAACTATAAACTGAAATTCAAATCATGGATCAATGGAGTGAAAAAAAAAAGATTGTCATAAATATATTTGTTTAGATTTAGTTTTAACATACATTAAGCTTATCCCTTTGATTTGAAGCATTATATACAGTGAAAATAAACAACACCTACATAATACAAACATACTTATATATACATTTATTAAATGCTCAAAGAAACAATGCTACTCTGTGAAAGTACTAAAAATTGATTAGAAAAAAAGAACCCAATATTGTCATATTGTAACCCCTGGTTTCTTACTTTATGGATCGGCAACCTTAAATAAAATATAAATGAACATTTACCTAGCAAATAGAAATGAACATTTGCCTAACAATAATACTTAAAGCACCCAGTGGAGTCGCAAGCACAGCAGGGGCACAAATGTGTGCTATAAAAATCGATATCTCTCCAACAATCACTGTAACAATTTAAAATAAATAAATAATGATGAAAATCTAAGATTAAAAAACCAAAGAATAAAAATAAAAAAATTGTTGAAACATTGAAACATAAGTACATACCAGTAATCATTCCGACCCACCAGAGAGTTTGAAGCAAATGACCATAGCCTCCAACACCTACAAATTAAAATGCAAAACACAACCTTGGAAGAGTTTGGTGATGAGGAGCAATCATGGAAGACGAAGAAGAATAAGAAGGGGAAAAATGTGTTGAGCAAGAGTAATGAACCTGCAGATGATTGGGGCTTACTTTTGCCGGAAACTACCGCGGCGTGTGAATAAAATTATTCTCAAGGTAGGGTTTAGCAAATTTAGATGAAAGGGGGAAGGCGGCAGGTGAAACGACGAAGGCGGGAAGTAAATGGGGGAATGAAATAATTGTGTGAAAAAATATAAAATATAATAAGGAATAAAAGATAATTAGTGTCAAATATAATAAAATATAAAATGTCAATTTTGAATTAAATAATACACTATTAATTATGAATTAAATAATATATAAGTTAACGTATTGATTGGCATTTGGCACTATCAGATTGGCATTTCATAAAAATTAAATTTTTTTTTTGAATTGTTTTCGACGGAATTCCCTTTCCGTGGAAAATCTTCGACGAAATCATTTTTCCGTCGAAGATTTCATAAAAATTAATTTCTTTTTGATTTTTTTTTGAATTGTTTTCAACGGAAATCCCTTTCCGTGGAAAATCTTCGACGGAATCATTTTTCCGTCGAAGATTTCATAAAAATTAATTTCTTTTTGAATTTTTTTTTTGAATTGTTTTCGACGGAATTCCATTTCGGTGGAAAATCTTCGACGGAATCATTTTTCCGTCGAAGATTTCATAAAAATTAATTTCTTTTTGATTTTTTTTGAATTGTTTTCGACGGAATTCCATTTCCGTGGAAAATCTTCGACGGAATCATTTTTCCGTCGAAGATTTCATAAAAATTAATTTTTTTTTGATTTTTTTTTTGAATTGTTTTCGACGGAATTCCATTTCCGTGGAAAATCTTCGACGGAATCATTTTCCGTCGAAGATTTCATAAAAATTAATTTCTTTTTGTTTTTCTTTTTGGAATTGTTTTCGACGGAATTCCCTTTTCGTGGAAAATCTTCGACGGAATCATTTTTCCGTCGAAGATTTCATAAAAATTAATTTCTTTTTGAATTTTTTTTTTGAATTGTTTTCGACGGAATTCCCTTTCCGTGGAAAATCTTCGACGGAATCATTTTTCCGTCGAAGATTTCATAAAAATTAATTTCTTTTTGATTTTTTTTTTGAATTGTTTTCGACGGAATTCCCTTTTCGTGGAAAATATTCGACGGAATCATTTTTCCGTCGAAGATTTCATAAAAATTAATTTCTTTTTGATTTTTTTTTTTTGAATTATTTTCGACGGACTTGCCTTTCCGTGGAAAATCTTCGACGGAATCATTTTTCCGTCGAAGATTTCATAAAAATTAATTTCTTTTTGATTTTTTTTTTGAATTGTTTTCGACGGAATTCCATTTCCGTGGAAAATCTTCGACGGAATCATTTTTCCGTCGAAGATTTCATAAAAATTAATTTCTTTTTAATTTTTTTTTGGAATTATTTTCAACGGAATTCCCTTTCCGTGGAAAATCTTCGACGGAATCATTTTTCCGTCGAAGATTTCATAAAAATTAATTTCTTTTTGATTTTTTTTTTGAATTGTTTTCGACGGAATTCCATTTCTGTGGAAAATCTTCGACGGAATCATTTTTCCATCGAAGATTTCATAAAAATTAATTTCTTTTTGATTTTTTTTTTTAGAATTATTTTCGACGGAATTCCCTTTCCGTGGAAAATCTTCGACGGAATCATTTTTTCGTCGAAGATTTCATAAAAATTAATTTCTTTTTTATTTTTTTTTTGAATTGTTTTCGACGGAATTCCATTTCCGTGGAAAATCTTCGACGGAATCATTTTCCGTCGAAGATTTCATAAAAATTAATTTCTTTTTGATTTGTTTTTTGTAATTGTTTTCGACGGAATTCCTTTTCCGTGGAAAATCTTCGACGGAATCATTTTTCTGTCGAAAAATTCATAAATTAATTTCTTTTTGATTATTTATTTTTAGATTGTTTTCGACGGAATAATTTTTTTGTGGAAAATCTTTGACGGAATTCCTTTTCCGTGGAAAATCTTCGACGGAATCACAATTCCGTCGAAATATCATTATATTTATTTCATTTTGATTTATTGTTTTCAAATTATTTTCGACGGAATTCTTTTTCCGTAGAAAATCTTCGACGGAATCACAATTCTGTCGAATATTTTTTATAGAATTTAATTTCCGTCAAAAATTATCGTCGAATTACATTTTCCGTTGAAATTTCCGTCTTTAATTTGGACGGAATATTTTCCGTCGAAAATTTCCACTTTTCTAGTAGTGTCAATACATCGCTGGTTTGTCGTATATGTGCCTAAACTATAAAATAAAACTGTAAGTTACTGACAATTAGCTTCAATAATGGTCCTCTATCAAAGTGGACTAGTGTAAACTTGACAAATTGTGGTTCATATCAATCCTTTCTCCTAGCTTGTGTATGCTAGATTCGTGTTGTGAAGTACTTGACCTTTTCTCAAAATCGAATCTTTACTTTCTTTTTCTTATAATAGCATTGAATTAATGTTGGTAATTAGAGTTAGTTTCGAGAAAGAAAAATGGAATGATTCCATTGCTAGTAATTTCTTAAAAGTTTGTGATGAAGAGGTTTAAGCTAGTAATGGGTCTCACATGCATGTACGAATATTGACGAGCGTAAATTTAGTAATGACAATATATATAGGGGAAGATGACATTAGATTAATAGAAAAAATAAAAGATAATATCAGGAATGATACTTGTTAGTTTTTCAAAACTTAATAATACGATTGATATTATTTTCATGATTGTAATACATTATATTAACTTTAAGTTAAAATTAATTTTTATTGTTATGTATCATTTATTTAAAATTTTCTAGTCATAATCTTCGTATTAAAAATTTACATATAATCTTTAATAATTTTATACATAGAAAGTTTTTTTTTTTTTTTGAAAAGTCATAATATATGTGGTGGAAAAGGTATTTATGTGCTTGTGGTTCTCTGGCTCACCAGCACATCTACCCAAATCAACACTTGGCAAGCGTTTGGTATCTGCTGGAAGAAGGTTTCAATCAATGAGACAGTACGGTGGAAGAATAAATCTTTGGTGTTATTTAGTATTTCGATTCGGTGCATCTAGGAATAAAAATATTATAGTTTAAAAGAGAGAAAAAAAATATGGCAAAAAAAAAATAATTTTAACTGACATGTAACATTTTTATTCATAGAATATATTGAATCTTTGATGCAGCAGTATCAACAAAGATTTATTCATGGCGAAGGTGAGCCACAAAAGGTATTTATGTGCTGGTGGTTCTCTGGCTTCCACGAAGTTAATGTAACGAGACACTTCTTACGTGGAAGTGTGTTGACCTCAGGTGAAGGTTAGCGGTTTTGATGATGCACACAAAAAAAATATTAGCAGCATTTGACAGAGGAGATATTTTTTTAGAGCTTTACTTTTCACATATTATAGGGGAGAAATTATCTTATGTTGTGAGATAAATTAAGTGAGACTCATCAATTTTAAAAAAAGAGAAAAAAAGTGATGCACATCTTTTTATGTGAGAGTAACATAAGAGATGAATTTTATGTAACATAAGAATATAATTTCTTTTTTTTATAGGAAAAAATAGATTTTTAGGAATTTGGAGTTAATTTTATTGATGCTATGTTTGGTTGATTTAAAATTAATGAAAATCTAAACCAAAATGACAAAATTGTCCATTTATACACATCTGCTAATATATTATAAAAGGACATTTTTGTCTCAAAATATCAAAATGTGTTTCTCAGTTGGTGGGAAAATAATAATATCACGGGTGAGTAGTTACTGCTTACTACCCTACCACTTCGGCCCATTCTGTGACAACTAAAACTGATATCAAATTATCAACTACTACTAGAATTTTGTATTAATTGATGCATTATCGTTTGCTTGGCCATAAAAGGAAAATTTTTGATCTACAAAAGAAAAATTAAAAGAAATTAGTTAGAAAGTATATTAAAAAAATAAAATAAATAAAATAAAATATGAATTTGTAATTAATTTTATTTAAGTTGAAAAAAAAAATTTATTTTTTTGCAAAGTGATATTTGAAAATTTAATACTAAGATTCGGGAGTCGAATGCTTAAAGAATAACTGAAATTTAATCTCATCCAACCCTATATATCTATATAAAAATAATTAACTTAAGTTAATTATGTAATTTATTTAAAAAAATAGTTATAAATTATTACCCTAAAAAAACAAATGAAATTAAATGATTATTTACAAATAAAAAGTTAAATTATAAAAAAATTATTTTAGCTTGATGAAAAAAAAAATCCTATTCTAACATATCCCTTGATGTAATGAAATACAAAGCTACATCATTCTTTAAAAAAATTTCTTGAAGGTGTGATTTTATTTGAAAAAATTAGTTTGATTAAAATTAAAAATTCTGAATCATCAATTTATCATAGTCTATAGAATTCATAATGGACACGACATGATTAATAAATTATTAAAGCTCAGCTAACTTTTCTGATTGAATATGTTGATTTTTAATTATTTTCTTAGAGCAAGATAGCCATGTGAATTTTGATTCATTAAACTGTCATATTTAAAGTTATCTAAAGTAAAAGTCATGGGTTTAATAAGGCATCATGACTAGGCCATCCCTTTTTAATTAAAGTGAAATGATTTTAACATTTCTTACTTTTTGAATTAATGTACAAATTTTGATAAATTTAAATATAATTTGGTTATATCTCCAAATATATATATATATATATATATATATATATATATATATATATATATATATATATATATATATGATTTGGTTATCATGTTGTCATAACTAAAACAATTATAAGTTAAAATCACCATGTTAACAAATTGTTACAACTAAATTAATCGTTTAAAAATAGATTGATTTTAAAGTTTTTATGCCACATTTAAAACGTCAAAGAGTTAACGGTGACAGAGCCGGTTAGGTGTTGGGCCTTGACTCTTAGTTAAAATTCGAAAATTAGTCATGTTTTTAAAGTAACTAAATAATCTTTCACATTTTAGTGTTTGACACCAGTTTAAATTTTTGGGAGCTAGCTCCGTCACTGAGAGTTAATGAGCCCTCAAAATTTAGCCATATTTCCTATTAATAAGAAAAAATAATTTAAATGATATACTTTTTTTATATTTAATATTTTTTGTAAAGTTGATTTTCAACTATTTTGTTAGAGCAAGATAGTCATGAGAATTTCGGTCAATCAAACTCTCACATTTAAAGTTGTCTTAAGCAAAAGCCATGGGTTTAACGAGCCATTGGCCATCCCGAGGGAAGCTTGACAATTTGGATTGGATTTGTACGAGTATTAATTGTCTTGCATTCAACACAACTTTTTTTTTTTTTTTTAAGAATATCGGCGTATTTATTCTCGCAAAATAAAATTAATAAATGAAATGCTTAAAAATATATATATTAATGTTCAAGCTTGAGCATCCCAATGCTCTATAGCGTTCTTTTCATAGCATTTCCCAATTACTATTATTTTTTGATATGCAACATTTACATAAATATTTAAATCAACAATTGAGCTGAGTAATTTTACATGAGTTATGTTAGGTTGCACGTTCTCTAAAAATTTCGCGATTTAAACGTGTGATATTTGTAGTTTTCGTGACTATAATACGTGCTACTTCTACAGCAAAGATCCAATCGCTTCCGTTCGTCTCTGCAAAGAAGAAAATGCACCTCATTTAGGCCAGCAGAAAGATGTGGTGAACATTGCATGCGGACCACTACAACTTTGGCATCAGTCGCCATCAAATAATAATGGGTTTTATTAATGTTATGTTACATGATTTAAGTGTTGTTTTCAACACACAAAAATGGAAAGAGAAAGTGAAATGATTAAAGAGAAAGAAAAACATATGGACCCCATCTCTTTAACGTGTGTGTAGGAAAGTGAAATACTTAATTTATAAATAGTGGCAGCCATTGCCCATTGGTTCGCTCACTCACTCAAACTAAATACAACATTCATTTTATCTCTTGCGTTCTTTCTTCATCAGCAATATTCCACATTTTCTGATATCATGGCTTCACTACCTCCCTCTCTATTGTTTACAGTGCGGAGGCGCCAACCGGAGCTGGTTGCTCCAGCTATACTCACTCCACATGAAGTTAAATTACTATCCGACATAGATGATCAACAAGGCCTCCGTTTCCTAGCTCCAGTCATACACATATATCGTTACGAACCATCAATGGGAGGGAAGGACCCAGTTGAAGTCATTAGAAAGGCACTATCACAAACACTTGTTTTCTACTACCCATTTGCAGGTAGGCTTAGGGAAGGGCCTGGCAGCAAATTGATGGTGGATTGTACTGGAGAAGGTGTCTTGTTCATTGAGGCTGATGCTGATGTAACACTTGATCAATTTGGTGACTCTCTTCAACCTCCATTCCCATGCTTCCACCAACTCTTTCATGAAGTTCCAGCCTCTGAAGAAATCATTAACTATCCCCTTCTCGTCATACAGGTCTAATACACGAATAAATCTTTGGAGTTATGTTATACCTAGATTCAGTACATCTTATCAATGAGAGCATTACACATCAGAAGAAAGAGAAAAAAATTGGCAGAAAAAATAAATTTTGGCTGACATATCATATTTTATTGGTAGGATGTAGTACCAAAGATTTATTCATAATCCACACAATTGACAATTCACTTATCTTAATTACATTACAAAAAATTAAATATGCAAACATATACTTTATTTTATATTTTCTTGATGTGGGAATTTTAAATGACAGGTCACGCGCCTTAAGTGCGGTGGTTTCATCGTGGCCTCGCGCTTTAACCACACCATGAGCGATGCAGCCGGTGCAAAACAATTCATGAACTGCATGGGTGAAATAGCAAGGGGTGCACGCGAACCTTCCATTCAACCGGTGTGGTGTAGGGAGCTCTTAATGGCTAGAGATCCACCTCGCATTACATGCAATCATCGTGAATACGAACAAGTGCCATATGATGATACCATCAATTCGCGCGAGGATGGCATCGTGCATCAATCTTTCTTCTTTGGACCCACCGAGATAGTTTCACTTCGACGCTTGGTTCCACTTCACCTTCCTTATTGCACCACATTTGATGTTATCACGGCATGCTTTTGGTGCTGCCGTACAAAAGCATTGCAGCTACAGCCAGAGGAAGAGGTTCGATTGATGTGCATGGCCAACGCACGTGCTAGGTTTAACCCTCCGTTACCTGATGGTTATTACGGCAACGCTATTGTATACCCGGCAGCGGTGACCACTGCAGGGAACCTTAGCTTTGGGTATGCACTAGAATTAATAAAGAAAGTGAAAGCTGAGGTGACAGAAGAGTATATACATTCGGTGGCAAATCTAATGGTGACTAAGGGTCGATGTTTATTTACGACCGTAAGATCATGTATTGTGTCAGATCTGACACGTGCTCAGTTTAGAGAAGTTGATTTTGGATGGGGCAAGGCAGTGTATGGTGGAATGGCCAAAGGTGGCGCTGGGGCCTTTCCTGGAGTAACTTATCTCGTTCCCCACAAGAACGCAAGAGGAGAAGAAGGTATAATATTGCCAATTTGCTTGCCTGCAAAAGCTATGAAAAGCTTTACTAAAGAGTTTGAGGATATGCTTAGGATCATGTCTACCTTATAGTTTTGTTTTGTGCCTGAAATGGTAAGACACCGGAAAGATGCAAAAATATTTAGTTTGTCATGACAAAAATATTATGTATAAATAAAAGGAGAATTTGACTTCTCATGAGTATTAAATGATGTTTATTTAGATTTTATTTTCATTTTTGAATAATTTATTTTATTATATTATTCATACAACATGTTAAAGTTAATTTTTTTTGGCATGGCGTAATAGATCTACTAATTATCTATGATTCCAATCAGTATGAATAAGAAATAGATTCTAGAAGCTAAAAAAAGATGTGTCTAGAGCAATTTCAAATAACAGGGTTCATTAATATTTCGCACATTCAATTATACTCAATTTGATGGAATTACTTTGAATCACTTACACCCATATACTTTTTTTTTAATTACTTAACCCCCGTGATTTTTCCTTTCACATCCGTCGTTAAGATTGTTAGAAAATCAACTATTATACCTTTCTTAGAAGATGTAAATAAATCTTACTATATAGAAAGTAGAACCAAATTTTGGAAAGTTAGCTGAGGTGTCGCATTCTCCTTAAATCTCAGCTTTTTGAAAACTTACTTCTTTGGGAAATATTTTTTTACGGTAAATAATTTTTTTTGAAACAAAAGTAAATAGTCTGTACAATTATTTTTTATAGGTGGCAGACAGATGTATTAATGGGCTTCTCGATTCTGGATTCAAAATTTAAACTTTCAACGTGAAATGGGTTGGAAAAGTTAAAATTTATCATAGAAAATTACTTTTTCTGCTTTAGAAAATTACTTAACCAGTAAGATTCATTGTATGTATAAAAACGATATTTGGTGTTGCTTTTGCCTTTTGGTCTGCATCGAGCATTTTGTATCTTCTTTGGTCCATTTCTCTACTCCTCCTCTGATTTTATCGTTCAACATAATGTCCTCAAAATACGACTTTGTAAAGGATCTTAATCCGACGAAAGAAGAGTGGAGGATTAAAGTGCGTGTAGTTAGGTGTTGGAAGGTTCCCAGTTTTAATCGAAAAGATTTTGATGACAATGTGGATATGGTTTTGGTCGACGAACGGGTAATGTATTTTTTCTTTTTTTTAATGTTTTTATCTTTTCGGTAGCTCATTGTCATTTTTATTTTTATTTTTGCTTTGTTGCGTGTTTTCATTTTATAGGGTGGAAGGATCCATGCTACGGCCAAGGGTACTTTGCAGGTTCGGAAGAAAATTCGTGAGGGTGATGCTTATTTTATAAAAAAATTTGGAGTTGGGTTGAATACGGGTAATTTCAGGCCAACACGGCATGAATATCGTCTGTCTTTCAACTTGAGGACGGACGTGAAATCCATTGTTGATGCTACGATTCCTGAGCGTGGTTTTGATTTTGCTGAATTTGACGTTATTGAGAAAGAATCCTCTGACTCTCCTTATTTAATAGGTGATGGGATTGGTGTATTGTGTTATTCGCTTTCAATTAAGATTTTGTATATTGGACGTAAGGCTGAAACCCATGTTAATTGTTGTGTAGACGTCATTGGTTTGCTGTCTGGAATTGGGGAAGTACGTGAGCATGTCATCTCTGGTAGGAATACAAAAATGGTTGTCGTGGAGCTTGACAACCTGAGGTATTTATGTTATCTATATTTCTGATAGTATTGTAATGTAATTTCTTATGTGTTTTTGAATTTGAAGAGAATGGGATTTTACATCATTTCTTATGAGTCTTTTGTTTATATATCATGATAGGGGTCAGAATCAGATTGCTCAAAATGTTATAATACTTCAGCTTGCAAGGATAAAGGGTTTTAGGGGTACTTTTTTTTGTGATTAAAATTCTCATTTTTTATTTTTTTGTTTTGCTGTTTTACTTTTTCTTTTATTTACGTAGCATTTTTTTCAGGAAAGATTGGAATAGCTAATACAAAGTATACGACGAAAATTCTTTTTGATTCCAATATACCTGAGATCGTAGAGTTCAAAAAAAGGTGGGCTGTCGTGACAAATTATGAGACATTGCTTTTGCTCTATTCACTCATTCTTTATATATTTTTATATTCCAGGCTTTCCGGTGATCTGATCGAAAGTAGTCAGATGTTGACTCAGTTGTCCAGCCCATCTTCATATTCTTATGAAAATGATTTTCTGAAGGATACAGAGAGGAAATTTCTTACTGATATTAAGAATTGCATGGATGCTACTACTTGCATTACTTATGGAACTGTAAGATCCATCGAAAGTAAATACAACTGGTGGTACAGGTCCTATAAGAAATGTCCATATTCAGTGTGTGAAGATTTTGAGAAATGGTATTGTAAGAATTGTCAAAAACATTGGGATGAATATACTCCGAAGTAAGCCATTTTCAGTTTCAGTTTAGGGATGTCATTTAAAATTCCCCGTTATACCAATTTATAACAATTAATTTCATTATTAGTAATTGCTTGACGTTTCGTTTGAAGTTATTTTTAATGCTCCCTTGAATTTCGAATTAGTGTGATGGACTTTTAAATTTGTAAACAAATTAATAAATGCCAATAAAAACGGTAGATTGGTCGATTTTTTGTAATGAGGAGCTATTGACATTTTTCTTATTCTGTGGCCTATTATCATGTGTTGAACTTTGACAGTGTACCAAGGCCTTAATATTTATTTTTTAATATTTTGATATCATTTCAATTTTAGGGATGTCATTTGAAATTCCCCATGATACAAATTGATAACAATGAATTTCATTATTAGTAATTGCTTGACGTTTCGTGTGAAGTTATTTTTAATGCTCTCCTGAATTTTGAATTAGTGTGTTGGACCTTTAAATTTTTAAACAAATTAATAAATGCCAATAAAAACGGTAGATTTTTTTTGTAACGAGGAGCTATTGGCATTTTCCTTATTCTGTGGCATATTATCATGTGTTGAACTTTGACAGTGTACCAAGGCCTTAATATTTATTTTTTAATATTTTGATATCATTTCAATTTTAGGGATGTCATTTGAAATTCCCCATGATACAAATTGATAACAATGAATTTCATTATTAGTAATTGCTTGACGTTTCGTGTGAAGTTATTTTTAATGCTCCCCTGAATTTTGAATTAGTGTGTTGGACCTTTAAATTTTTAAACAAATTAATAAATGCCAATAAAAATGGTACATTTATAACGAGGAGCTATTGGCATTTTCCTTATTCTGTGGCATATTATCATGTGTTGAACTTTGACAGTGTACCAAGACCTTAATATTTATTTTTTAATATTTTGATATCATTTCAATTTTAGGGATGTCATTTGAAATTCCCCATGATACAAATTGATAACAATTAATTTTATTATTAGTAATTGCTTGACGTTTCGTGTGAAGTTATTTTTAATGCTCCCCTGAATTTTGAATTAGTGTGTTGGACCTTTAATTTTTTAAACAAATTAATAAATGCCAATAAAAACGGTAGATTTTTTTTTGTAACGAGGAGCTATTGGCATTTTCCTTATTCTGTGGCATATTATCATGTGTTGAACTTTGATAGTGTACCAAGGCCTTAATATTTATTTTTTAATATTTTGATATCAACTTCGCTTCTTCATTTTTACCAAAGTTTGCAAAAAAAATTCCTTTTAATATTTTGTTATCAGCTTTACTTTTTCTTTTTGCCAAATGTGTGAATTTCTTTAGTACAACGTGTTTCAGTTTAGGGATGTCATTTAAAATTCCCCGTTATAACAATTTATAACAATTAATTTCATTATTAGTAATTGCTTGACGTTTCGTTTGAAGTTATTTTTAATGCTCCCCTGAATTTCGAATTAGTGTGATGGACTTTTAAATTTGTAAACAAATTAATAAATGTCAATAAAAACGGTAGATTGGTCGATTTTTTGTAACGAGGAGCTATTGACATTTTCCTTATTCTGTGGCCTATTATCATGTGTTGAACTTTGACAGTGTACCAAGGCCTTGATATTTATTTTTTAATATTTTGATATCATTTCAATTTTAGGGATGTCATTTGAAATTCCCCATGATACAAATTGATAACAATGAATTTCATTATTAGTAATTGCTTGACGTTTCGTGTGAAGTTATTTTTAATGCTCTCCTGAATTTTGAATTAGTGTGTTGGACCTTTAAATTTTTAAACAAATTAATAAATGCCAATAAAAACGGTAGATTTTTTTTGTAACGAGGAGCTATTGGCATTTTCCTTATTCTGTGGCATATTATCATGTGTTGAACTTTGACAGTGTACCAAGGCCTTAATATTTATTTTTTAATATTTTGATATCATTTCAATTTTAGGGATGTCATTTGAAATTCCCCATGATACAAATTGATAACAATTAATTTCATTATTAGTAATTGCTTGACGTTTCGTGTGAAGTTATTTTTAATGCTTCCCTGAATTTTGAATTGGTGTGTTGGACCTTTAAATTTTTAAACAAATTAATAAATGCCAATAAAAACGGTACATTTATAACGAGGAGCTATTGGCATTTTCCTTATTCTGTGGCATATTATCATGTGTTGAACTTTGACAGTGTACCAAGGCCTTAATATTTATTTTTTAATATTTTGATATCATTTCAATTTTAGGGATGTCATTTGAAATTCCCCATGATACAAATTGATAACAATTAATTTTATTATTAGTAATTGCTTGACGTTTCGTGTGAAGTTATTTTTAATGCTCCCCTGAATTTTGAATTAGTGTGTTGGACCTTTAATTTTTTAAACAAATTAATAAATGCCAATAAAAACGGTAGATTTTTTTTTGTAACGAGGAGCTATTGGCATTTTCCTTATTCTGTGGCATATTATCATGTGTTGAACTTTGACAGTGTACCAAGGCCTTAATATTTATTTTTTAATATTTTGATATCAACTTCGCTTCTTCATTTTTACCAAAGTTTGCAAAAAAAATTCCTTTTAATATTTTGTTATCAGCTTTACTTTTTTTTTTGCCAAATGTGTGAATTTCTTTAGTACAACGTGTTTCAGTTTAGGGATGTCATTTAAAATTCCCCGTTATACCAATTTATAACAATTAATTTCATTATTAGTAATTGCTTGACGTTTCGTTTGAAGTTATTATTAGCATAACAAAATATCTTGCTTGACGTTTCGTTTGAAGTTATTATTAAGAGTTTCATATCAATATCAACGTGTGGATTTAACAGTAAGACGACACACCAACGACGGCGACAACGATTTTGTTCTTTTTTCCCCAGGCATCGCACGGGTAATTCACTGGTTGATTAAAAAACAAAAACAAGACCTATTGTCATGAAAACTTAGGACACTTAATAAAAGACTAAAAGAAAAATAATACAAAAATTAAATGTGTCAAAATAAAGAAAGAAAATAAATGTATACAACAAAGGAAAATATAATAAAAATAAAAATAGAAGAAAAAATAAGACCAAATATATTAAAAATCATTGACATAAAATAAAAAAATAAAATAAATAAAAAATACTCCAAATGAAAAAAAATGTATATTGAAGAAAAAAAATAGAAGAAAAAAGTAAGATAAAATATAAAATTAAAAAAAAAATAGAATAAAAAGAAATCACATGAGTTTCCAATATATTTAGTTTTATCTATACTTTTATTTTATTTTTGTCCTTGGTCTATTTTATTTGGATATGTTTGGTTTTTATTTTTATTTTTTTTTCACTTTCTGATTTTTTCCTTGATTTTTTTAGGCTTATTCCTCCCCATGTACAAAAGATTTTCATAAAAAAATTAAGAAAAAGGAGTATAAAATAGAGACCAAATATATCTAAATAAAAAGAACAAATAGACCACAGACAAAAAAAATAAAAGCAAATATATTAGAAATTCATAACTGCGATTTCTTTATATTCTATTTTTTTTCATCTTAATTTTTTCGTTTTCAATATTTTTTTTTTCATTTTGATTATTTTTTATTTTTTTATTTTAATCTTTTTTGTCACTCTTGTAATTTTAATATATTTGATCTTACTTTTTGTTCTTATTCTATTTTTACCTATATATCAATTGATTTATTTTCGTATTTTTTTATTTTAGACTTTTATTAAGTGTTATAAGTGTTCCTAACATTTGGTATTATTTTTCTTTTTCTTTATCACTTTATTTTCTTCTTATGAGAAGGGTATATATAATAGGTATACTTAGTTAATTTTCTAAGAGTGGTAAGGAGGATGTGGATGAAAAAAGATCACACGTGATTGATAAAAAAAAAGTGCAGGGGTGTAAGTAATAAAAAAAAACACAGGAATATAAGTGATTGAAAGCAATACTACAATTACGAGATGGGTTAGGGTGTGACTAAGGGTCGATGTTTATTTACAACCGTAAGATCATGTATTGTGTCAGATCTGACACGTGCTCAGTTTAGAGAAGTTGATTTTGGATGGGGCAAGGCAGTGTATGGTGGAGTGGCCAAAGGTGGCGCTGGGGCCTTTCCTGGAGTAACTTTTCTCGTTCCCCACAAGAACGCAAGAGGAGAAGAAGGTATATTATTGCCAATTTGCTTGTCTGCGAAAGCCATGAAAAGCTTTGCTAAAGAGTTTGAAGATATGCTTGTGAACCAAGACCTATCTACAAGGAGTGATCTTAGGATCATGTCTAGCTTATAGTTTTTTTTGGCTGAAAATGTAAGATATCGGAAAGTTGTCGTTTGTCATGAAAAAAATATTGGGTTTATCATCTATCATTTAATATGACCATAAAATTTTTTCAACACACACAACATTTTGTGGGGTCCCGCAACAAAAAAAAAACTCCGGCACGCAAAACGAATCTCTATAACATAACATAATCACTTTTCCTACAACATAACTCTTATAAAACCAAAAAATATTATGTATAAATAAACTTAACTTCTTATAAGTATTAAATGATGTTTAGTTTGTTTTTATTTTCATTTTTAAATAATTTATTTTATTATATTATTCGTACAGCATGCTAAAGTTGAATTTTTGGGCGTGGCGGAACTGATCTACTGAATATTTGATTCCAACTAGTAAGGTAAAGTTGAATAAGAAATTGATTCTATCTAAAAAAAAAGTTGTATTGAACAATTTTAATAATAAGGTGGAGATGAGCTCTCAAACTCATGCAAATTAAAATAATCAGATTTATTAAAAATTTGTAATAAAGTGCAAGCTTGTGTTAGATTTGTGTTGTGAAAAAAAATATCTTATTCTAACATATCCCTTAACGTAGTGAAATACAAAGTTATGTCGTTCTTTAAAAAAAAAATCTTAAAGATATGATTTTATTTGAAAAAATTAATTTGATTAAACTTAAAAATTTTGAATCATCAATTTGTGACGCCTATGTAATTCGTAATGGACGCGACATGATTAATAAATTATCAAGGCTCAGCTAACTCTTTCTTTATTAAACATGTTGATTTTTAATTATAAAGAAATAAAAAAGCATAAGAGAAAATAAATAATTTTTTTATTTTTCATGTTGTTTTTTTTTTTAAAATAATTTATTTTTAATATTAAATTTTATCCTAACCCAAAATTTAAATTTTTGTTTTTGAATTTTACTATTATCATTATTATTATTTTTAAGGGTTTTCGTTTTTTCATTTAACATGACACAACAAAGTTTCCTACACACACAACATTTTGTGGAACCCGCACTTTTTAAAACAAAAAAAATAAATAAAAATTAAGGCATGCAAAACGAATCTCCGTAACACTACACAATCATTTTTCCTATAACATAACTCTTATAAAACTCTATTTTTAATTACCTATAGACCTGTTTATTAAACCTAATTTTCTTGGATGACCCAATTTAAAGTTCAGGCCCAACTAAAGTAGGTTAATGGTCCATTTGCTATGTCGATTAGCTCAAAGAAAACATAAAACGTACTAGGCTTGTAACACAATTACTCAAACTCCCCAACAGCCCTTAGCTATGTCCATTCTGCAACATTTCAGTGCAATTTCTCAATATTTGCCTTCTTCTTACGCACGTCTCTTTCTTCGGCTATTTTCCTTCTGCCACTAGTTTCTCTCTTCCTCTGTTTCTTGTGTGTCCTGCTCTGCTTTCTCTTTATCCTTTCATTGCTTGAGTATTGCCCCCTTCTGTGTATATATAGCACAATTCATAACGCTTCCTTTTATATAAAGAAGCATTATTATAGACAGAAAAGATGTGGTGCGCATTGCATGCTAACTCCTGAAACTTTGGCATTATAAAACAAGCCAATTTTAGTTTTTTGCTTTCTTTGAGCTTAGTTTTTGGTAATCTCCAAATGGACTAACCTATTTTAGTTGGGCCTAAACTTTCAATTGGGTCGTATGGGACAATTAGGTTTAATAAATGGGTAGATAGATAATTAAAAAATGATAATAATGACAATAATAAAATTAAAAAACATAAAATTCAGAAAAAAAAAGGATTAGGATAAAGTTAAAAAAAAAAAGTAATATGACAAATAAAAAATCAATTATTTTCTCTTATTATTATTTTTTATTTTCCACTTGCATTTTTCATTTGTAGTTTATTTTGTTGCTCATAAATCTTGACAGAATTTTTTATAGAGGAAGGTTATAGTTATAACTTTTTTTTTACAACCTTTTACAATCATATCTTATCACCGTTAATTTCTTCCAATCAACGGTTATCATTTATTATGAATTAATAATTAATTAACTAGTTTAATTTGAGATAATGATAACTGTTATCGGCGGAAATCAACGGTGATAAGATATGATTGTAACTATAATCTTCCTCATTTTTATATTTAAGTTTGTTTAAATTATTTAAAAAATTCTTGATAATAAAAAGGGCTAGCTATGACAGTTAGTTAACGTGGTGACTTTTATTTATGGTTACTTTAGCTACTACAGCTTCGTAATCCTAACTTCTTTAAACTTATCAAAAAAATTATATTAATTTTAAAGGATAGGATATTGTGACAAATGTTAGCTAATGTTACTACAGCTTCCGTTAATCCAATCAACTTATCTTTATTGCGAATTAATAATTAATTAATGAGTTTGATTTGAAAAATGGTAACCGTTGATTGACTTATCAAAAAAATTATATTAAGTTTAAAACTAAAAATGTTAAAATCAATTCATTTTAAGGGGATAACTTAGGCGATTTTTCATTTTCTTGATATTTACTCTAATTCATTTTAGTTATGATACATTGATGATCTAAATATATTTAAATTTATCAAATAATTTATAAAAATTAAAAAAATAAGAAATGTTAAAATCAATTCACTTTAGCTAAAATGGGATAGTTTAGTTGTGATAGTTTGTTAAACTCACAGCTTTTGCTAAAGAGTAAAGATAACTGCAATTGTGGCAGTTTGGTGAACCCCAATTTTAAAAATAATTTTTTTTTATTATAAGTAGTTAAAATTTGAGAATAAAAAAAATTAATATAAAATTTTAAAATAATTCATAGTTTCATTAGTTTTATAAAATTCAAAAAAAGTTAAATAACAATAAAACTTTTGAGAAATAAAAAGTACAATAAAATTTTATTTCACTCTTGAAATTAAAACTCATTTCCTTATATAGACGAAAAGCCTTGCTCAATCAACAAAGTCCAGCACACTAGTTGGATTTCTTAAGCATTTTGACAGGGATTCGATTTTTGACCGTGTGTATGGAGAAGGTTTTGTTGGGAGAGGTTTACCCACTTAATGTGATATCCCGCCTCAAATGGATTAATCTTCAGCTATTGGTCGGAGGATACCTTGAAGAAAAAAAAAACCTTACTCAGTTGATTTCTATCAAATGCATCACTCTTTTTTATTAAAAATAAAATGTTGCATTTGGTAACATAAAAACGGGATTTTTTAAAGTGATTGGACCAATATTTTTGGGTGGTCCCCTTTTCTTTTTTCTTTTGGAAAAATGCTTCCCTGCTCTCGCATTCCCTCGCTTCTTTAAAAATTTCCTACCCCTCCCCCTTGTCCTTTAATATTTTGGAAGAGGACCATGTACACGGAACACTAAAACAAACCTCCATAAAAACAGCAACAGCGATATGTCGATATCGGCGTTCATGTGGTTTTGGTTAACAACCCTTGCCTGTTGTATATCACTTTTGTTTTATACAAAGAAGCATTTATTATAGGCAGAAAATATGTGGTGCGCATCGCACGCTAACTGTTAGCATTAATGTCCATCAACTAATTGATGAGGGCTACGTTTACAAATTTTTTTATTTATAATTCTTACATTCTCAACTATGTTACGATGGGAAAACACTTTTTATTAATGTTTTTTTAGAAAAACATAATTAAGGTTGTAAGAGTTGTAAATGTAACCTATTTCCAAATAATAATTCAATTTTCATTCTCAAATGATTTATTTATAATGGGAAAATTATATTTATAAATTTTGTGTTTACAAATTACATTAAGTATAACCGGTTATATTTCAATATGACCTACATGTAATTTGTAAAAAAATAAAATAAAAATTATAAATTGATCTTTCCCCAATTATAAATACTAGAATTCCTTTCTCTCCACGCACTCATTCAAAGAACACACAGCACACTTATTAAGTCTCTCTCGTTCTTAATTTCTTCATCAGCTATATCCTCACTTTCTCATACCATGGTTTTGGTTTCATCACTTACCCCTCTCATGTTTACAGTGACGAGGCACCAACCGGAGCTGGTGACTCCTGCTATTCCTACTCCACATGAAGTTAAACTACTATCCGACATAGATGATCAAGCCGGCCTCCGTTTCCTAATTCCATTCATACACATATATCGCTACGAACCATCAATGGAAGGGAAAGACCCTGTTGATGTCATTCGAAAGGCACTATCACAAACACTTGTTTTCTACTACCCATTTGCGGGCAGGCTTAAAGAGGGGCATGGCCGCAAATTAATGGTGGATTGTAATGGAGAGGGTGTCTTGTTCGTCGAGGCTGATGCTGACGTGACACTTGATCAATTTGGTGAAGCTCCTCAACCTCCATTCCCATGCTTCCACCAACTCTTTTATGATGTTCAAGACTCAGAAGAAATCATTAACCATCCCCTCCTAGTCATACAGGTATCATTAATACACATATATAATTGATAATTCACTTATCTTATCAAATTCTTCTTTCTAAAAAACGAAGTCATACAAAAACCACGTGAACCTTTTGAAGACTTCATGGTGCATAGTATAGGATAAGGCCTATCCAGCGTTTGGTATGGTATTGTATAAGATAATATCCTTCAATATTTTAAAAATTAAAATATTAAAAAAAATTATTTTAATATATAAATATTGAAATGATATATTAGTTCTTGGGAATTATACTTGTAAACAATATTAATACATCAACCTTTTATCAGGCCTAATCCATCACATCTAGGCTGGATTAAGTTATACGTCATTTTGATGTATAGATGGATCCTGCTGTATAAGTTTATATTATACGATGGTCACACCAAACAACTCAAAATGTCATAATTTATAGTATAATTCATACTATCAGCCCTTATCCATCATAGCAAGCATGCCTTTAACGTTGGATTTTGAATGACAGGTCACACGCCTTAAGTGCGGTGGTTTCATCGTGGCCACACGCTTCAACCACACCATGAGCGACGGAGCTGGTATAAGACAATTCATGAACTGCATGGTTGAAATGGCAAAAGGTGCACGCGAACCTTCCATTCAACCGGTGTGGTGTAGGGAGCTCTTAATGGCTAGAGATCCACCTCGCATTACATGCAACCATCGCGAATTCGAGCATGTGCCAGCTGATACCATCAATTCATATGAGGATGACATTGTTCATCGATCTTTCTTCTTTGGACCCACCGAGATAGCTGCCATTCGTCGCTTTGTTCCACTTCACCTTCCTTACTGCACCAAATTTGAAGTTATCACGGCATGCTTCTGGTGCTGCCGTACAAAAGCATTGCAGCTAGAGCCAGAGGAGGATGTTCGGTTTATGTGCATCGCCAATGCACATGCTAGGTTTAACCCTCCGTTACCTGAAGGTTATTATGGCAACGCTTTTGCATACCCTGCAGCGGTCACAACTGCCGGGAAACTTAGCTTTGGTTATGCACTAGAATTAATTAAGAAAGTGAAAGCTGAGGTGACAGAGGAGTATATACATTCAGTGGCAGATCTAATGGTGATTAAGGGTCGATGCTTATTTACGACCGTAAGATCATGTATTGTGTCAGATCTAACACGTTTTGGATTAAGAGAAGTGGATTTTGGATGGGGCAAGGCAGTGTATGGTGGAGTGGCCAAAGCTGGGGCTGGGGCCTTTCCTGGAGTAACTTATCTCGTTCCCCACAAGAATGCAAGAGGAGAAGAAGGTATAATATTGCCAATTTGCTTGCCTGCCAAAGCTATGAAGAGATTTGCCAAAGAATTGTATGACATGCTGAGGAACTAAAACCAATATATCTTAATATTTATTTAATATGTAGTCTGCATATATCACGATATATGTATTGTAAGTTATTTAAATAATTAACTGTTTTTTAGTGTTCTGTATGAATTAAGTTATTCGGATTAGTGACATTTTATTTGGTGTGTACTTTGTTGTAATGCCATTTACCTATGGTCTTATTTATAATTTTATGATGGGTAAAAATAGAAATAAGAAAAGTTCCCAAATTATCAGTACTCTTAATAAAAAGAAGTATAAACTCAAGATTCATTAATCTTTGATGAAGAAGTTCCAATTTATTTTAGAAAGGATATGGCCCTTGAGTTATATATATGGTTTTCTTTTCCTGGCGTCCCATAATAAAAAAAAAAAAAGTAGTTTTATTATCAAACACATGGATCAATTGATATAAATTATTTTAATTTAATTAGTGGGTTTGAGTTTGAGACATTTATATTACATAGAATTTTGTCTCTCTTGTAGTCATGTCCATGATCTTAGAAAGATTAATAATAACAAAGTAACACAAGTTTTTTTCATCAATTTTTTTATGAATTCAGATAGGTTTCCGGTCTATTCATTATATTGATGATTTAACACAGAAGATTTTCTGTATGCGATGATTTTCTTTAATATGTAGCACCGACACGACACGTGATACGATATGACATGACACTCCGACACGTCAATATTAAGAAATTATGAATTTCATCACGTTGGGACACATTTTAATATTAAATAATATTTTTAAATTATATAATGTATATTTCATTTAATATTCAATAATTTAACCAAAAATAAAAAATTAATAATACCCATCAAAATATTATCTTTCAACTTTCATTTCCAATCTAAAACCACATAACAAAAATTGATTCAAAGTCGGAATCCAATGTGTTACATAAAGGGAGAAAAAAAATCTGATGTAACCAATGGCAACAGCAGCAAAAGAATTCATCGACACCCAATATCAAAAATTGTAGCAACGTTCTTCATAAAAGGCAAAAACATAAACTAAAAGAATACATTATAAAATAAGAACATCAAAAACACAATCAAACATTATAAAATGTGGAAGCTTTAATTAAAAAAACAAAAACTGGGATGAAAGAGAAAGAAAGATCAGATCAGATTAGAGAGAGATTAGGGAGGAGGAGACACTGTAAGAGCGTAACAGGAACAACAACGATG
The DNA here is from genome assembly GCA_032173675.1 of Gastrolobium villosum. Lineage (NCBI taxonomy): Eukaryota > Viridiplantae > Streptophyta > Magnoliopsida > Fabales > Fabaceae > Gastrolobium > Gastrolobium villosum. The sequence goes on along the minus strand of JAVKPL010011450.1, from coordinate 51,154 downwards.
GTGCTGAGATGATCTATTATTTACTTAAAGGAAAAAAAAAGGGAGAAAATTGATATGATCACGTAGAAGCTTTACTAATATATTTTAATTTTTTTAAAAAAAAAATTTTAAAAAATATTTAGAAAATTTACGAAAATGTCATTTGACCGTATCAGAGCGTGTCAGACTCGGTCAAATTCACGTGTCGAAATGGTCAACATGTCGGAAAAAGTTGACCGTGTGTCCAACACCGTGTAGCGTATTCGACACGACTCTCCCTATTTTTTGGAGTGTCCGTGCTTTTTTAAGTATATCTCCTTAAATCTCTCACAGACTCACACAATCTACGTGTCTAGCTTATTGTGAAACTCTTAACACGTTGGAAGGCTGAAGAAAATTTTAGTTGATCATGAAAACGTAATATATATAATTAAATTTTACTTCTCATTAGTATTAAATTATGTTTTGCTTTTTTTAATTTTGTTTAATTTGATATGTTTATAAAGTCGTTACATGATATGTCAAAAATTTGTTTTTAGTTTTAAAACATGAAAGAACTACGGTTCAATTCCTACCAGTGTCATCTCGGAAAGAACTCACTCTTCACTCGCGATTAGTTTCGTAACTTAGGTTTTTAACTTTTTACCTTATGCAGAAGTGAAATTTGTAATTCCATTGTCTCATTCTCGCCGCTCCAAGCTTGTTTGCCACTGCTCCGTGCCTGTTGCCGTTGCTTCCCTGCTTCGGTGGTTTATTTATTGTTGCTGGGTATTGCTAGTTTCCTACCATTACAGGTGTAAAGAACCTCTTTACAACAGGTGTGCTCCCACTATAGTCGAAATTAATTAGATGGTCCCTCATTCTCTTTCTCTCTACTCGAGTCATGTGAGCCGGGTCCACCGAAGATCCGCTCCAGTATAACTTTTATTATTTTCAAAGCTAGAGACTTTTCTGGCTGCAGTATAGAAATTTGATTGGATGTTTTATTGTGTCTGAGCCTTTGAGGAATTATTTAATGTATATAGCTTATGCTATAGAAACTTACACCTAAATAGATGAGTATCATGAAATTATTCATAAAAAGAGAAATGGAAAAAAAGACGTAAACTAAATTTTTGGGTACTTTAGTTAGAATATTCGATGTTTTAAGTGTTGTCAAGATTGCCATTCAACATGAACTTGTTGTCCAGTACTGAAAGTGTGGTCAAGATTAATCTAATTTTTTTATAAAAAAAATAATGAAAAAAGAAAGTAGAAAGGAACAGTAGCAAAGGGGAGTAGTGTATGTAATCTATTGCTGTTTACACATCCTAGCTTTTGAGGGGCCTAGTTTTTGACAATTGGCATTCTTCCATAACTGTCCACACATTCTAAATATAATTTTAATCCAGAAATATCTTATCATGAGTTTTGATTATCAAAAACATTTATATGCGTGATTTGTAATAGACATAGATTTTCTTGGAGAATGGAATTGCTTTCTTTTATTGAAAATATATGGTGTGTGATTCTTGTTTTTTATAGGATATTTGAAAGTAATATTATTTTTTTATTATGTATTTGAGTATGTTTTTGAGATTTTAAATTTTAAATATAATTTATATATATTTATTCGAATTAACCGGTTCAATCAGTGTCAATATCCAAATAACCAATATTCCAACCTAATCGATCACGAGACCAAATTTAAAGCACTGGTTCTAGAGAATTTATCTTTTAGGGAAAAGTGTGTATCATTTTAAAATATGTAAAGTTATGTCATTTTAGGTGAGAGAAAGAGATATATAAAGAATAAGAGAGTGGACAAAAAAATATAAAGGTATGGGTCTCACCTTTTTATAAAAATAAATTGACATAAATTATGTCATTTAAAAGGACAAACATTTTTCCATATCTTTAATACAAGAGGCCATCAGTGGTCCCTGATCTAATCTAATCAAATTTTGAGCTTCTAGATAACGCTATTAAGCAATCTCCATCACTTGATACATGGCTTTATCACAGTGTGGGAGAGCTAACCAGAGCAAATAGAGCCAGCTATGCCCATTCATGGTTAGGAGAATATTATGATCAATACACCCTAAAAATAAAAATAAAAATAAAAATAAAAATAAAAATAAAAGTGAAATTCAGATTAAGAAGGACAGAATAAATAACGTCTAAGTATTTTTTATTTTTTTTTCAATGTTAATAAATGAAGTACTAGCTAGAGTCTCTCTATTAAAACGAAGATATTTTTCTTTGTGAGTTAGCATTCAACCTAGATGGCCTACATTTCAGATTCCATTCGCAAACAATTATTTGATAACAGGCCATCAATATTGAGAATGAAGACCTGCTGATGCCAATGATGCACAAGACAAGGTTCGATATAAGTTATTAGCTTTTGTCTAATAATGAGAAATTTTCGTAATTTATATTAGATTATGTGAAATAACAAGATACAAGAGAAATATTAAAATAAAAGTTATGCATTTAATTTTAGTTTATTTTTTTAAAAAAAGTTCGATATCATATTTGTTTATACATTTATTTTATCTGATTAGAGTCAAGTACAAATAAATTGACACCACGTGAACTCGTCTATCAATACAAAATAACAGAAGTCAGGGTCACATACTCAAATGTCAGCAATACAATTACTGACGCAAGTTTATGTGACATCACTTAAGTAAACCAAAAAGTCCTTGACATACGTCACATGACAATACATGTGGTGCATTATTCATGGGGACATTCTTAAATATTCAATCAGCATTACTTTTGAGGGAAACGATACGATTACACTTTTTTCATAAATTATATTTTTTTCCCGAAAAAGATAGTATAGTTAGTATGAATTTGTAAAAAAAAAAATTATAAATATAACCTGGTTAAAAGATATCTCCGGTTAATAGAGATAAGTTATCTCAAGTGAATCCAAAATGACTCGTTTTGAGGTGAAAATCAATGTATTTTTGTAATTATAATATATTACAGGATTATATTAGTCTTTATCATTATAAGTCTTTAATCTTATAATCCAAAACGATGTCATCTTGAACTCATCGGAGATAACTTTATTTCTAATGACCGGAGAAATATTTTTCCGTATAACCTGCCCTTACTTTTGATTTTGAATATTAAGATTTAGTTTAAATTTTATTGTATTAAATGTTAAAGAAAAATTGAAACAAAATATGTATTCATTATGCAAACTGGTTCATCAATTTAGTATATTTTAAGGGTGTTATTAATCTCATTTTAAATGAGATAAATTATCTCATATTATAGAAATAATTATGTAGGCCTACTGTTTGTTAAAAAATAAAAAATACAAAATTCAAGGGACCCACCTTTTTATTTGTGTGGAGAGAAAAATTGTCTCCTTTGACATAAGAAAATATTTTCTCATATTTTAATTGGAAAAATATACTCTTATGTTGTAGGGACATATTTTTTTCTCCTACACATACATCGATTTCAGTATTATTTTTCTTCCTTTTTTTATAAGTGAAAAAAATTATCTTCTATTACATGAGATTAATAAAGTCCATTTTAAATATATAAAAATAACAAAAATATTATTTGGAAATGATTATATTTATTACTGAAGATTTTACTATTTTTATTATTAAATTAATCGTGGTTGATTTTCGTCTATATAATATTTATAATTTATTTAGAATTAATATATATATATATATATATATATATATATATATATATATATATATATATATCAACAACTTTTACTACAACATTTTGTGAATAATTATGCAAAATAAAAAATAAAAAATTTGGGCACGCAAAACGAATCTCTATAATATAACACAATCACTTTTCCTACAACATAACTCTTATAAAACCCATATACATATCACTTACTTTGACAGCATGTGAATAATTATGAACATAGTATAGATATCAGTGTGAAAATATTAAGGGAAATAACTTTCTCATTTTATATATGAAATTTTTCTCATGACACAGTCACGACACGAGTCACAATACACGAGTGAGTTTCATCTTAACTTTTTTGTCTTTATCACTTTTTTTTTGAACTTCACTCATATATTAGGGGTGTGTTTTCATGAAAAAAAAAAACCCTTCTACACACACCAAAATGAAAAAATTAATTTGCGACTCATTTTTTATTTTTTGTTTTTTTAAATAGGTGGATCTCACACTTAATGTATTTATGACATGAGATTTGAATTCTCCCACAACATGAGATTTATTTTTCCCCATATATTATGTGCGTAACATGAAAAAAATTTATAAGTTAAAATGAAAAAATTAATTTCCAAATTCTAAATACCATTTCCCATTTACAGTTTCGAATTTGTACTCGGTAACATCATAATGCGGATTGCGGACCCACTGGCCAGAGCTCAACCAAAAAATATCACGCGTGTTTCGGACTGTAGAGTGTGAACTGCGAACTGGTAAAAGGATCGAGAGGCTTCCATAGTGAACTAGTATATTAAACAAGTGTTTGCACAAAATAAAAAAATCAATTTATTTATCTCATAGAATTAACGTAAATTATAAAAATATATTATTGTATTTTATTTAAATTTTAATCCTTTGATATAAAATACAGATGTCACTAGGAGTAAATAGGTTAGGCCGGCCACAGGGTCCTACGGCCTAACCTATATTAGGCCAAACTTAGCCTATTATAAATAGTAAAATAGAACATGCCTTTAAAATTACCTATTAGAATATAGGTCATAAGTTTTTTTGTACATGTCTGACATATAAGCCTACTGGTTAGCCTATATCATATTATTTATTTAAAATATAATAAATAAAATTATTATTTTAATAATTTTGAATGATAAAATAATATTATTTTAATTTTTCTCTTAATTATTGAATGTTTAATAGACTTAAACAGGCTAGCAGGCCTAGGATAAAGCTTTTATTTTTTAAATATAGGTAAGGCCAAACATGTAATTTGGGGTCTACACAGACTAATAGGTCAGGTCATACCCAATATTTTTTACATAGATCTGACCTATTTAAGTCAAAGTCTTGTCTAACCCAGCCCATTTATAACCCTAGATGTCACTATGTTAATAAGCTAATATATATTCTGCACATATTTCGAATTTAGATAAAGTTTTAGAAAAATAATATGTAGGCCTACACTTTGTAAAAAAAATAAAATTCAAGGGACCCACTTTTTTATTTGTGTGGAGATAAAAATTGTCTCCTTTGACTTAAGAAAATATTTTCTCATATTTTAATTGGAAAAATATACTCTTATGTTATAGAAACACATACATCGATTATAGTATTATTTTAATTTTTAAGTTTCAAATTTGTCTATGTAGAAAAAAATTCTCTTCTATTGCATGAAGAAATTCTCTTTTATTCCTATTTACATCCCTAATTCTCACCATCAGAAAAATATTCTCAGTACTAATGATTTCTTGGTATATTTTTTACTGAAAATAAAATATTTATATTATCTTTAATTTTATAATTATTTCTTTTTATATATATATATTTTTTAATGAAGATATACATATTCTCGATGTACCGAAGATTTGCTCTGAGAAACTAGTGGCTACAATTAAACCTCAATCATATCACGTGGTGGGATGAAGGAACGCCATAAAAATATAGAATCATGGCCTTGTACGAGGCTCTCCACCACGGAAATATTTAATCTGTTTCATGTCCATGTATAATTCAATGATTCAAGCCAATAAAAGTTAAATATTTTTTGATTTGTTTGCGTAGAGATTCTTCTCCATATATAATTCAATGATTCAAATGTCAGGACTATTACAAATACTCTTCTCCACCACAGCCCCGCACCCATCTCAATCAATGTAGCCAACGACTGTGTGTCACCGCTTTTCTTCCTCAAAGTCTCACATGTCAATGTCATAATTTATGTCACCGCTTTTCCGTATTTTTGTTAGATCAAATCAACTTAGCAACCGACGTGCTTTCTTCTTCTTTTATGTTTTAATTCTTTTGCTTTGACCAATTCAACTCAGTGTACCTTTCCTGAATTCTCTACACCTTTTTGACAACTCATAACTTCAAGAATTCTCCAGGTTGTGCAAGTCTTGATTCTTCTAGTATGGTATGAAGGTGAATAGTTGTAAGGGGATGTTTGGTAGAGGAGATATTTTTTGTTCTCAGTCAAATAAAATGGAGAAAATTTATAGGCGGATAAGATAAAAAATAGTATTTGGTATATCAAAATTTATTGTTGGGTAAGATAATAAAAGACGTATTAGTTGTGGGCAAATTATGTTACCATAGTTTGGATGACAAAATTTTCTATTAAAATTATGTGTAAAATAGTTATCCATCAAAAAAAATTTGCCAACCAATTTTTTATTTTACTCATACCAAACATAACTAAATTATATTTTTTATCCCAATCTCCTGGTCAACTTTTTTTTTTCTCTTACCAAACACCCCCTAAAGTTAAATTTGATTTCTAACAAATTGCATGTGGTGGTTTCATTTTTGCCCTTCGATTGAATAAATCAAAGCATGAGTGATGGATAGTGGATACGGTATTACTAAATTCGTAAATGCTTTAGCTGAAATGGCCCTTGGTGAAAAGGAACCTTCCATTACGAATATGAGGAATTCCTGTTGGAAAACAAAGCCAAAGGGACTATGATCCCATTAAATAACGTGGTGGAACGCTGTTTCTCCTTATTCAGGCCTATTGACGAGCGTGTACATATCATATCAGAATAATAAAGGAGAGAATGTCATAGTGGAGCCAATTAGCTTGCCAGCCAAAGCCATGGAGAGGTTTGCAAACGAGTTGAATGGGATGCTTAGAAACCATGACCAACTAATAAGGGGTGGTCAAATCAAGTCTTTATTATGAGAGTTTAGTAAATCCTTCCCTTATTTGAGAGTTTAAAATTGTGGGGAAAGGAAATCGGGGATTTTTATAAAATCTTCCAAAACCCTTCTCACCCTTAAAATTAAAGTTCCCCCAATTTGGGGGAAAAATATTAAAAATTACATATCTACCCTTAGCAATAAAATGTGAAAATTATATAAATATGAATCGTTTTTAAACGTGACATTATTATAAAAGTCTCCAATACCGACAAAATTTATTGACGAAAAATATTTCGTAAAAAATAGTAACAAAATTTTCGACGAAAATCATATTACATCGAAAATAGAGATGAAAAAACATTTCCGATGAAACTAAAGACGAAATTAGAGACGAAACAAGATTTGACCATAATCACTGACATAAATTTTTTTTGTTTGAAAAAAAATATTCAAGCAAAATTTTGATAGATTTAAATTCGTCGAATCTGTCAACGAAAATATTTCATCAAACTTCTTAAGGAAAAATATTTCCGGCGAAACACATTTTCATCGAAATTTTTCGACAAAAAATAATTTTGTCGAAAAACATTTCCGTCAATTTTTTTTACGTAAAATATTTTCTTCAAAATATTCAACGGAACACATTTCAAACGGAAAATTTCGACAAAAAATATTTTCGTAAAAATTTGTGATGAAAATAGTTATGTAAAAAATTATGATCTAAATTCCGTCAAAACATTTCCCTCAAAATATTGACAAAAAACCATATTCGTCGAAATTTTTGACGAAAAACATTTTTGTAAATAATTTTAACGAAAAAAAATTCGACAAAATTCAAAATTCTTTACAGAATCTAAATTATTTCAAAAGTTTTCGACAAAAATATTTTTGTCATATTTTTTGACGAAAAAAAATTTTGTCAAAATTTTCAAAGGAAAATATTTCCTTCGAAATTTTCGATAAAAAATATTTCTATCAAAATTTCAACAGACACAATTTCTTCGAAAAATATTTTGTCAAATTTTTTTACGGAATCTAAATTCCGTCGAAAGTTTTGATAGAAATACTTCCCTAAAAAATTTTGACAAATCAAATTTTTATCGGGACATATTTACCTCGAAAAAGTCAAAAAAAAATTATGGAATTTTTTTTCGTCAAAACATTATTTTTGTAAAAAATTTCATAAGATAAAAATTTCGTCGCCTTTCGACTAAAAGTATTGCGACAGAAAAGTAATTTTTTGACGAAATTTTCGTCGTTTGCAACGTAGAGATTTCGTTAAAATATGATCTTTTTTAGTAGTGTGAAAATACGCAAATAATATTGTTATAAATTTTAAATTTAATTATATTTGTAAAATATAATATTTATATTAACTATAAGAAAAAAGGTATTGTAAAATATCTCATTAACCCTCCAATTTCTCCTTTACCATTTTTTTAAGTGCCAAGAGAAAGGGAATATGTTCCAATTTCCTTCTTTTCCTTCCCCTCCCTCCCCTTTGAATCCCCTTCCCCTCCAAACTCCCAAACAAAGTCTTATCGGGTTTGATTTTCTCATGTTGCATGAGAATTGAATTCTCATATTGTAACTAACTAGTGGTGGATCCCACATTTATTAAAATAAAATAAAATTACACGCAAAACGAAGAATCACAACATAAAAATTGAATTATCGATCATACATGAAAAAAAAATGTTTTTCCTACATTTATATGCATTAAACACCGTGTTGCTACCAAGGCGGTAGTTAGGAGGAAATTTTGTTTTATTTTCTCCCAAAATTCGAAAACATGACTTTGTTTGCAATCTGCATGTGGCATATATGTGTAATAAAATGTGAATTGGTTTCATTCTAATTTCTAGTATTATACCTCATTTAGATATACAAAAAAAAAAGTATTATACCTCATTTGTAACCCTCCTCCCCCCACCACACAAAAAAATAAAAATAAAAATCACAACAACAACATATTGATTCTTGAACAACTTTTCTGTTTTTCTCCTAACACAGGACTATTTGATGTATAAACATTTATCCTTATTACGTATGCGCTGAGCAATAATTGGATGATCATCTCCCTTGAATTTGAACTACACTAATATGTACTTTTTCGGCAAGAGAAAAAAAATAAGTGGCATACATATTGACCATAAAAAAGTGGGTGGAATAAATGTAGTTAAGGGAATCAGTTTTTTTTTTATAAGTGATGCAATTCAATACTATTTTATTTTATTTTTTGAATTTGAGGGGAGCACAATGTTTGAAATTTATGATGTGCTACATTGTGAATCATGAAGACGATTAGAGGAAGATGGTGATAATGATGAAAACGTTAATAGGGATGATAATTCTCCAAATTAACATGGATGTGGAGTGTGGACGGTGTTCCATTATCTGAATCAAACATGAATTCGCTAGCTAATTGACCTCTGCCAAAGGTTGCATGTGAAGCAGATATTGTGGATGGGTTGTAGTTTCGAGCAGAAGATACAAGGGTAGAAAAAATTAGATGAAAAATCATTTAAATTTTCCTTTTAAGGAGTCGTAGTCTTCTTCTGTTTCCCTATGTTTTTTGAGGTATTGCAAATCTTCTTGAGGTGTTGTGTAACTAATTATCTGGTTTTTTTTGTTTACTTTATATTTAAAGGAATCCGTACGTCTTCTTGGTCTTAAATAAAAAAAAGGGATATGCGATTATTTTGGGAAATCATACATTAATTACTTTTTTGTTTGTCTACAAGACATTAATTGCATGTTTGTAATTTGCACTATTGAAGGTTGTGCCAAATCTTTCAGCTTAGTGATTCCGATCTACAGAGATAGAACCGTTATTCGAGTTTACTAACAACATAAGTGAACCATTTTCTGATGTATTATACAATCAATCACCTTCTCCTGGCTATTTGGTGTGATGTATAAGGCCTGATAGTATAAGCTTATATTATACGTTATGACATTTTCAGTTGTTTGGTGTGACCATCGTATAGTATAAGTTTATACAGCAGGATCCCCTTATACATCAAAATGATGTATAACTTAATCAAGCCTAAGAATGGTGGATTAGACATGATAAAGGATTGATGTATTAATATTGCATACAAGTACAATTCGAACTAATATATTATTTCAATATTTATATATTAAAATAAGTTTTTTAAATATATTAACTTTTAAAATACGGAAAGATATTATTTTATACAATACCATACCAAATGCTGTATAGTGTTAAAATTTAATCAGATCTTATACAATTAGGTCTTATACTATCGGGCCTTATCTTATGGTATGCATCAAAGATGAATGTATGGTCGAAACTCGAAAGTAAAAAATTCTCTTATTTTGTTGATCCGTGCCAGCGACGTACGGGTTGGTAAAAATATAAGGTTCTTGTGAGTTAATTTCCCCATTCTATGGGGGATAGTTCAAAATTACACTACTCCATTTAATGTTTAGATGCTGATAATTGACAATATCACTGCAGGTTTAAACTCTACACATGGAAGAGTTACGTACCATGAGTCTGGTGCCCTGTTTTTTATGAACATATGGACAACATGATTTAAAATCACCTTAAAATGTTCATATTTCTTGGCCTTAAACTGCATTCCTTGAGTTGTGCCCTTTTAGCTGCCAATTACATCATTCCTTTCAAAGATACCCTCTTTTTTTTCTCAGCATATCAATTTATTCATTCTGTGCATTTAAAATATAAATTCCAGTTCCTACTATCATTCAACCCCCCAATATTCCCACCAACTTTTTACTTGTAAATTCAACTAAAATCTTCCAACGCTTCTCCTTCTCTTTGCTTACCCAGAATGAGTATCCTGATTCTCTTAATTATACTATCTTCATTGCCATATTTTCTAGCTCAGACTCTGTCATCATCACCCTTTGGCTATCAAGGAGAATGGAATCTCCTGCAAACAAACATAGGCATCTCAGCTATGCACATGCAACTTCTACATAATGACAAAATCGTCATGTTTGACCGAACCGATTTCGGACCCTCAAAACTCCCTCTTTCAAATGGCCGTTGCCGAATGGACCCACAAGATACTGCCCTTAAAATTGATTGCACTGCTCACTCTCTTTTATATGACATACACACAAACACGTTCCGACCGTTAATGGTACAAACAGACACGTGGTGTTCCTCAGGTTCTGTTCTCCCTAACGGTACCCTGGTACAAACTGGCGGTTACAACGATGGTGACCATCGCATTCGCATGTTCACACCATGCTTCGACCAAAACTGTGATTGGGTTGAATTCCCAAGTTACTTATCACAAAGAAGATGGTATGCAACTAATCAATTACTACCAGATGGTCGAATCATTATTGTTGGAGGGAGAAGACAATTCAGTTATGAATTCTATCCTAGAAAAAATAATAATAATCCCTCACCTATTCATCTTAGTTTTCTCCAAGAAACTACTGATCGATACGAAAACAACTTGTACCCTTTTGTTCACCTTTTACCTGATGGAAACCTATTCATTTTCGCCAACACACGTTCCGTTTTATTTGACTATAAACAAAACCGTGTTGTCAAAGAGTTTCCTCCTATCCCACGTGGCGATCCTCGTAATTATCCAAGCTCAGGCTCATCAATTCTTCTCCCACTAGACGAAAACATTAAAGGCTCTAATATCGAAGCTGAAATCATGGTCTGTGGAGGAGCGCCACGTGGCTCATTTGCGGGTACCTTAAAGGGAAACTTCATGAAAACCGTTAACAACTGTGGACGCCTTAAAGTAACCGACGCAAACCCTAATTGGGTGATGGAGAAAATGCCATTGGCAAGAGCAATGGGAGACATGCTTATTCTCCCTAACGGCGAGGTTATTATAATTAACGGCGTAGGGTTAGGCACGGCCGGGTGGGAGCGCGGCCGTCAACCTGTTCTAACGCCGGTTATATTCCGTCCATCTGAGATGAACTCACGGTGGCGGTTTCGCGTGATGTTACCTGCTTCGAGACCTAGGCTTTATCATTCCTCAGCAGTGTTGTTAAGAGATGGAAGAGTCTTGGTTGGTGGTAGCAACCCACATGTATATTATAATTTCACTGGGGTTTTGTACCCTACGGATCTTAGCTTGGAAGCTTTTTCTCCACCGTATTTATCATCGTTGCTTGATACGGTTCGGCCAACTATTAGGTACATCACGAGCTATGTTTTTGAGTACAGGGTCTTCTATTATGTTACTTTCACGGTGCACAATTATGCTTCGGCTAGTGAAGTATCGGTTAGGCTCGTGTCACCATCGTTTACGACGCACTCTTTTGGTATGAATCAGAGAATGGTGGTGTTGAAGTTGAGTGCGGTTACGCATGTGACCGGAGAGACTTATTATGCTACCGTGGTGGGACCGTCGACTCCGGAGATTGCACCGCCGGGGTATTACATGTTATTTGTGGTGCATGCAGGTATACCAAGTTCTGGTTCGTGGGTGCAAGTGTTGTAATTATAATGTATCAGAATAACATGGCGTAGTTGCACTTTGGTTGAAATGTTGTTAATAACGTACACGTAAAGGAGGAATATATTTGAATAAAAAAAAATCGTGCTGAATGTATTATGTTTACGTGTGAAGCAATATGTTATTTGCTTTAATGAATATTTAAACTTTAAATAAAAAATGCATTGCTCTAGTTTTATTCTCCTGTTGTTTAGTTTGAGGAATGCATGTAAACTACTATGGAACACAGATTTGCTTTAAGATAAAAAAAAATTAATAATTCAAAGTTTAACATGATGATAATACCGGTTCACTTAAAATTAAATATTTAAATTATTTTACTAATTATATAATAACTCTTTGAGCCTAAGCTCACAATTAATTAAAGATGGTATAAAGTAGTTATTTTTCCATTCTATATAATTTGACTTATATATAACGGAAATTCCATAGACTAATGACATTCAAGCTAATTTTTAAAAAATATGTGTAATTTAAAATTTAACAATTTTTTTCACCAAAAAAAAAAATTAACAATTTTAACTGCTTTAACTTTATAAAAACTCGTGTATATTGATATTTGTGTAAGGATCAAGCCCATTAAGAATTCAGATAATTGTCAAGGGTCATTGACAGGCCAAGAATAGCCCGAAAGCTATCTCATACCTTAAGGAGTTCCATCTCAATTGAGACAGCCCAATTTGGGGCCTTATTCCAATGGTTTCTCTATTTTTCTCCATTTTTAGTTTCAGCCAGTTATTTGTGATTTTTACAATAGTGGACTGTAACTCTAACAGACCCCAGTTAAATTGTTATTGGTGTGTGATAGTATAAGGGAAATAATTATCTCATTTTATATGAGATAATTATCTCATGAACTAGATACAAATTGAATGTAGGACCCACTTTAATTTTTTTTTCTCTTTCTCGTTCTCTCTCCTCTTTCTTCTATATGTGTGCAGGAGATTCCCCTAATATAAAATGCTAAGATTAATATTTTTCTGATTAGTGAAAATAAGTTACCTATCAATTTAAAGGCATTAGAACAATTTTAGTGTGCCAGAAGCTAGCTATGAATCCAGAATGACATAACTTTCTCCACACAGTCTTGGCTGTCATAAAGGCTATTTTCCTAGGTTAAAAATAGACACGTGTGACAATTGAACTCAATTTTGAGTTTTTCTTATTATAACCTCACTCAATAATGTCATTCCGATACGATGTCTATTAAATATACACATGTAATTTTTGGCAAGCATTATGTCAAACACCTGCCGAATCAGCAAGACATTTAAGTCAGGATCAAAATATTCAGCTGGTGCCACGGTTATGTAGACATGAGTAAACAATTAAATTTGACTAATTTTCAAAAAAATTAAAATATGATTTACTACGTTTCAAGCGTAGCTAAATAAACGTGGTTAAATTAACTAGTGCCAAGGTTTTTAAGAGTTTGTCTTACCTCTTCACAAATGTGATGGCCCAATGGACAAATTGTAGGGTGAGGTTGGGCCTTATAAACCCTAGGCAAACCTCCCGTTTATATAATGCTGGACTTTTTCCACACTTATCTCTTCATATTCTCTTATCTTCTTCAACTTCTAACTTCACACATTTCTTATTCATAATATTTTTTGCATAAAAAAATTATAACGTGATTCAGTGCGACTCGAAATGGACCTACCTGTGATTTGTAAACTCAAACACTTTTGTCTTAGTATACATTCAACCTGAGATTTACTTTTTCTTATTATGAGATTACTGGTATTTTATTGATGAAAAATTCTCAAATTCCAAATTCAATTTGTTTTAATTTTTCATCTGTTCTTACCAAAGCTAGAGATAAATCTAGTCTCATAGCACGTATTCTTTTACAGTTATAATATGAACTCACCAATTAATTTAGGTTTTTTCTTATTGTGATCTAGTGTTGATAGTATACAATGATAAAGAGTTACTAATGAAAGGTGTTATGCATGGCGCTTGTGACTACTTAATCAAACCTCCTCAAATTGACGTGTTGCAGAATATATGGCAACACGTATTGCGAAGGAAGATTGATCGCAAGCACAAGGATAAGTTATCTAATGAGGAGAAAGCTCCCAATATGGTTGGGGAAGGTGGTCAAGGCATCACATCAGAAACTAATGTGGACTATAATAAAAACTTGTGTCAAAAAAGGAAGGAACGAAACGAGGAAGAGGAAGAAGATGATGAAGAAAGTGTAAAAGAGAATAAGGAACTCTCAACTCCGAAGGAGTCACGTATATTTTGGAATGTTGAGTTGCATACAAAATTTGTTGCAACAGTTAATGAATTGGGCATTGACCGTAAGTTTCAATGACAATGAAGATTAATTTTTCCTTTTTTGTTTGATTTGAGAATATATAACTTAAATTTGACTACTTAATATCTCAACATGGATATTATCATTATTAAATGTTACTGTAGACGCTGTCCCCGAGAGAATACTTGAGTTAATGAATGTCGAAGGGCTTACAAGAAAAAATGTATCAAGCCATCTGTAGGTATGAGTTATAAATTTCACCTATGACATAAATTTTCAAATTATTTATGATTAAAATGCAAATAATATCTACCTTTTGTATATACACACACACCCCTTTGATTTTAATTTTGGTATGGGGTCAAAAATGATGGTTTGATAATTATTTAGATTTGATGATTCATTAAAAATTTGAATAATGTCATTTTTGGAAGTATAAGTGCGCATAATGAATGTATAACATTGTCCAGTTCTTGTATTGTGATGATTGCATATAAGCTCTTCCTCATTTTATATTGCAGAAATGTAGGCTCGGTTTAAAGAAGGCAAATCAACAAGATAGTGTGGTACCTTCGTTGGGTCGCAGTGGTCCTTATGTGCAAAACAATTTGATGGATAGATATATAAATTTTAACACCTTGTATGGATCAGGAAGAATCTTAACCACTACACAACCTTCATATACATCTCGTGAAAATTTTTGTAGGCTAAACTCCACCGTAAGCTTGAACGTGAGAGGAATTGGTTCCTCTGAACATGCCCAGCCTATTCAATCACTTAATATTAGTAGTTCCAAAGAATCACTTGGAGACATTCAACTACCCATGATTTCTGCAAATCAAAGTTTGAGTTCAATGTCACAGGACATTCCACGATCAATTGAGACATTTTATTATTAATTTATTTGCTTTATTTTTTTTTGTTAATTTTTAGCCAATTTTGTTAACTTTAATAGTATTAAATTAATTAATATAATTCTTTCTTCATAAGGCAACAATGAATAAAAATAAAAATAAAACATTTCTATCACATATCATTATTGTTGTCTATTTATTTTTTACTTCAAACAAACAACAATATGATATGTGATCTGAAACAAATAAAAATGCTTGCTGTTTCAACAAAATCTCTCTATACTAATATATCAATATGAGCGAATTAGAATTAAATTGAAATAAAACTTTAAAAATCAAAGGAGATTGTTTATAAGTTATATTGACTTATAAATTTCTTTTATATCCGAGTAGAAAACGGTGCCTTAAGTTTAATTATTATTTCATAAGAAAAATGGGAAAACCTCTTATTTAAAAACAAATTGAATAAAGACTTTAAGACTTTATTATATATATATGAGTAAATTTTACACTGTATTTCGTAAATTGATTAATTGAGTATTGAACTACACGTACGTATATTCTTATATGAAACCTATTCAATATTAAAGGAGTTGTATTACATATATATAAAGACGATGAACTTATATTAATTTAAAAATAAAATTTTTTATACAAATCTTAACCATTAGTTTACTTACATCTAATTGTTTACATATTCAATGAATATGAGCGGTTAAATATAAATAGGATCAACAATTAAAATTAAAAATATAACTTATATTGTTGTAAAAAGTCCTATTCCCACATATATAATATAATATCTAATACGATAACAACGAATAAAATATGACTTAATGAATGTTATTATTTTTCAATTTACATAAGCTCGAAATTATTTTATATGAAGTGTTTTTTTTTTAAATCTCTTGTATTGGAAATATTTTTTTTACGCATTATTAAACGAGTTTCATATTAGTTTGTGGCTTGTGCGTCTCATCATCTCTTGAATTGCTTTTAATAGGGTTTATTGTTTTTGCTTTTATTGCAAAAAAATATTTTTTTGTCACACTCAAATAAAAACGAGTGAATCCCATTAACATTTTATTTCTCTGTTTTTTATAATACGACTCAATTACTCAATTATACACACAAAAGATTTATCTTACTCAATTAACACAATAGTCATCTTTAAATTAAATTAAATTAAAAATAATTAAATTGATTTGATTGGATTTAAAAGTTAAAATATATATTAAATTCTATTACTGAAAATTGAATTTGAATTTATTGTAAAATAATTTTTTATATTTCAAATTCACTAAAAGTGGAATTGATTGATTTATTTATTTTCTTTATATTTTTACCTTTATTAAAAAACTAAAAAAGTCAATAAGTGTAAAATAGTTTATTTAAACAAATCCTACATATTTAATAAATGTTATAGGGAGCGGTTATACTTACTATGTTTTTTTCCTATTACTAAATCTTAATAGTTGATTTCCGTCAATCTAATAGTTATAATTTATTGAGTTATACTTATTAATTAATTATTAATTTTCAATAAATTATAATCATTAGATTAACGAAAATCAACGGTTAAGATTTGATAGTAAGAAAAAGAGGTAATAAATATAATCTCTCCCCATATTCTATATTTAAATTATTCAAATCTATAAAAACGAAAAAAAATTAACTTATTTCTTAATTTTTAAATCAAATTTAATCCATTTTTTTACATTCAAGATAGGCGGATAATAATTACTCATCAAATGAGTACGGTACTGAGTAGTG
The DNA here is from genome assembly GCA_032173675.1 of Gastrolobium villosum. NCBI lineage: Eukaryota > Viridiplantae > Streptophyta > Magnoliopsida > Fabales > Fabaceae > Gastrolobium > Gastrolobium villosum. Next base: position 33,983 of record JAVKPL010011450.1, on the reverse strand, counting down.
CCTCATGAGTAAAACTTATTGGGAAAATATTTATTCTTTTAAATCATACAATTTATATCTTTTTACTCTTGTAAAGAGGTGAGATTCACACCTTTATATTTTTTTGTCTATTTTCTCTCTATTAGAAGGTAAAAGAGAGAAAAGAAAAAATATTAATTTCATTGATTGTGGTGATTCATTTGTACAATACTTTTTTATATAGAAAATAACAGATTTTTTCATCAGATTCATTGAAATAAAAACTACCCTTATACCTAATATTTAATACTCCCCCTCAAGATGTGGAGTGAACAAAGAAAACTTCCATCTTGAACAAGAAAAATCAAGAAAACATAATAACCAAATAACATGATCAACAACTAGTAAAGAAACAGCGCTGGAATGGACATCAGCAAAGGAAGGAAGGATTGAGATGGACATCAGCAACCTCATATGAACTGCCGGGGTATGTTGAGATATATAGTCTCACATTGGTTGTATGTGCAACTAATGTGATAAGGCCTTAGGCACTCCCACCCTTTGAGCTAGCTTTTCTGATTTTGGCATACAAGATTCTTTTTGTTCTTTATCTATCTTTTTCTCTCACTTAGAATGACACAACTTTACATCCTTTAAAATCATACACAGTTTTTCCAAATGGGAGCACCCAACTCAATAATTTATTTTACTAAAAAAAGGAAAAGTTTTAGGATTTAGAGAAAAATATAAAAAAATTTGGTAAAAAAAGAAGAAAAAAAATTTTCTCTATTTTTAAAAACTTTTTAACACTGAATTTGTGCTTTGTGGATTAGAAGTTTTTCTCTAATATCAATATCTTCCCTCTAAAGAAAAATATAAAAAAAAAATTTGGTAAAAACAAGAAGAAAAAAAAAAAGTAATAAAAGGAAGCACTCGATTTGTGGGATTTTTTATTTTTTCTCTTCTAAAATTCTGGGACTTTCCTGTAATTAAATAAATTAATTAATACTCTCTCTCCTTTACCCCACCCAATTTTTCATGCACGAGTTCAGCCAAATTTCCTCTCCTCGGCGATGAGGATAACGATCGCCACGTAGAATATATTCTTGACACGTAGGTTACCATGCCAATGTGTAATTGCGCGTTTAACTCGTGTCGTGTTATCAACGTATCCAAGTATGCATCCCATTTTCGTAATTTAACAAAAGTCCGTGCCCGTTTGATTACCGGTCACCACATAGTTATTTCGCTGCCAAAAGTTTTCCCTCGGAAGTCCTCACACTTTCTTCCACTATTCAGTATTTCACTTCAAAACCAGAGAATTGAGAATTGAAGAGAGACAAATCGCAAAGGCCAAAAAGAGAATTGAGAAAGAAAGATGAAGAACATTTTCAAAAAGCTTCACATAGGAACCAACAACAACCATGACCCTAACCGATCTAATGAAATTCCCGCCACCTCAGTCTCATCATCATCTTCATCTTCATCGTCTTCCGTCACCGATAACCGCACTCTTTCCGGCTCCTCCCCGGCCACTCCTTCTTCTTCATTGCCGTCTACGGCGGCGCCTGTTGCTTCCAGTCCGGCAACTGCTGTGGTCAATCGCCAGGACTATTTCTCATCGGAGGAGGAGTTTCAGGTTCAGTTAGCCCTCGCCATAAGCGCTTCCAATTCGGACTTCCCGGCTGATCGCACGCGCCTGAGCTTCGGAGGCCATAGAATTGATTCAACGAGGAATGATGATGGTGTAGCGGAGGCTCTGTCTAGGCAGTACTGGGTAAGTTCGTGAATCGTTCGAGTTTTTCGCCTATCGTCATTCTTAATAGGAAATTCGGAACGAAGCTTGGATTAGGATTTTACGCTCAGTACTTATCTTAATTAATGCGGTAGTTGTTTTTCGGGCTTTAACTTAATTCTTCATGTAGTGAGTTGTACAATGGGGCTCGGATTGGGGCTTTATATGCGACTACGGCTAGTGTAAGCTAGCATGCAACTAGGTTTAACTGCAGATCAAATTGATAAATGTTCGTGTCGGTAATTGCATGAAATAATCTGAATTTTCATTTATTGTCTTCAATTAAGCCTATAAAAGTCTGATATCTAGTGTTACCGAACTAGCGGGAACCTATTTTAAGACTTATGTGAATATCTCTGTATTCATAGGTCGGGAGTCTGGAATGACGATTGGGCAAGTGTGATCAAACTATATTGTGCTTTTTTGGAAGTGTATTACATCCTTAGAAATCACCAATATGGAATTGTAAATCACCATTTTAAAAACCATGGTGTTCATTTGTGTGATTGACCTGCTAAAGAAAGTAAAAAATGTTCTCGGGTGAATTTTTACTAAACAGATTCATTCCCTTACTTTCTTTAGACAATTTGCATTTCTACTGCAAAATCAGCGGAAATATCTGTCGCATATTTAGTACTTGGTTTTGGTACGTTTGTGGTTTCTGGGATTTCGACTCAATAATTTTGTGCGGATAGTAGTCTACTTGAACTCCCCCTTTCCCCTTCCTTTCCTCTTGAAAAGTTATCTCAATTATGTTTTTACGCTTTATTGTTTCTGTACATAAAAGTAGTCATTCGATCAAGATTTTTGTAAAAATACTCCGTGATATGGTATGACTTTGTTACAGTCTTGCACATTGTTATATTAATTAAATGAACATGTACACTTTGACCAAAATAAAAATAAAAATGAACATGTACACTTTTACTTTATTGGTTGTGCACCTATAACCATTAATGCTTTTTTCATCTTTGCATTTACTGCTTATTGAACGGTTCCTGTTTGATTTTCTTGGATGTTCTTTTCCTTTGACCAGGAATACAATGTGCTTGACTATGAGGAGAAAGTTGTAGATGGTTTTTATGATGTATATGTGCTTGATACCAATTTAGCAATGCAAGGAAAGATGCCATCTCTGACAGATCTTGAAGCAAATCCGGGAAATTCTGGCTTTGAAGCTGTGATAGTTAACCATACAATTGATCGCGCTCTCGAAGAGCTGTTGCAAGTTGCACAATGTATTGCATTAGACTGCCCTGTCACTGAGGTTGTTATTTTGGTACAAAGGCTTTCTGAACTTGTTATGGGTCATATGGGTGGTGCTGTAAAAGATGCTAATGTTATATTGGCAAGATGGACAGAAAGAAGCACAGAATTGAGGACATCTGTACCCACGAGTGTGTTGCCTCTGGGCTCCATAAATATTGGGCTTTCCAGACATCGTGCTTTGCTTTTCAAGGTCAGCATTATGGCTATTGCTGGTGATTGAAGGCTTGTAGACCATAATCTGATGTTAGGCTAGTCTAATATAATCTGCACAAACAGGTGGCATACTAGGCAACAAGTTACATAAAAATGTAATTGAAATTTAGTGAACATGATAAATGAAATAAGTCAAATAACTATTAAGTCACTTACAACATTATGCAAAAGAAAGTAATAATAAATGACTAAAAACAAGTCAGGCAATCTGCCTTTTGGTATAGAATCAGTCACACAAGTAAGTTTGCTATGCTAAACTAGCCTGGGTGTGAATTAAGAATTAATATTTCTGGCTGTATTGTTAGTCTGCTTAACAGAAACTGAGAAAGCTTGGCTCATTAAATTTAGATTGAAATAATATTATTGGCTGGCTGAACTCATTAATATTTCCTCTAACACTTGCAAATTTCAAATCTTTAGGATCCAGGGTTTCATATAATTGCAAAGTTCTCTCAATTTGGATGTGGTGAACAAGTATTTTAATTTATCTCAGTATTATTACTATTTTTATTTTAGACTCTAGGGGATCATATTAAGGATAATTGTGGATTTTACCAAGATTCAACATTTTTGCTTATCAATTTTTAGTTGCATAATGTAATTTCTGTTTCTCTGGATGTAGGTATTAGCTGACAATATCAATATGCCTTGTAAACTGGTAAAAGGTAGTCATTATACTGGTGTTGAGGATGATGCTGTCAACATTATTAAGTTGGAGGATGAAAGGTTGTCACTTTCACTATCCTTGTATTTCTCATGCATTGGTTGGTAAATGAAAACTTATTAATTTGTATGTGCATGTGTATGTGTTGTTGTTCATGGTGTGCTGTTGTTTATCTTCTTTAATATGTGTAGGCATTTTGACTAATATAAGAAGGGAAATACTTTTCTTATCTTACATAAGAGAGTATTATCTCCTACACTCACATTTTTCAAATGGGTCCCACAATAATTTTTTCTCTCACCTCCAACTTTTCTCTCTCTCGTATTTATTGTTTGAGTAGGAGATAATACTTCTCTTATGCAACATAAGAAAAGTATTACCCGTATAAGAATTATAAATCTCCTTAATTGTGCCCAGAAATCTTGGGGGCCATTTTGATCCTGTCGGACTTATATCTCCTGTTCTGCTTTCAGGGAGTTTTTGGTTGATCTCATGGCTGCTCCTGGCACACTTATCCCAGCTGATATTTCAAGTGCAGGGGACACTTCCTTCATGCCTTACAATCCCAAGGTTTTGCCAAGTTTACCTTCTGCTAAGGAAACCGATTTCTCTTACACAGGACCAATGCCATCTCATGGTGAAGGTAGTAGTCAAAATTCTGTGATAAAAGGTGGTTCACCACAGTTGAATCGGAAATCATGTTTTGACAAGTCAGAGTACATGCCTTCTAACTTTGATTTGAAAGGAGACAATGGTGTTGGTCCTTCTAAAATACCCAATAGAGTAACTCCTAATCAACTAGAAAATACTGCACAATTATCCAGTGCTTCTCTCTACAAAGGGACTCGTGGAATAAATGTGGCTGGTGACGGGATTAGACTGAATGTTAATGTTGTACCATATAGCCTAAACGGCCCTGATGACTCCCAAAACCTTTTTGCAGATCTTAACCCATTCCAGATTAAAGGAACTGGCAAAACCTCTGCACATAACAAAACAGTGGAAAATAAAGCTCCTGAGCTTCAGAGTACAAGAAATAATACTGTATCTAGTCAACCCCCTGTCCCATTAATGTGGAAGAATCATTATGCTTACAATGAAATCCCCAGGCAAATTAATCATGATCCTAATGAATATAGTCCACCTTTAATAGTTTCCAATAATTCTTCCATATCTGAAAAGATTGATCTCAAAGGATCCAAATCAACATACAATACAAATGTAAATAATGATAGAAATAGTAAAAAATCAGCTCATGTTACTGGTTCAGTTTCACCATCTGGTGTGGGTGAACTGAAGGGTGTTGAGGATCTCAAGGTTGATGGGGATTTGGAAAATTCTCAAAATGTCATGGTAGATGAGATTAAAGTACATGGAAACATTGAAACTGGTCAATTTGACCAGAGGATGCGGCCACACCACAGATTTGTGCGGAGAAACTTGAAATTAGCGGATCCAATGAGTCGTAGATTGTCAGTTGATTCCACCACAAACAGGGTTGACCAAATATTGGATGATATAGATGTCAGTGAATGTGAGATTCCGTGGGAGGATCTGGATATTGGCGAAAGAATTGGCCTAGGTATTGTGCATGACTTATATTTATTTTTTGTTGGAATATCTTATATCATTAATATTCACCGTAAGTTGGATGTTGGAGCACTGGTTTAATATTTCACCACTGATGTAAATGAACCATTGACAGGGCCGGATGTAAAATTAATTTCTACTGACTTTTAAGTGATCATATTACTGTTAATTGGTGTTCTATTTCTAATTGTGCAAGCATGGTCACACGATTGTGGTTGCTCGTCTAACCTCTCAAATTTCGCTATTTTCACATTTTTTTACCCTTGATTGACAAGGACTTAAAAAGATGTCTACTGGTTGTTAGTGAGGCTTTTAAGGTGTTCAGATTCTGCATGTCTATAGATGTGCTACTTATTAATTTTTTGAATTCATGCTTTCTTGCAAATAGGTTCATATGGCGAGGTATACCGTGCTGACTGGAATGGCACAGTAAGTACTATAATGACAGGACAATTATTGTTGTAGATTGAACTGCAAGATATTTATTGCACTACCACCATCTCTTTTCAAGTGAAGTGGGATGGTTAATACAGTGAAAAAATTGTACTACAGAATGAATATAGAAGCATAAATATGTTCGAACTGATAGTTTTTCCTTGTAGTTTGTCTTACATCAATGACATTCGTAATTTTAATAAAAGTAATAACATTACTAACTCACTATCAGTGCATGATTTGTTATTTACTCACTCAGTTTGAGAACTTAGAAGCATGTGACCAACTAGTTAAAGGGATTGGGAATTTTTTTATGTAAATCCCCTACTCTTGCAAGTCGGGGTTTATGGGGAGTGGTTTTTTGTATATTCTATGTAAATCTGAAGAAAAGGAAAGTAGGAAATTTAAAAAGGGGTGCCGGATGAAAAAGAAGATAATCCCTTTCTAGATTAGTAAACTCTCAGTTTATTTCTTTCAGTTAGCTCAATTTCAAAAGTTTTTACCTTGGAGGTTAGGAGTTTTAGTCTCTGATTCTCTGACTGGTACTCTGTTTTTGAAATATCAGGAGGTTGCTGTGAAGAAATTTTTGGACCAGGATTTTTCAGGAGATGCCTTGTCTGAATTCAAAAGAGAGGTAAGGGGCATACGGCCAGTGTTCATCTTCTTTGCATTACAAGAATTAGATAAAAATACAGAAAGCATGTGACAATTAAGATCATCATTCCTTTACTTTGATAATTGATATAAAACTACTTGGAAGAATTAGATGGAAATATTTATGGGGTTAAAGAATGATTTAACTTGAAGTGAAGCAAATGATGTATGCAAAATGAAAGAGAAAAATGGTAGGAATTAGTTGCATGATTTTATTGAATGCCGGAAAATTAATTTGCTTGCCATCCTTTTGCTGCAAGGTTCGGATAATGCGTAGACTGCGTCATCCTAACGTTGTTCTTTTTATGGGTGCTGTTACTCGTCCTCCCAATCTCTCTATCATTACAGAGTTTCTTCCAAGGTATATTTCTGCACATTTGGTGTTATTTCCATATCTTAGTAGTTTTTTCACTTTTTTCTTCTTTAACACTATCGGTAATTTCTTATTAATTACATAGGCCTTTTTCAACTTTAGCACTGTTGGCATATTTGCCAACAGTTGCGTGAATTTATGTTACCCATTCCTTTTCTAATTTTCACATTGATTTTAATTTTACAGAGGAAGCTTGTATCATCTTCTTCATCGTCCTAATTGTCAGATTGATGAGAAACAAAGGATAAAAATGGCTCTAGATGTGGTAAGAAAATAGGTTACCTTCTTCCTTTCGGACCAACATTGAAAACAGAAAGCTTTTAATTTTGCAACCCTGCAATTTCCAGGCTAGGGGCATGAATTGCTTACACACCAGCACACCTATAATTGTTCACCGAGATCTGAAGTCCCCAAATCTTTTGGTTGATAAGAACTGGAATGTTAAGGTATATGATGGAAACTTGGTGTTATCAATATGCCTTGTTCAGTTGTTTGTCATTTCTTTCATTTATACCTGCTCTTTAATTTCTTGTTTGCAATTTAATTGTATATATTTAAGAGGGTAAGTCTCGAGCAATGGTCAAGCTGCTCCTCTGTGACCAAAAGTTCACGGGTTCGAATCCTGGAAATAGTCTATTTGCAAATATACGAGGATAACAAGGATTGCCCTCACTCTTACCTAGTTAGGGTTTAATGGGTAGTGATTTGCTTTAATTGCATATATTTGTTAGTTTAGTGAAGCCAATTCGGTTGATGACCTGGAAAATGTGTTGTTGATTATTGTTATCTGATTTTTGTCATTTTATGCAAGTTGCGTATTTTTTGGGTTCCATTTCTGGTCTTGTTTTTACTTAAAACTTGCACACCATTTTCTTAATATTTAAAGACTGGTCTTGAGCAATCATACAAATGCTTATGTATACATGGGCTATTTATATGCTTTTTGTTCCGACAACTGCCTACAACTTCTGTGGTCTGAGATATGTAGATGCAAAAGTTGATAATCAGCTAGATGGTCCATTCTGTGTTTCTTTGTTAAGTTAAACTAGGATGAACCTGCCTTAATAAATAAACTGATATCTCTCTATATAAACGCAGTCTATATTATATATAGGAAATGCCATTTATGGCTGCCTGTACAATGGATTATTTGTGTTTAATAAACACTACATATAGGGGTATACATGTGTTCAGTTGGGTTGATTGGTGTTGAGGCCTAAGTGCAACTCAAACTGATAACATTTGAACACTAACTGAAAATAACACAAACAGAAAGGGTCACAAAATGACCTATCCAAATAATAAAATATGGGTGTAGTGTGTGTCCTTTTAAAGGACACAAGGTTGTGTCCTTTTAGCAGTTATAACTATGTACTACGGGTAGTATATAGTTATAATATTAAAATTGTACTTTTTTTACTTTCCACTTCAGCAGACAGCTTCTGAAGAGAGAGAAAAAAAGTACAACTTTAATATTATAACTATGTACTACGGGTAGTACATAGTTATAACTGCTAAAAGGATAAAACTTTTTGCCATAAAATATTGGACTGGGTTGTTTTGGTTTATCAAATTACAATATTCAAATTATCATTCCAAAATAACCTGTGAAAAAATCTTAATTTAAGATAATTTCTTGCCTAATATTGTATACACTTATCAAGCTGGCTATAATATAATTTATTCTAAATGACTACACCTACACGATTAAAGAGGGAGAAAAGAAATAAAATATAGAAGAGTAAGCAAAAAGACTCTGAATTCAAGTTCAACTACAAATGTGGAAGCAATTTAGTGTTAGGACAATAGACTGAACTAGGTTGTGATGTAAGAGGTAGGCCAATCATTCTACTCTGTATTGTTATTATGCCTTGATGTAAATTGGTTTATTTTAATACAATAGATGGTTTGGGTTCTTTTACACCTGTTTTAACATTTCACTAACCCAAATTAACTTCAACTGTAATTTTTCGAAGGAATCTGAACCAACCCAATCTTTGGCTGAAAACCAACCAGCCCATAAGTTTGTGTTGGGTTCGTCAGATTTGGTTGGGTTTTGAACAGTCACACGACATTGAAAATTTACAATTACATGATCTTTTAAAAATAATTTTGGATGCATTGTTATTTGAACTATGGATGCTTCAACTCATATGAACTATGGACTATGGATTTTATTTTTATTTGAGCTAAGCTTGACGTTAAGTTGCTCTTTTTTCCGTGTATTTTTCTTTATGATTCTATAGGTATGTGATTTTGGGTTGTCTCGCTTGAAACACAACACATTTTTGTCATCCAAGTCAACTGCCGGAACGGTGAGAATTTGAGAAAATTATGCATTATTGGGGATGATAATTTGGTTAGGCATGTGTCTTAATCTGCCTTTTCTATATTTAACCCTGACATGGTTTTTTCCTCATCATGCTAGCCTGAGTGGATGGCTCCTGAAGTTCTCCGCAATGAGCCCTCAAATGAGAAGTGAGTTCTCAATTTATGATTAAGCTGCCTCTTTTTTCTTTCGGCTTTTAGTTGTCATTTTATTATATAATTTGTGTGTTCATTGTTTGTCTATACTATAATCAGTATCTGAATCTTTACTGAGTCCTAAAAAATGGAAGGTATTGCAAAGCTTTTTGTCTTCAAGCAGCTAGTCGAAGCTGCCTCAACTGTCAAAAGTAAAAAAGTTCTGGTAGTCCTGTTTGACCAGTCTTTTGGTATGTGTGAAAGGCTTGCCAAATTTTTAAGCACTTTGTAATTTACAACGAATCTCTATTTTAGTTGGTGTAGAATTCTTTCTTTCAGTTAATAACAGCACAGTTATGGCATTGAGTGGCACCATATGGAATTTCGTGTTTCTGTATCGTTTGTGTTAAATTGTTTAATGCGCTTGGTAGACAGGACTATGCAATTTGAGAATAGCGATACTTAAATTTCTAAATCTCAGCATTTGAACATCTATTTAGATTCATATATATATATGTCAATTTCCATGTTTCTTCCAACGGAAGCTTTGTCTAGTTAGTGCATCTCTATTAATTATGTATGATTTCAAATTCACAGGTGTGATGTTTACAGTTTTGGGGTCATCCTATGGGAGCTTGCCACTCTGCGGTTGCCTTGGGGGGAAATGAATCCTATGCAAGTTGTTGGTGCAGTAGGGTTTCAAAACCGTCGCCTTGATATCCCTATGGAAGTTGACCCTTTAGTTGGAAGAATAATCAGGGAATGTTGGCAACAGTAAGCACGATCTACTTCAAGTTTGATTTATTATTTTTATTTTTATTTCCAATTGATGACCGTTTTCTGCCTCTACCACTTTTTCTTCTCTGTTTCTGACAGGGATTCAAATTCGCGTCCCTCATTTGCACAACTCACAGTGGCTCTAGAGCCCCTGCAACGTCTAGTTATTCCATCTTATTATGACCAGTTAGCTTCACCAATGCTACATGAGATTTCTGTAAATTCTACCCCTTGAAATGTCTCACTTTTCTAAATGTGAATAATGTCCGCTACACTTGCTGCATAGTTTACTTGTGTGAGTATATAAAGTTATCAAATGAAACGAGCACACAATTTAAGAAAAAGAATTACGTCAAAGCTTGTACGGCAAATGTTAAGTGTTGAGGGTGACAACAAATCATCAATTGCTGTTTCAGCTGAAGAAAGAATGCGGAGCCATTTTTGTCTGTGTTGATAGCTTGTCCCATGAACCAATAAACGGCCTTCCGTTACTTTTCCTTGGAAGTTCGTTTTGCTAGGAAAAGGTGCACTTTAGTCAACGCAGTTTGTGCTTGCGCGAAGTGCTCGCCATATCTTATGTCAAAGATTTTTCCTTTGACGTAGCATAACTGATATCTACCCCGTAAAACGGAAAAGTATTATTGGGAGTGGGGGAAAGGGTTAACATGAAGAAATAAAGCTATATTTTACAAAATGATCTTTATTTTGCATTCATGATAAATATTTTTGAGGCTTTCTGTTTGCAACCTCGCTAAAAACAAGAATAGCATCGCATGTTCAAATGTTAGAAAAATGATTTAATTAATGCAAAAAGCATCAGAAACAATTTCATTAGGGGCCTAAAGCTTGCGGAAATGAAAGTAAATTTCGCTTTCACGAAGCATTACCGAATACCATTATACCAATGATCGTTTCTCTGGAGGACGAGTATCGCTCTGCCGGCAGACTGAAAATAGCTACGTCCTTAACGTTCCCTTCGTGATACGCATACTTTCTCAGTATGCCCTCGCTAAGGAATTCAGCCTTTTCCAAGACCCTCTGGGAAGCTTTGTTATCTACATTAACAATAGCTTGTATCCTTACCAAATCAGGGAAGTTCTTGAAGACTTGTGACACAGCAATCCTCACTGCTTTGGTGCATATCCCTTGGCTCCAGTACTTGACAGCTATAGCATACCCTATTTCTGCCCTACTCCTTTCATCACCTGATCCAGTAGAGACGGATATAAATCCGATTGTACGATCATCGATGCATATGGACCGACTCCATGGGTGAGGCACACACACATCTTGGATGAAAGTCAATGCTTGTTCCCTGGAAGCAAAAGTGTTCCATCGGGTATAGTAAGTCACTCTATCATCACCTGCCAATAACATGAAATCGTCTACGTCGCTCAACTTGAACGGCCTCTCAGGGTGATTCTTGAAAAGTCGATTGCCATATTGAAAAGCAAATAGCCAAGTTGTGTTTCTATTTCTAGTGTATATTTATTTTTTTTGGATAAATATTTCTAGTGTATTTAACTGCACATTGTTTCTCATCACCTAGACACAATAGGTAGACGAGAGATCTACCTTATAATTTAAAATATTAATGAAATAGGTTGTGAGAGGTTGAAAGGTTAGCTGCTTAGTTTTATCTATATGCTGTAAAACGGACAATTAATAAAACAATCGACAGAATTGTATGTAGAGATGGCAATGTTTATTGTATATAATTATAATTGGTCGGTAAGGTGATCCTTGTCATGACCCTAGCTAGTTTTGTAAAAGAAAATCATATATAGACTTTATTTTATATAATTTATCGACTAAACCATCAAATAATTAACACATTAACATTAAATCATTACTTAGATCTTTGTACCGACCAGTTATTTTATAGGAGGTATTAAGTTATTGGCAAAAAACTAAAAACAACCAAATTCATCCCTTGAGATACAAGTTCTTTATTAGGTTGTCTTATACCGGGTGTTTCAGAATTTATGCAATTGGTTGGGCCGAACTGAATATATTTATGATTCGGTTAAACCTAAAACAAGCATGCTATTGGACCGCTCACACTGTTAGAATCGTTTGGATCTATTGACTTCTTCGGACCGAATCCCATTTTGAAAAGCCCGCCAGGCTTAATGGCTGTTACATAGCTGTTCTAGTTTTGCCATCTCTTTCATTTTTGATTTTGTTATTCATACATGAGTAAAGATGACAATATGGGCTGAATCCGAGTCGATTCATCAATTTTTTTGTTTTTGTCTTATACTCTGTCTGACATGCAATTTTTTTTTTTTTTGCAAAAGAAAGAATGGGTGCTTCATTGGTAAAGTGTAAAAGAAAAACTTTTTAAGTCATGAGAAAGACATAATAGTTAGATAGTGAGATCGTGTATTTCCGCGAGAGAAAAGAAGTATTAAGATATGACCAGATCCAGTTTTGTACTAATATCTGCACCCTTTTCCTTCGGTAAATGGGATGCCACAATCAATCCTTGTTGGAAATACTTCGAAATGTGCAATTACCATAGTCCATACAGAACACAACGAGTGACCCAGTGGAACAGACAAGCACCGTTACTAATTTCATACTTTATTATCATCTCTTAAGCTTAAGAATTTTCCTCCAGGTCCAACTGCATGTGTTTTGATATCTCAAAAAACTTGTGCTTAGAGAATTAAAAAATTTACCCGTGGAACTCTCACAGTAATACGTGTTGCTGTAAATAAATGGTTCATGCGTAAGCTTATTTACAATGATTTACTGTTTTTAATACCCGCAGAGTTTCTGCAATCCAAAGAAACAAAATACTAGAAACCTAATACAATCAAATATGTCAACTTAGACCCACACTGCTTAGAGTATACATAGGAGAGTCCTCATGAGTGTTTAAATACAGAGGAAATAGCAACTTCTAAACATACTTACCTGGACAGGGTTAATTGGTGATCAAGAAGGCCAATGGCCTAGGTTGGTGACCTCCATTGCACTTGGGAGGGGTGCTAGCTTAAGGTCTCCTCATGTGGGAGAGCCTATGTCATAATTTGTGGTAGAGGGGGCCTGCGTTCGCGCGGCCCCTACTCAATTTTAGTATAATGTTTACATTTGTAGGGTCATCGAGCACCTTGCAGGTCATGGTAATTCTTGTTATTAATGTGAAAATTGACCAGTTCACATTATTGACTGTTAAACTTCCTGCTTGTAATTATATGCTACTGGCCATATAAAGAGAAAATTTCTTGCCTTCGTGCTCACTCCAGCTTGGTACTAGGAGCTGTACCTGTTTGCAGGTCCATCTTGACCTAACTACAATGTTGAATAAATTGTGCATATTGTGGACGCCAACCCTGACAAGGGGACGGACTGGTTGACCTTGAATTAAGGTTCAACTCCAAACCCATATGATATATGACTTTGAATTCAAGATCCACACGCTCAGTTGCGTTGGGGTTATAGATGGCACAAATTTCAGGTGATGAGAATTGAGAGGCCATGTATCTCAGTTGCTTAAGTTCTTTTAGCCTAAGTTCAACTGGTCAAATATCTCAGTAGAAGACATTCTTATGAGAGCCACACACTTAATTCTCCCTTGACGTTTTTTTTTTTCCACACACTTAATTCTCCCTTGACGTTTTATGTGTAACCTTGAGCATAACGGAAACCAAACATGTTGGGTTCGGTCCTGTGTCTAAAAATGTCTTATGGATGTTTCGTTGTGTTCAAATTGTATGTTTGACATATCACTATCTGTAAACTATTATTAAACAAAAAAATAGAAACTAATATTGAATAAGAAATAAGAATCCCAGAACTATCATAGACAAAAGTACAATAAATTACCTGCTTCTCAAGTTGATGCTTATTATAAAAAGTTTTAAGCTGGTCTATTTTCTCCAATACTTTCTGAAGCTGTTGGTTAGCAGCTTCCCTTCTTGTGTACTCAAGCAGCTTTTTACGGTGCCTAGATAAGAAACCAACTTTAATGACAATAAACGAATACATTTTCAGAACTCAAGCAATATCATCATCATCATCATCTCTGTCATTAGGTAGAACAGAAAAGAGTTTCAATCATCCTCCTTGTCACAATTCGTGAATCTGCTCTTTTGATATAACAAACTGCAAGGAACCCTTTTGGGCATAATTTGTATTTTTACTTCAAAGTAAGTAAATTACTTGAAGGGAATCTGAAAAACCAGCCACCCCAACGCATAGAGAATAAACGAAGGTCTTGAATCTTTCAAAAAGTCTGCGCATGTTAGTAACAGATAAACAGGGTAAACTATATATACTCTGAGGCCCTCCTGTCAACTTATTTTGAACTTCTTTCTCTTGCCTTATGGAAACAATTCTCCAGGTGAGCACAGCTCATCTATAGTGAAAAAGGAAAATTACACTACAATACAAAAAAGGTGAGCACAACAATTAACCAACAATAATTATGAAAATTAATGGACCATTGCCCTTATTGTAAAAAGTAATAACTAAATAAAAACATCAACTATGTATAGTTCATCCTGGTTCCCTTCTAATCCTACACAAGTTTTAGATGACAAATTCACGGTGTCTTCCCCTGATGGATGAGAACAATTGAAGCAACAGTTGTTTAAGAACAACTGTGATTGTTAAGTTAATAGCTAGATTTCTTATCACTCGCTCCTTTGTTTTTGAACAATGCCTTCTGATTTCCTTATTCGTAACATTGTGGGACTAACCTGGAACATGGAATGGATTATAATTTCGCAAATGGTTTCTTATACTCTTATATATGTGAATTAACGAATCCGTATCTGTATTTAATAATAAGAGATTATCAATAGCAAGAACAGGAATATGTATCACATCGTGTGTATAAAATCAACAATTAAACTAGAATTGGGGAGGTACATGCCGTATCCATGATTGTAATAATCCGACAAACGCAGTTTTGCAGAAAAGTGTTGATTATGGATTAAACCTCACAACAAATCAGATGGAATCAGGCTCAAACGTGTCACTTGTCTTGAATATAAGTATAGTTGGTCTGAGTTCATGGGAAAAGATTATAGTAAACAGTGTTTCGGTATCTTCATTAATAGATGATTATCAAAGGAAACCTCCCCACATATAAATAATAGCGACGAATAAACTTTTCCTAACCTTAATTTTGTCTCCAAAACTAAACCCGACACATACTACAACATAATGTTTACCAAAGCCGAAAGAAAATTTACCAGTCCCTGAAAAAATACAAGGACGAGGACGATAAAAAAAACTAGCATAACCCGTACCAATTTCCTCCGTTGACAATAATTGTTCTAGCCTGCAACTTGAGCTAAAGCTTAAAACACGGACCAGATTACAAATGAATTATTTTCTCGTAATAAATAAGGACGAGGACGACAAAAAAACTAGCATAACACACGTACCAAGTTCCTCCATGGACGATAATTATTCTAGCCTGCAACTTGAGCTAAAGCTTAAACACAGCCGCCAGATTACAATTGAATTATTCTCTCCTAAAAAATAAGGACAACCATAAGAAACAGGTTATGGCTACTACACAACAACTCTTTTTTCTAGGATTGGGTAGGGGCCGCGCGAACGCAGGCCCCCTCTAACACAAATTATGACGTAGGCTCTCCCACTTGGGGAGACCTTAGGCGGGCACCCCTCCTAAAGTGCAATGGAGGTCACCAACCTAGGACATTGGCCTTCTTGATCACCAATTGACCCCGTCCAGGTAAGTATGTTTCAATGTCGCTATTTCATCCTTATTTAAACACTCATGAGGACTCTCCTATGTATACTCTAAGCAGTGTGGCACTAAGTTAACATACTTGATTGCATCAGGTTTCTGGTATTTTGTCTCTTTGGATCGCAGAACCTCTGTGGGTATTAAAACAGTAAATCGTTATAAATAGGCATACATGCTTCAATGAACCATTTATTTACAGCAACACCTATTACTGTGAGAGTTCCATAACTCTACTCGTTCATCCCCGAACAATGTGATAAACAGGGATTCTTTTCAACTCATCTATAATGTTGGTATGCTTTAAGTTTTCCATAACGTGTGTTCCAATTTATTGTATACAAGGGAATAATCTTTCCAGACAGTAAGTTTAGTCAAAGTTTATGGTGTTTGGCAGTAGATCTAACAGGAGATACGATGATGACTTCCTTTTCTTGTCCCTGAAACTGTTTAACAGTCCAAACACTCTCACTTCTCAAGCACGTTACTTATCTTGAAAAGTTGCTGGCAATAAGGTGCAATTACTCCAATATCAGACTCATTTGCACATGTTCCTTCTATGAGCTCAACGACTTTGCTAATCTAAACGCGGTTGATCCATGAAGGACGATTGTCGCCTACTTTCTCGCCACATCTATGATTTCCAATGAATAGAACTGGAAATTCCTTGTTGGGAAGGAAGTCATATGGAGAATATTCTGATTTCTGAGAATTTATTCAATTTTAGTATATTGTTTACATTTGTAGGGTCATCGTGCAACTTGCAGGTCATGTTAATTTCGTTATGAAAGTGAAATTATGCTAAGAGAAGATTTCTGATTTGATGACTATGAGACTACTGCTAGAACTGTCCCTGTTTGCAGAGACCATCTTGACCTAACTACAATGTTGGACAAATTGTGCATATTGAAAGCCAACCCTGACAAGGGGACGGACTGGTTGAGACCTTGAATTAAGGTTCAACTCCAAACCCATATGACCTTGAATTCAAGATCCACACGCTCAGTTGCATTGGGTTATATGGCACAAATTTCAGGTGATGAGAGGCCATAAGTTCTTTTGGCCTAAGTTCAACTGGTCAAATATCTCAAAATAGATGACATTCCTATGAGAGCCACACACTTAATTCTCCCTTGACGTTTTATGTGTAACCTTGAACGTAATGGAAACCAAACATGTTGGGTTCGGTCCTGTGTCTAAAAATGTCTTATGGATGTTTCATTGTGTCCAAATTGTATGTTTGACATATCACTATCTGTAAACTATTAAACAAAAAAAAAAAAAAAACAGAAACTAATATTGAATAAGAAATAAGAATCCCAGAACTATCATAGACAAAAGTACAATAAATTACCTGCTTCTCAAGTTGATGCTTATTATAAAAAGTTTTAAGATGGTCTATTTTCTCCAATACTTTCTGAAGCTGTTGGTTAGCAGCTTCCCTTCTTGTGTACTCAAGCAGCTTTTTACGGTGCCTAGATAAGAAACCAACTTTATTGACAATAAACGAATACATTTTCAGAACTCAAGCAATATCATCATCATCTCTGTCATTAGGTAGAACAGAAAAGAGTTTCAATCATCCTCCTTGTCACAATTCGTGAATCTGCTCTCTTGATATAACAAACTGCAAGGAACCCTTTTGGGCATAATTTGTATTTTTACTTCAAAGTAAGTAAATTACTTGAAGGGAATCTGTAAAACCAGCCACCCAAACGCCAGGAGAATAAACAAAGGTCTTGAATCTTTCAAAAAGTCTGCACGTTAGTAACAGTTACACAGGGTAAACTGTATACTTTGAGGCCCTCCTGTCAACTTTTGCCTCCAGCAAACAATTCTCCAGGTGAGCACAAAACTCATCTGTAGTGAAAAAGGAAAATTACACTGCAATACAAAAGGTGATCACAACAATGAACAATAATTATGAAATCAGTGGACCATTGCCCTTATTGTAAAAAGTAAATAACTAAATAAAAACATCAACTATGTATAGTTCATCCTGGTTCCCTTCTAATCAATCCTACACAAGTTTTAGATGACAAATTCACGGTGTCTTCCCCTCATGGATGAGAACAATTGAAGCAACAGTTGTTTAAGAACAACTGTGATTGTTAAGTTAATAGCTAGATTTCTTATCACTCGCTCCTTTGTTTTTGAACAATGCCTTCAGATTTCCTTATTCGTAACATTGTGGGACTAAACTGGACCACGGAATGGATTATAATTTTGCAAATGGTTTCTTATACTCTCATATCTGTGAATTAACGAATCCGTATCTGTATTTAATAATAAGCGATTATCAATAGCAAGAGCAGGTATATGTATCACATCGTGTGTATAAAATCAACAATTAAACTAGAATTGGGGAGGTACATGCCGCATCCATGATTGTAATGATATCATTGATATGACCACGCACAACAGTAAACTACATAATCCGACAAACGCAGTTTTGCAGAAAATAGTGTTGTTCATGGATTAAAAACCTCACGACAAATCAGATGGAATCAGGCCCAGACGTCGGTGTCACTTGTCTTGAATAGTGTTTCGGTATCATCATTAATAGATGAATCTATGATCATCAGAGGAACCTCCCGTCTAACAGCGACGAATAAACTTTTCCTAACCTTAATTTTGAACCTCCCGTCTATGTAATCAAAACTAAACCCGACGCATACTACTACATAATGATTACCGAAGGCGAAAGAAAATTTTAGCAGTCTATGACAATAATTGTTCTAGCCTGCGACTTGAGCTGAGTGAAAACACAGCCAACACATTACAATTGAATTATTCTCTCCTAATAAATAAAGGGGAAACATAAGGAACAGCTGATAGCTTCAACAAATCTTTTATCTAGGATTTGGGTAGGGGCCGCGCGAACGCAGGCCCCCTCTAAGACAAATTATGACGTAGGCTCTCCCACTTGAGGAGACCTTAGGCGGGCACCCCTCCCAAGTGCAATGGAGGTCACCAACCTAGGACATTGGCCTTCTTGATCACCAATTGACCCCGTCCAGGTAAGTATGTTCTAATGCTGCTACTTCCTCCTTATTTAAACACTCATGAAGACTCTCCTATGTATACTCTAAGCAGTGTGGAACTAAGTTGACATACTTGATTGCATTAGGTTTCTGGTATTTTGTCTCTGTTGATTGCAGAACCTCTATCTGTACTAAAACAGTAAATCACTATGAATGGGCATACATGCTACAACCCAATGAAACATTTATTTATAGCTACACCTAATGCTGTGAGAGTTCCATAAATCTACTCGTTCATCCCCAAACAATGTGATAAACAGGGATTCTTTTCAACTCATCTATAATGTTGGTATGATTGAAGTTTTCCATAACGTGTGTTCCAATTTATTGTATACAAGGGAATAATCTTTCCAGACAGTAAGTTTTGTCAAAGTTTTTGGTGTTTGGCAGTAGATCTAATCTAACAGGAGATACGATGATGACTTCCTTTTCTTGTCCCTGAAACTGTTCAACACTCCCAACACTTCTCAAGCACGTTATTAATCTTGAAAAGTTGCTGGCAATAATGTGCAATTACTCCAATATCAGACTCATTTGCACCTGTTCCTTCTATGAGCTCAACGACTTTGCTAATCTAAACGCGGTTGAACCATGAAGGACGATTATCGCCTACTTTCTCGCCACATCTATGATTTCCAATGAATAGAACTGGAAATTCCTTGTTGGGAAGGAAGTCAAATGGAGAATATTCTGATTTCTGAGCATTTATTTTCTTTTTATGCAATTAACTTTCCTTTATAAAAGAGCATGGAAAAGAAGGTCGGTCGAGAAATGCTGGATGACATCTGTAATTCATTACAAATTTTGTCACAAAACCTTCATCCGCTTTGTAATAACATGTCTATTCAAATAGCCTTTCCAAGAAAGACTTTCCTAATAAAAAATTCTCTGCATTCTTAGTATGTGCAACAGGGCCTAGTTGCTTTTGGTCTCATGCGAAAACAACTACTAGAGTTTCCCTCTCAAAAAGGTTAGATACAGGAAACATGCTTTCAGGCTCTCAAACCTGACCTGCCTATTCCAGAAATGTATACGGGAGAAGTTACCACAAGTGACACCTTCTGGTGGCAGAATTCTTGATCAGCCTTTCAAGTATAGCTGCTTTATTTGAAGCAGCTTCAACAAGAACGCTACTAGTGGTACCTATCCATTAGAAGTAACATTATATTTACAAATTTTTTGTTTAAAAATTATATTATATCGGATCGGTAATACACTGAATAAAATATTATCAGTCAGACATAGTGTAAGTGCAATTTGTAAGTTTGTAAAAAAAAAATCGTAAACCGATCATTCCCCATAATATTAAAAAATGGCAAAAAAATAAAAATATTATTATTTTAATAAATAATTACGAATAAATAGCTGTTTCAAAATTATCTACGGATCTATTGCCTTCACGTCCAAATTAGGCGTGATATTATATAAATTTGTATATATTTTAATAATTAAAATATTGCTTTTTTAATAAATAATTACGAATAAGTTGCAATTTTGAACCTAATTACGAATATATTGCACTCATTCAAGCCCAATAATGGTACTATAACATTAAATTCAAAATTCAAATAACCTCCAATAAGTTGATTGCATTTTGTATTTAATAGGAGTTGATTGAGTTTTGTATTTTTTTTAATTTTATGAATATTTTTAAATAAATTTGTGGAGGTTATTTGAATTTTGAATTTAATGTTATGGGAGTTGATTGCGTTTTGTATTTAATATGAGCTGATTGCGTTTTGTATTTAATAGGAAATTTGGTGACATCTTATTTATGGATGACTTAATCCACTTTGGTGCCATCTTTATAGTATCATTGCTGTAAATTTGAATTGTGTTTGAGAGAGATAAAATATATCAAATGAGATTTCATTGCGTAGATCTCAAAAAATTATATGGAATCAAAAAAAAATTACCTCATTCGGATACCCGAGTCAAAAGTTATGGCCTTATAAAGTTTTACGGTTAAACTATTAATTTTTTGTGCCACGTGTCAACACCAGACGAGTCACGTCTAATTTAGGCGTGAATATTTTGGGAGTCACGCCTAATTTAAGCGTGAATAGTCACGCCTAATTTGGGCGTGAATGATTGCAATAAATTTGAAAATAGTTTCCAAACTACAACCTATTTGTAATTATTTATTAAAATAAAATATTTTAATTTTTTTCCCATTAAAAAATTATATTATTGCAATTGTTACATAAGGTTTCTTTTCTGAATTTTAATTTTTTTAATATTTTAATGGGGAAGGATATTCTTGCACCTTTATAAGGATAAGAATTCTTACATCAAATCTTGATCATTGATTTAATTACATCTAACGGCTCAAATTTGCAATAAATCAGAAACGTTAGATATAAATAAGATCAAAGATCAAGATTAAGAGTATAACTCATTAAATGATCTAACCCTATTTTAATTTATTATATATCATTAATTTTTATTAACTTTTATTTATCTCATCTATATTTTTCTTGGCTTTTCATATTTTCATCATTTCGAATTTTATTGTTTATTTTTTACAGTTATTTTCTAAAAAATTTAAGCAAATAGTAATTAAAAGTGCATTGATCATTCATTTTTAATATATTGGAAAAAAATTGCATATTGATTGCATATATTGATCTTCAATGTAGAAATATAAAGTTACCTCAAACCTGAATCTATTAATGCAACTTGAGTACCAAATCTTGAATTTTAGAGATGTATTGAAAAAATGTTGATATAAATAGGTAGACAAATTAGTTGTGAAACATGTTAACTTTTAAAACTAGAGTACACATGGGATCGACGAAAGACGAAAGACGAAAGTGAGAGGACTTAGCAACAAAATAATATTTTCCTTCAACAATTCTTTTCTTATTATCTTGCCTTTTATTTAGGCGTGGGTGAGGGATAGAAGAGAATTGACTAACTATTCTTCAACGGAATAAAAACATTCTGTTTAGTTTCTGCTCATGCGCAACTCAAAAATTACAAATCTAAATAAACTCAAGCAACTTATTGACGAAAAATATCAATTATCCTAACATCAGCTTACTGTGAGCATGCTTGCAGTCTAGTGCTTGATCTGAACCAAATAAAACAGAGTATAACTACAGATCAATTCAGCCATATGTTTAGATCAGGGCATCAGGCTTCCTTGCAGTTTAATATTAAACCTCTGAATTCCTTCAATCTTTTCCGCAGCACCTTCATAAATAAATATTGAAGCTGATCAATTTTGAAAATCAAGATTCAAGTATATTAAAATTCAAAACAATTAAGGGAACACAAAGGTCTTTTACTTTTTTGATAGAAGATAATGAAAAAAGAAAAGTCAGAGTTCACTATTCACAAAAAAACATGCAATAGTTTTCACACTATAATACATATTAAAACACCAAATCCAGCTTTTGAAAAGATTGTAAAAGCTGAGTAAGAATTTTAGTTTCACTAGAACTAATAGATATGTAAGAAATAAAAGGATTAGGTCGCAAATTACAGTGTAAAAATATGCAGAGAAAACCCAAGAACTACAGCAAGCATTGACAGACACTTGCCTAAGCAATGAACAAGCAACTACTACAAAACCAAAAAAGAAGTCTAAGAATTTTCTTTTTAAATAAAATGAGAAATCTAAACCTTTTATATCTCTTCTTGGAACCACATGGACAGAGTGCGTTCCTGCTGATTTGTCCAGATTGAGCCAAATTAGACTTTGCAAGATCCAATGGAGATGAACCGACCAGCTTTTGGACCTAGAGAGCATGAAATATAAATATGGCTGGTTACACTCAAATAAACACCCCTACAAGAACCAGCAAACGCTTGCACACTAATTATTTGACACAGCAAAGTATAGTTCTTATCTTACTGCATATACTCACTAACTCACATATATCATAGTTAACAAAGAAGTTTATTAATGACTTCGTTTGCTTTAGATGTATACATCCAAATCATGCATGTTTTGAAAGCAATTCTGACTGAAATATCAATACCAACAATAAAAGACAAGAACAAATATAAAACACACACACAAAGACATCAAAATTTATATTACGTATTTAAATTTGAGGCATGATGCCATACAATACACTGCCGGTAAAAGAAACCAAAATCAAGGATGAAATTCTGATGGATATTAACAAAAGTACCACATAATATATAGAATGCTTCAAGGCTAACATGAGCAACCTAATTCTGAAATTCTGAAATTCTATCTTAAGGCTCTAATTCTGAAATTCTACTACCCCGTTCAAGAAGCCAGCAATTCCTTTCTTAATTATCACTGAAAATAAATTATGAACCTCACCCAAGGTTGGCACCTGGCTAGGCACACAGACTCAAATTGTGCTACTTATATCAAACTTAAATGTCAACATAAAAATGCTTGGATCAAGACCTATTTTTCAAGTAGAACCAATAAGAAAGCAGGATTTAAAAAGTAAAACGGGTAAGCATTTAATGAAACCATCCAACAGGTACAATTTATCACCAAACTAAAATTTCTTCGTAAGATGGTGTATTGAGCCCAACTAGATTGTAAGAAATTAAGTTAATAGCGAGGAGCATTACTTCGGCAAAGCTTGTTGGCATTGGTTTTCCTTCTTCTTTTAACTTCTCTATCATCTTCTGGGCTTCTCTAGCCCAAGTAAACTTGGCAAGTGCATTCTCTACATCAGCAATTGTGCAATCACAACGCTTTGCCGCTTCTTGTTTTTGAGCGCTCTGGAGGTTCTGAAGATCACAAAAAAACATAACATAAAATAAAATAAATCATAAAATGTTTTCCTGGTAAAAGCCAAAAGCCAAAAGAATAAATTGATAAATAAACAACGAATGCAAACCAGAGTGCCTATACAATTTCGAACTTGATAATAATAATAATAATAATAAGAAGAAGAAGAAGAAGAAGAACCTCTCCAGTGGGGTCCAAACCCCCAAGATATCGAATTATGGCTTCATATTTCTCGAAGGCATTGGAAAAGGTGACTTCGCTGCTTCGTCCAACCATATACTGCTTAAAAGCTCCAATTCTTCTTGCATTCTTCATTTCATCCGCAAAACCTGTTATGTGTCAAAATTGCACGAATAATCTAACCTAACCTAAGAAAACACAAGCAAGGGACAAATTGAAATTTGAAAGGAACTCACGGAGTAGGGTAAATGAGTCGGAGCTGACTTGGGATTCGTTTCCCTCTGTGGTGCTCTTTTGGCCTGTGAAGACATTTTTGACCTTCTCCACCCATGAACCCTGCACCTGCGCCGTAGAGAAGATTGATCGGCACTGGTACTCACACTTTTTGTTTACCGAACAAAATATCTTCCTTACGATGCGAACAGCAGGCATCGAATCGTTGATTCACCTTCCCCAACAACTCCTACAATACACTCACTCCTATAGGACTGAACGAGGTTAGATCATTTGCCCCACAAAACGGAAATGTTGAAGTTGGATTCAAAGCGACATCGTTTCAATGCTCGAAAATCGAAATAGTGTGCAATGCACCTGCTCCTATTTTCATTAATTTAATTATTTATTTATTTTCTTTGGTAAAACAATTTACTTATTTCAACTTTAAACTTTTTTTTGACTTATTAATTGATCACTAATAAGGTCGTAATTTAGCTGACAGTGACACCTACGAAAGTCTCTATAACAGTATTGAACAAATAGGGAAGAAATGGTAAAAAAAAATAGTATTTCTTTCTTGTTTGAAATATTAATAAAAAAGAAAATGAAAATGAAAATGCAATGTTTTATCGAAAATGAAAGGAAAAATGCTTACTTTCATTTTGGAAAGAAGAGAGAAAATAAGATTAGATTTACGTGATGCGAATTAAACGAAGGGAAAAGTGTTTATGCCAATTACACCTTTATTTTTTATCAACTCTCTCCTTAAAGGGTATAGTTTTCGAACGGTATAGTTTTTGTATATACGGGCAGCGTGTATCAATCATTTCGACAGGTTCCGTTCGAAATAGCATCATTTCTTGGCATTATATTGGCCTTGAATCTTGTTCAATCTGTAACCTGTAACTTTTAACAGCAGCCTTACCATCCACCATTCCACCTTAGCACGGTTTTACCTTACATACTGATTGTAAAATTTGGGGGCACTGGCCAAAATGCTCGAGTTAAAAAGATTATCTTTAAAAATAGTTATATAATCAAAAATGTCACTCTGTATCCTGTGTAATATTTCGTATCACAACAATCAGTTGCAACATATGATAAGTGCTAAAATACAAGCGTTACATCAAAGATTAAAATACAAAAAAATAATTTGACCAGAAATGTATATACATGGCAAGCCTTTTCATTGTGGAATAACAATAAATCATGCATGCCTTACTCTTTGTTGAGTCCTTCGTCAAAATCATAGATGATCCTTCTCTATCTAAAAGACTGAAAACCGAATTCATACTTATGGCACAAATGAACCACTGACTAAAATAATTGTCACCTTTCTGCTCCCCAAGCCAAAAAAAATTCAAAAGAATTGCGCAAACAAAGACATTCTGAACAAAGACACGATCAATGCCCCGTGTCTAAATCAAGCCCTGGACCGCCTGAATTCAAACCATATCTCATAATGATTAAATAGCAAACTATCATGTGTATGCTTCCCAATATACTCAAGTCCCAAACTTCTAAGCTTCCTCGTGCATTCCTCTCCTCCCAGACGTGAACAGAACTTTATATTATGTGACACAAAAATTCGTCCATCATAAGGTTTCAATCTAGCAGCTAACCTCTCGAGTCCAACCCACACAAGTTTATCAGGAATATGAAGAAATACAGCACTGGCATAAATCAAATCATATACAACTCCAGAACCAAACTTACTGAAATCCATATCATCTCCCTTCACTATCAAAGGCCGTTTAGATAAGAGGCCTTGGGAAGGAAGCTCATACCTAAATGAAGCCATAAGAGAGAGCTCATCCCTTTCAAGACAATGGTAGTGGTCCGGATTTAGGTACCGTATGAAATGCAAGCCAACACGGAGAGTGCCGCAACCAATCTCCAGGACACGGGAGTCTGGTCTGAGTTTAGCGGATTGAGCAAGAAATTCAAAAACATCTCTTCCACCAGCCCAAGGTTCGCCGTAGTTGCTATGGTGCTCCTCAACGAGGAGCTCCCCCGGGCAAGGTAGGGCTGTGTGGTTATCTGAATCAGCTCCCTCGTAGTGCGATATACCTTTAAATCTATAAATAGTGAAAAGCAGGAATTAGAAATTGTAACCAATTGCAATGCTTCAAAATATACATGAAATGTAGCAATAAACAAAAAATCATTGGGCTCCTTAAATTGGGATAAAAAATGGATATAAAAAAAGGATAGTGCCAACAAACATAATGATAAGAAGTGTGCGAGAAAACTGAAATCAAACTAATGATAAAAGTTGATTACAAGGGAGCCACAAAGTGACTTATATAGTAGTAGAGAAGTAACTAATAATCTAACTAATTACCAACAAAGTGACTAATCAACAACTAACCCTAAGTGGTAATAGATAGCAATTCCCAGGTTCAAGGACACGATAATGAAAACGCATACCAAATTTCATTCTTTAAAGTGTAATAACAAAAATCAGAAAGCACCAAATGATAGGGACCATCAACTAAAGAGAAAAATAAAAAACATATAGCTTTAAGCAATGTGTTGTGTTATATTTAACTTTCAGAGTAAATATCATTACAAGGAAGCCAAAAAGTGAATTATATATATAGAGAAGTAACTAATAATCTAACTAATCACCAAAAAGTGACTAATAAACAACTAACAGAAATTCAAAATAGCAATTCCCAGGTTCAAGGACATGATAATGAAAAAGCATACAAAATTTTTTTTTTTTGTAATTTGTGCAGACCAAACTAAAGAGAAAAACATATAGCCTTGAGTAATGTGCTGTGTTATATTTAACTTGCAATAGCCTTATTATTGCTAGCTGCAATCACATAAAATCGCAGGTTAAGCAACGTTGAAAGAAAATTTCATAGTTAAACAGAAATCATGCAAACAAACTTGAGTTTAATATTGCATATAAGCTTACAATAAGTTATGAAACCAACCCATCGAATCACAACCACGAAGAGAAATACCAAATTCCAGGAGGGAGAGAGAGAGAGATGGGGATTGCGCCTTACTGTCTGAGATCGTCGAGTTGGTGAGCCCTGGTGCGAGGGTTAATGCCCTTGCGGAGGACGTTGTCACTCATGTGAAGGCCATTCATTCGGATCTGATCTTTCACCCACTCCACGTCATCCTGCGTTGTCGTCAAGGGCAGAGAATTGCCATTCCCAGAGACGACATCGTTTCCAATGGAGAAGGGAGTGTTAGAAGGGCAAGAACAAGAAGAGAGACTGGACAAGAGAAAGAAGAGAAAAACGGTGGCCACTAAAGCAGAGAGAACCAGAACTGGCACTGTTACCACTATACCCTTCGACGTCGCCGGCATCCCTAACAGAGCCATATGTGATTCTGCGGCTATGAACCAATGGCGATGGTCATCATTTCCCTTCCCCTGTAGTCACCCTGAACGACAGCGTGTTTAACTTGGCGTTATTTTTCGACTTAATTTTTATTTTTTTATATGAGTTTAATATTATTGCACAAATTCGGGGTGTCAAAACGGGTTGACACGATAAGAATTTGACACGACACGAATACATAAACACGAACACGGCATGAATTTTTATTCGTGTCAAAATCTTCAACACTAACACGGCACAAATTTTTTAAGGGTTAACACAGACATGAATAACACATAAAATATGGGTCAAAATGGTAATTGACAAAAAAATTAAAAAAAATTGATCGAAATTAAAAAAATAATAATAAAAAATAAAAAATACAATAATTAAAAAAAACATGGGTCAACACGAACATGAATACGAATACATCAACACGAACACGAATACAAATATATCAACACAAACACGAATTTCCATATCGTGTTGCAGGTCGACTTGCATGTCAAACCCTATATTGACACCCCTTGGTGGGGTATTGTAAGTTATAACAACTAATTAGAGTTGCCAATAATATTACTATCAATCAATTTTATCGTTAGATCGATAATATTTATTTTCATCTTTATATAATTATGATTCTCCATTTTTAATACTTTATATTTATCTTCAATTTCCATATTGAATACACATAGCAATAGCCTGCGTTGGCAATGTCTTTTTTATTAGCTATAGATGTAGGTGATTTAATAAAAATTAGAGAGATTATCAAAGTAGTGCGGCTCAACTATGATTAAAGAATAATAAAAATTGAGTTAGCTTATGGTGAATGAAATGTAGTTGGGCCTCGTCGGACCAATTAACCTGACAAACTGATTAAAGAATAATATTCATAATGAACTGTCAATAAAAATGGGTATGATTGGTTAAATGTTTGATCAATATTCTTTAGGGGGCGTTTGGTATGCAGTATTCACCAAGATTCCCGACAAACTGAATTTTTTTAAAATTTTAATTTATTGATATTATCGTAAACTGAATATAAAAATCATATTTTTGAAAATTGAGATTGACAGACAAATAAAAATTTCTCCTGAACCAAACGCCTGATATCGGTTCAAATCCCCATATGACTACTTTGTGGTGGGTGATATGTAATTTCGTATAATATTTAACTTCACTTAAACTTCTATTAATACAAAAAAAATCACAACGAACTTCAATTTTAAGAAAGGGAAACAAAATTTAAAGTGATTCGATTTCGAATTGAACTGTTTTTATTATTCTATTCCCTAACACTATTTCTAAAAAAAACAATTTTATTACATTTCTGTATCTTGGAACAGTTTTAAGAAAAAAAAATATTTTATAACATGTTCTATTTTTATTCTGAGAATAAAAATTGCGTTTGATAATACAACAAATAATATAATAAAAAATAATTCTTATGAAGCATAATTTTTTTTCGGATCATCACTTCCCTTTTCATATGGTTTGGTGGCGGTAGTGGTTGCGGCAATGATGGTGTAATGGTGGTGGCGATGATGATGTAATGGTGGTGGCATAGTGGTGGTGGTGGTGATGGCATGGTGGTGTTGGTGATGACATGATGATGGTGGTGACGGCAGTGGCCATAGCGATAGTGATGGTGATTGGTGGCGATGACATGGTGGTGGTGGTGATGGCAATGGCGATGATAGAGTGGTGGTTGGTGTAACAGCTCGTGTTAACCCGGATTGTTAACACACTATCGTATTAAGCCACGCTTAATTAAAATGCGGAATAACTTTTTCTTTAATTCAATTATGACGTCATTAACTTAACCAACTTGATTACTTAATCATTTTCATAAAAATACTGCCTGTATGTAAATTGCAAGACAACTAACTGAATACCTCGTACATAAATATAATGTGAGTATCTAAAGCCACAGGTCTACACAAGTAGCCTGGGTCAAAATCCTGATACTTTAATTACAACATTAAATTCAAAGACAAAAGTCAAACCATGTGGCATGGACAAACCCCATGCTCACCAAATAAGGCAACAATGCCCAATAACAGTCATAACATAAACTCAGCAGAAAACATAAACAACAGTCGGAAAACATAACTACAGTCAAATAAACAGCAATCCACAACCAGCACGTCAGCATAATTATCAGCTCAGCTCTGGCCTCCTGCCACCTGAGCCCTCAACATTACCTGATCCTGAAATAAGCGTCCTCAAACGTGGGGTGAGATCTCTAACAAGAAATCTCAGTAAGACAAGGGGTCCTCAAGGAGTCTCCACCCCAAGCTCACTTACATGTGTAATATAAGTTCAAAAATAGTATTACAGTATAAGTTCTAAAATCATGCGATGCAGCAATTAATCATGTCATGTGTGCTTTCAAATCTACTGGCCAGAGAAATGTAGGAATACGTCTATGCCTACATGAGTACATGGATACTACCTGCACCTCACCCACATGCTTCTCCATCTTGTATGTACCACATACTCAGGATTGCCGTCTAGGTGGACACCACATGCATATCATAATGCTCATTACATATAAACAGCTCAACAGCATTTCCAAAATAATAAAGCATGTAACACAGCATGCATAAACCCATCCCCATGGGACATGGTGGAACATCAAAATGGCTAAACCGAGGACACGAAAGCTTACCTTGCAAGCTAGCTATCCAAGCCAAGAGTCCAACCACTCACTAGTCCACAAACAGCAGTATCACAATCTGATATGGACCATTAACAAGTCAATATAAATGCATCACAAGCATACAACTTAAAGACTACGCCTTTCCTTTACGTTTTACGTCTTAAGGCTTCCAACAAAGCCATAAGCCCTTAATCGTGTGATTCTGACTTAGTCCATTTATTATAGAAGTTCAACTTCCTTAAACTAGGGTCCACACACACCCCATAGCTTACTGTTCATACAGTAAAGCTACTGTCTGCGCAGAACCCAGGATATCCGGATATCAGAAGGGGCATATCCGGATATGTCATATCCGGATATCTCACTGGACATATCCGGATATGTCATATCCGGATACCCAGATCCCATATCCGGATATCAATATCCGGATATCATATCCGGATACTGATATCCGGATATCTGTTCGACAAATATCCGGATATCTCACGACAGGATGCAGTTTCTGCATTTCGTGAATATCCAACCCAAAGATTCAACTTTTATCACATGTACACGTTAAAGCATGCATCTTTAATCCATTTTAGGTTCACTTATGTGTTGGTTACATGTTAAACTCATTAACATACCAAGATACCACCTTTAAGCCATAAAAACACATGATCAAGTTAAGGTGACTTACCCCAAAGCTTGGTCAGTAGTTCAAGGTGACTTTGGAGCACTTAACACTGCACACAAGTCCAGCACACCCAAGGACACGAAAATGCCACCCAAAGGTTGGTTCTTGGCACCAAAGGAGGCTTCTTGGAACCTCCACTACCAAGGGAACACTCACAACTCCCCCTCACACAACTCAACACTTCAGAACAGACCTCACAACACACTCTACAATGGCTGAGAGTGCAAAAATGCAGCCCCACACTCCCACAACCCACTCTACTATGTGTTTGTAAGAAGAAGAGAGGAAGAATTAATGAAGAATTGGTCCAAGGCTCAAGAATGGTGAAGGAGAGCAATGAAACAGTGAATACTCCCTTCAGCCACCAAACACTCCCGTATGACCAATATGCTGCCTAGGGTTGTGTGCTAGTGTGTCTATTTATAGGCACATGGCCACTAAACGCGCAGTATTAGCCTTAATCGCAAAGTAAAAGATCTTGATCTCAAACTTCGGATTCTAGACCTACACATTTTTCTAAGATTTGTCATATTTTTATTTTATTTTTCGGAGCACCTTTCCGGTACGCGCTTTTCCATAGCCAGTATCAGTTCTGGCATCAGATTACGTCATTTTGACTTGAAACTTGTTTTACAAGTCCTACATAATATTCTAGTAATTATCATGCGTTCATTATAATTTTCCGGGATACTTTTCCGGTACGCATTTATACCGAGTAGCAGAACCGGTATCTGCGCTTTTCTTCCGAAAAGCGACTTTCAGCATTTTTACTCATTCAATATAATTATCTAAGCCCAATAATAATTATTAAGGTCAATTATGGAATCATTTCATAATTATCATAATTAATTCGCTAATTACCTTAATTAGCGGTGCGGGTTCTTACATTCACCCCACCTTTTTAAGGATTTTGTCCTCAAAATCAGAAACATACCTGTCTCGAAAGTCGGGATACTGTCGGAGAAGCTCGTCCTCTCGCTCCCAGGTACACTCCTCAGGAGTTCTTCCTGACCATTGCACTTTGACCATCGGAATGATCTTGCTCCTCAACTGCTTCTCGCCACGATCGAGGATCTTGAGTGGTCCGACGGGAGTCTTTAGGTTCTCCCGAACCTCCACATCATCCGGCTGCACCACGTGCGAAGGGTCTGCTATGTACTTTCGAAGCTGAGACACGTGAAACACGTCGTGGATGTTGGCGAGGTTCGGAGGTAAGGCGAGTCGATAGGCAACTGGTCCTACTCTACCAAGGATCTGGTAGGGCCCTATGAATCGCGGGCTCAACTTCCTCACGCCGAGTGCCCGTCCAACACCGGTGACAGGTGAAAGTTTCACAAACACGTGCTCACCCTCACTGAACTCCAGTGGTCGATGCTTGTCATCGTAGTAGCTTTTCTGACGATTCTGCGCCTGCTTCAACTTTTCTTTGATCATCTGGATCTGTAGGGTAGTGTCTTTGACAAAGTCCAAGCCGAATAGCTCTTTATCTCCAACCTCAGACCAGCAGGTAGGAGTCCGACATCTCCTACCATACAGCGCCTCGTAGGGTGCCATGCCCAGACTAGCATGAAAACTGTTGTTGTACGAGAATTCAACCAACGGAAGGTACCTATCCCATGCAGAACCCTGCTCCAACGTGCAAGCTCTCAGCATGTCCTCCAATGTCTGGATGGTCCGCTCAGTCTGTCCGTCAGTCTGAGGGTGATAGGCGGTACTCAATCTCAACTGCGTACCAAAAGCCTCCTGCAGCGCCTCCCAGAACCGAGATGTGAACTTCGGGTCCCTATCACTGATGATACTCTCGGGCACCCCGTGAAGCCTCACGATCTCACGGACATATAGTTTGGCCAACTGCTCTGTAGTGAAGCTCACCTTCACTGGAAGAAAATGGGCAGACTTGGTCAATCTGTCCACAATGACCCAGATAGAGTCACAACCAGCCTGAGTTTTAGGCAATCCCACCACGAAGTCCATGGAAATACTCTCCCACTTCCACTGTGGAATCTCCAGAGGTTGAAGTTTACCAGACGGTTTCTGGTGCTCGATCTTTACCTTCTGACAAATCAGACACTTGGACACGTAGACCGCTATGTCCTTCTTCATGCCCGGCCACCAAAAATTCCTTTTTAAGTCCTGATACATTTTCGTAGCACCAGGGTGGATAGTGAACCGGCCCTTATGAGCCTCTGCCATAACCTCTTCGGTCAGTGGCCCTCGAGGAATAACAATCCTCTTCTGGAACAGCAATAAACCATCAACATTCCAAGACACACCGTCCTGGTTCTTCACGTAATCAAGGCATTCTCTTTGCACTTGCGCCTCTTTGATCTTTTCCATCAGCTCATTGATCACTTCTGCTGTTTCCATTTCGAGCAGTGCGTCCCCAAACAAGGAGTTCACTCTCAAGTCTCTGAACTTCTCGATCATCTCGTAGTCGTTCATCATTAAGCTGGATAGGCTCACGGATTTCCGACTCAAAGCATCGGCTACCACATTGGCCTTGCCAGGATGGTACCTCAACTCAAAGTCGTAGTCCTTCAAGAACTCCATCCATCTTCGTTGTCTCATGTTCAACTCCTTCTGGTCAAACAGATACTTCAGGCTCTTGTGATCACTGAATACAGCAAACTTCATGCCAAACAGGTAATTCCTCCAAATCTTGAAAGCAAAAACGATGGCTGCCAACTCCAAGTCGTGAGTCGGGTAGTTCTCCTCATGAGGTTTCAACTGTCTTGAAGCGTAAGCAACCGCTTTCCCTTTCTGCATCAGCACACAGCCAAGTCCTTTACCAGAAGCATCGCAGTATAGTTCGAATTGCTCCGCAGGATCAGGGAGGACTAACACAGGAGCAGTAGTCAGTCTCTCCTTCAACTCCTGGAAACATTCCTCACACTCATGTGTCCACACGAATGGAGTCTCCTTTCGGGTAAGGCGAGTCATCGGTAGCACCATCTTGGAGAATCCTTCTATGAACCTCCGATAGTACCCGACCAAACCCAAGAAGCTTCTTACTTCTGTAACCGTCTTGGGCCTCTCCCAATCCATCATGGCCTCAATCTTGTTAGGATCAACTGCAACTCCATTAGCAGAAATTACATGACCCAGAAATTTCACCGCCTTGAGCCAAAACTCGCATTTCGATGGCTTAGCATAAAGCTTTTTCTCTTTTAGCACTTGCAAAACAATCTTCAAGTGCTCGGTATGCTCCTCCTCCGT